>RXPK01000255.1:1173414-1747708 GCA_004143645.1 Protaetia brevitarsis
GAAATTGAAGTTGTGGAATAGCGTTGTATATACTGCAGATTTGATAACTGTAACATCTCGTTTAAAAAATAAATAAATTAAATGTTTAAACGTTAAATTTAAATTGTGCACATCTGGACGGAAAGTTATCTTATTGTATAGGTACACTAGCCGAAGGCAGGCACTCTATACGGGCTGTATTATCTTTCTATGGAAAGCAACTATGCATGAACCATACAATGTGGCAGTAATAGAAATGTGAAAGAATAGTACTGTTGCCCAGAATGCTTCGTACGTTCCCTTGTTGCCGCATTACGCCTTTAGTTTTCTATACGCAGTTCCAATCGTTTTATTAACGTGAGTTCTGAATCTCAATTTAATGTTAAGTAACATACCTAGTTTGTTTGCAGTTTGCACTAGTTTAAGATATTGATACATAACTAACATGGCGGTAATATCAATCATAGACGACGTTACACTTTCTTTGCCAAAGAGCTGAAGCGTATATATTTCTGAAAATTAAGTTTTAGGTAGTGCTCTATACATAAATCAATCAAGTTGCTGATATGATTATTAAGTTATTGAGTATGAAGATAATGGACACATATACAATTGCGTGTCATAAAGAAGATAATTTGATGCAATATTAGAAAGTATGTTGAACATAATAAACGACCCAAGATAGAACTTGGAGTACTCCAGGGGATAAACGTAAAGCAGAAGGAACATCACTTTTTAAAACTAGACACTGAGATCTTAAACTAAAGCATGAGCAAGTTTACTGTATTGTCCGTAAGACCTATAAAATGGAGAATGGCAAATAATATAACATGATTTAGCATATTGAAAGCTTTTGAAAGATCGGAGCAGAAGAAGAAGTGCAGCCTTATAATTATCAGTTACAGTAAAAATATAGTTAGTTACTTTTAAGAGAGCTAACTCACTATGCTATGATATTTGCGAAATTCAGATCGCAATTCGGGTCAAATATCAAATGTGACGTGTTGTTTTTCTCAAAACATTGTAGGTAATATGCTACAATGGGTCGTAGAAAATGGTAATCTTTTGGAAGAAGTGGAGTACAATTAAATACTCTTTTCCATGACCCAAGGTGTGTTCGATATTTCTAATTTTGAGTGATTTATATACAGCATCAACATGTAACATATTGTTCTACCTTCAGTTGCAGTTGGTTGCAAGTCACTACCCGGCTACCTCGCTAAGAAACATGTAAACAAGACAGCTAGCAAATTTTATCTGCTCAGAATCGCCACTTTTTCTGAGTTTGTTATAGCCAATGGAAAGCCAGAACTGGCTCTTATCAAAACAATTCTTAACAGTTTTCGAATTTTTTATAGCCTATAAACGCTCATTCAAGCGCGTAACAGTCGTGATAAAGAAAGGAATGTCAACCTGACAGCTACACTCAGAAAAGTCACTGTGTTGAATTAACAAAATGCTCTTTGCTGAATTTTTTCGGCTACTATGAGCAAAATTTGAGTTAAGTCAAAACAATTTCTTGGGTTCTATAAAGAAAAGATTTAGCTTGAATCGGTTTAGTTAAATTACGGTTTGAACTTGTTCCAATCAACAATGAAAATGGTTCCTTTAATATTACTAGGAAGTTAACACGTTTTTTTTTTCCATTCAACTAAATATGCGGTAAGATAGACAACTCTGAAGCATTAAATCAAATTACGTTTTGAGTTGTAGAAATTGAAGAATATTGAAGCTTTCTCCCTATATAGCACAGCAAATACGTTAATAAAATATTAATCTGGTATATTTACTAGATAAACGTTAAATAGGAGCGGTGATCGTTGAAAGGACGACTTGCTCAATCACATACTACGGCGGCGGATCGCTATCAACCCCCAATATGCGGAAAAAACACTTAGCGTGTTTACAATATTGACCACATGTCTCCCTCAAATAAGTACGTTGTTAAAACAAGATTAAAGATTATAGTTCGTTCAATTATTAACATTAATATTCGTTTAAATGGAATATTCGAAATTTGATAAATTAAAGCACAATATATATTTGAACTAACTAAAAAGATTTGGTTAATTTGACTTAAATTTTGGTTATTATAAATAAATTATTCCAACAATTATTTTTTAAGTGATACTTTTCAAAGAGTTGGATTGAACTCTTGCTAGGATTACTATAACAATATTAATTTGTTGTACTAACAACAAGTACCTAACAATTTTATTTCATTACTGCGACAAAAAAAATTGCTTCACCATATACAACCAAACAATATTGTTAAATTAACTAAATTTTGGTTAGGTCAATGCAGGTACATTTTTACCCAAACGCGGTCTGAAAGTCACGAATTTTTCCCCCTGAGACCAAACGCAGCTACTACCGAATAACTTTTCTACATTTTGATCGCATATACGTAATGAAGCCGTTCATTACGTATGTGATGGTAACCGCTAAGTTTCAACCAGTACGTTTGGATATAAGCGCACCATTCCTGATCTAATCTATAATAATCACCATCTTGTATGGAACATACCATTTTTGAGGGGTATAATAAGTAAGGGGAAAATCAAAGCATTCTGATTGCGAATTCAACGACCAAATTTTCCATCACGCATAGATTCTGAGTTATAGAATGTATCAGTTATTTTTATTTTATATCTATATTTCCATATATTTTTGAAGTTGAAACCAAAAAACAAAATCAAGATATTTTAAGGATAACAGGATTTATTTGCAAAAATACACATTAAAATACATTTATAGTAAGTCTTTTATAAATAACTTTTTTGCAAATGTTGACTTTCGTTTATATTCCTGATCGCTTTCTCTCATAAGAAACCAATAATAATCCCTATCATTGCTGGATTCCATCTGCCTTGGTAACTTTTTTCTGTTGTTAGTATTTGGTGGATAAAATACTTATTAATTTTTGCTGAAAAAATCATAACTCAAAAATCTTACGTGTTAGGAAGATTTTACCATCATTTTCGCATTTAGCAAGCAAAAATTAACGAAGTACTGCCTTTTCCACCACAGTCGCAAAATAGCTGTCAGCCAGTGTAATTATTTGCTATTGCTTGTACTAATAGAAAAATGATAACCGTTTGCTGTATAGTCAAAAAAAGTTTATAATATAAATATATTTCTTGCTAAAATGTTCGACTTGAATTTCTGTTTTATGAAATACAAAAAAAAAATTAAAATCTACCGAACGTCTATTCTAATATTCACCTCTACTAAAAAAATATTTAATGGAAATCGTTTAATTAATGACAGAAACAAATACGACGACAACTAAATCTAACCATTAATAGTATAATATAGTTAGGCAAATATCAACATTTCTAAAAGAAGGTATCTAGGTAGGAAATACCAACATTTTAAGGTAATTTCTTTTCATAAACTTTCTTTTTGCGCGGAGCAGCTACACGGAGTAATTGTATATAAATCTCAAATATGTATTATATCTTTTAAATTAATTGTTAAATATGCTATCAAAGTGATATGATACTTAATTCTGCTCCAATTGTTTACTTATGTCTTATTTGCTAGTTGATGTGTTGCAGCACAATTCCTATAAATGTTAGTGACAAACTAGATCGATAAGGTATAATGCATCACTGTCACTGAATCATGTAATATTTTGATAAATGTATCAATTAATTTTGAAATTATACCTAATAAACTGAATGGTCTACTTAAACCGCCTTTTTTCTTATAAAACGCAATAGTAAATTTTAATTTGTAAACAATATATTTTATACTAGTCCCTTGTATATGTAATATATTTTGAATATGAAAACTGAAATATACTAATATTCGTAGCTTCCCTATATTTCCACAAAGAACTGATTCAATGCTGAAGAAGTGTTATTAAGTGCAGTAGTAGTATTAAGAAATATTCCTCAGCAGTTATGCATTGCATCTATTCTGAACGCATTCAAAATACCAAACTTTATATGTACAACATAAGTTCTTCTCCGCCATATATACTTACGAGAATCTGTAATCATCATCCAAATTTACGTAATCCGGAGGTATGATGTGCCAAGAATTGTCGTAACAATCGTCGTATCCGTTAGCGGCCATCTTCTAATCTAATTGCACTTCCGGTTTAAGTTTCGGTTCTTCCCGAGCCAGCACTATCACTCCATCAATCAATCGCGCTGAGCACTTCTCTCGAGAATTACTGCGTACGATTTAGCAGTGATGCCAGCGAGTTGCTTGTGATAAAAACGGGAACGATATCTCACAACAAGCAATGAGATAAAACGGGTACCAGGTGAACAGAGGCGCCGTTTATCGATAACGATTGATTGGGTTCACACACATGTCGAAAATATTACAACGTTTAGATGTGTGTACACGCAAAAACGTTTTCAGGTGGAAAAGCACTATGTGGCAATGCTTTCGCAAAGCATGGCCCATGGGCATCCATGATATGGGTGCATTAGGGCAATTTAAGTATTCCTACACCTTAGAGGTTATACAACTAATAACAATATCATATAGGTAGGGTAAGTGTGTCAGTAGTGGACATAGCGCCAGTAATGGACACCAAACAATAATTTCTAAAATAAATACATAAGTTATATTACCCACTAAACATAAAATGTATATGAAATACTTCTTATTTTTCCCGTAACTTGTAAATAATGTAACGTCGCGGCAGAATGAGTTATTGATGTATACTATATACAATTTGAGATTGTCATTTTGCCATGCTTCAGAAATATTTTTAATTGTACAAAGTTAACCGCAGATATGTACTTTTGCATTTCTCAGCAGAAGAAGAAGAAGAAGAAGAAGAAGAAGAGGTTATATATAGTCAGATAATGCGATTTTTGTGTAAAGTGATCGTGGTTACAAAATTACAAGTTCTGTTTATCTGAATATAGATGTAAACTTGTGGTAGGCATACTATCTGCTAGGGCTAGAACTGCAACCCGGATCTCTCTCGCCGACGCTTCATCCACATTCATAAGGCACATCTTCAGGGCTGCTGCCACTGCTGTTGACCTGAAACTGAAGGACTACGGGGTCTTCTATCTCTACCGGGATTAGCCGATGAGGCTCTAAATCCCATCGTCCTGTTCTGGACGGAAAAGAATCGCTCCGTCCTACTTTATTGCTTGTTGGGACCCTTTTTGCTAGGGTGGCGCCATCCCGTCGCGGCGGAGATCAAGAGCCGTCAGAGCGAACGAAAGCCCAGCTGGGGAGCACGAACCGGGTCACAGCAGAGGCGAAGCGTACCGTCGTCTTCTTCCTTCTTCTCTCTTCCTCCCGGAGTCGAGACTTGAAGAGTTGGGTGACTTGTAGCTTTTTTTTTTTTGTTTTTTTTCTCTTTTGTTTTTACCTTTTTTTTTTTTATTTTTTTATTTTTTATATTTTTTTTTTATATCTATATATTTGTATATATATCGCAGGAAAACCGCTCCAAAGCCACATAGCAGTCACTAAAAATTACAGTCTCATTCTCTTTTTATTATTTGTCTAGTTCTTTTTTTTTTCTTTTCTTTTTTTTTTTTTTTTTTCTCAAAACATTACAGATTATATGTCATGGGAAAGAGAAGCTATATAAAAATAAGTTGTGCAAGTCAGATACAATATAAGTAATGTCCTGGCTCAGGACACAGTCATGCCCATCCTCTTTTTTTTTTTTTTTTTTATGCATGTAATAGTTATATTTATATGTGTATCTATCTGAAAGCATGATCATGCCCCGAGTCGGTTACAAGTGTAATCTAGTGAGTTGTACTGGAGACATACTATTTGTTTTTTTTTTTTTTTTTTTTTTTTTGGACCAGTGCAACTGTGTAAAGAAATGTAGGTTGAGGGGTGTAAAGAGCCCGTAGTCAAATAAAGTATAGGAAGTAGGGTGTACAGGGCCCTTTGTCTATTGTAAATAGGTATAAAGAAAAAAAAACAATCGGGTGTAGAAGGCCCTTCGTCAAGTTAAAGGTAAAAAGAAGTAAAGATAAAAACTGGTGTATAGGGCCAGGGGGGGGGTAGTGATAGGTCGTGTATAAATAAAAATTTAAATAAATAAAATAGAAATAAAAATGGTGTAGAGGGCCATGAGAATAAATAATTAATTAATTAATTAATGGTAATTAAATAATTTAAAATATAAATTGGACACACAACATTTAGTGTGCTGTCCTATGGGTTAAGATAAAACTGCACGATGACGTTAAGGTTATCGCGCCGGCGCCACGGCACAGGGCAGGCGCCTCACACTCACCCTGGGGGGGGGGGGACGGTCCTGCGGGTCAATGATATCTCTGATTAGGGGGTTGTCTACCAGGGCCGCCCTCCCCCAGGTCCCACGCGAAAGCGCCGCCAGGAAGGACTCCAGCGACTCGACCCCAAGGTCTCGTCTCAACTGCTCATTTCTAACAAACCAGGGAGCCCCGGACATGGTCCTCAGCATCCGGCTCTGAAGGGCCTCAAGGGTCCCCAGGTGACACCGAGATACCGAGGACCACACCAGGGCCCCATAGGTCAACAGTGGCCTCATCATCGATTTATATACTAAGATTTTCGACCTGAGGTCGAGCCTACTGGAGCCAGACAAAAGAGGCATTAGCATGTTCCTGGCGGCCAAAGGAAGGACTAACACACAAAGACAGGTTTATATAGGGATAAGAGTTACGGATCGGTGAATTGTGATTAGGTTATGTTGGAAATGTTATGTGGGAAAGAACAGAGATTTCGAGGTGTTATGTAGGAAATAACCGTCTTCGCTGTTCAGGTTATTGGGATGTTTTTATGGACGGCATAGGATTTGGATGGAGTTAAATTGGATTTGGTGGCCGGTGTCCAACCTATACTCAGCAAGTGCAGACCCAGCTACGCGCTACGCTCTAGTACAACGCTCCTGTTCTACAACACGAGTGCCGACAGAACGCTTTGTTTCACCAATGTAAACACTGCCGCACGAGCATGGAATTCGATAAACACCAGGAGCTTCGAACGTTTACGATCCTTGACCGAAAAGGAGTCTGATGATTTGGAGTTAGGTTTAAAGACGGTTTTCTTGTTGTGATTGGACAGGGCTTTACCTATACGGTAACACCTTGGATATAGAGAAGATAAGCAGTGGATGATGTGAGGAAGGTTGGAGTTTGGATATGTTAGATCTAGAATTAATGTGTCGGTTTATAGTACAGCAAGAGAAAAAAGTTTCCGCGTAGCTTCATATTAAAGAAGAATATGACGTGGACACAATTTTTACGGAATATATTGTAACATCCGGTTCTACTCAATAAAATAAATCAAGAGAATTTAGATATTTCATTTCGGTTGCCGGCTTCTTTATACACAATAAGAAATAGCGCCAGTATTAATGTTCTTAGTGTTAGGGTTGATCAAATAGAGTTAAAATTGTAGTGTATTTATCAAAGTGTATAAATACACTACAATTTTAACACTAAAAAAAAAGTAGTGTACATAATTACACTAAAAAAAATTTAGTGTGAAATAACTACACTAACAGGCTACTTAGTGCAATTTAACACTGGCAGAGTGCAACAGCAAAGTATATACTCTATCAATGTAACAACAGTCAATTCTTTGGAGTGCGCTGTAATAACACATAATCAGTTACGATGCGTTCTGATTGGCCAGAATAGTTGTAACGGTTTAGTGTTCAGTGCTTCAGTGGACAAGACCTACATATGTAGGTACATCAGCCGCCAATACGCTATTCTAGTTAGGTTATGTATTACATACGTGCTGCAATAAATAAATGGTAAGTGATTGTCTATATATTATAAACAATACATTTATTTAGAATTGTATTATAGGAGGATACAATCAGAAAGGGAGAAAGTAAATAGGTCGAGATTCTTATCAATTTTCGGATTAATAAAGTGCCGCAGTGTTGAGTTACTGCAACGACAGTACAAGAACACCTGATAGCAAGGATGATAAGATGTTCATGTTCAAAAAACTACTTTCGTGTTTTGTCGATTCGTTTAATTTCAATATTTGAGTTTATTTTTATACTATATAAGTGCTGTATATGTATAGAATTATTTTATGTCGGAGTAATTACGTTTTATCTCAACGAACACGGTCGTTGCTTTATTTATTAGTAAATAAGGAGAGGTTCCTTTACTTTCCTTCCGTTACAGTAGAATTGATAAACCATTTAATAGAGAAAATTAGCTCTTTCTAGGGTTAACAATGACTATTGATGTTGTTTAGTGCACACTAGTAGTGGCCTTACGATCTACACTAAAAAATTAGATAAACACTAAGAAGCAGTAACATTCGCACTAGTAGTGATATACTATA
Source organism: Protaetia brevitarsis (assembly GCA_004143645.1). Lineage (NCBI taxonomy): Eukaryota > Metazoa > Arthropoda > Insecta > Coleoptera > Scarabaeidae > Protaetia > Protaetia brevitarsis. The sequence continues at coordinate 1,181,689 of RXPK01000255.1, forward strand.
TTTACACTACGGCATATTAAATATCCTCTAACTACTAACACTACTCTTAGTATTAAAAAATTACACTATTTAGAGGGACCTCCATGAACTCGGCGTAGTGTAGTTCTAGTATTACAAATTTCTTATTGTGTATAGGTAATTTAGCTTAATATTTAATAATCCAGAATGTAAAAATGGTTTGACCAAGTAGCGATAAATAGATATAATTTAACCTTTTTGGATAGGCGAGTCTTTACATCTCTTTACAATCTTATATCAAAACCGCAAACATAATAGAAGGCGGTGTCTATTGCCAGCAGCCGAAAAGAAATATCCAAATTCTTTTCATTTATTTTATTCAGTAGAGCCGGATGTTACAATATATCCCGTAAAAATTGTGTTTACGTGATGTTTTTCCTTACTACCCAGCTTTGCGGAAACTTTTTTCTCTTGCTGTACGTTGGATCTGGTTTCTAGGAGAGTTATTCTTGATTAGTGTATCGATGACATGGCATAGCTCTCTGAATAAGGAATTAGGTTCATTCCCATATGTTAGTCTTTCAGTTCCAGATCAACAGCAGTAGCAGCAGCTCTGAAGACTTCCCTTACGAATGTAGGCGACGTCGGCAATAGAAAGACGCGTACTGGATGGACTCGATAAGAGCAATTGCAGCTTTTTCTACACATGAAGTTAAATGGAGGACCCCGCACTGGTTCGGATTGGATCGCATCGGAAAATGCCGAACTGGTGCGCGGCTCTTCATTTAATTTCACGTGTAGCAAAAACTGCCGAAGGCTGTTTTCAGATCCGACCGAGTCGAGTCGATTCAGTGTGCGTTCTACTTTAGTGTAATTGCGGTAAACATGTTTTAATATTGTATAACGCACCTTTATTCTGATAAACGTTGTTTCGCAATGGGAATTTATGAAAATTGGCTTGTAGGGTATCTACCGAGCTTCTATCTATATGTAGTATAAATAGTAGGTATTACATATTTTCCGGCTTATTGGAAACATCAATTAGTTAAAGTAAACCGGGTAAAACTGATATGACAGATCCAAATAGTTATAGGTGGTTATAGGCCTATTACCCTATCACCGGTTATTGGAAAGGCGTTTAATTAAATTACAAAATGCTATGAATGTAGGGAAATATGGATTTACTACACACAAAAAAATAATTACTCGATTTGAATATAAAAGCATCACATTGAATATAATATAACTTCCTATATAAGCAAGAAGATGATGTATTTATATTGAGAATAAAATTGGTTCAGTTTTCCAAACCCGTGAATTCATTAGACGAAACAATTTTTTATTTCAAATGTAATCAATAAGTATACTAAAATCATTATGAACATATAATATTTTCACCACAAAAATAATTATTTTAGATTTGAGTAAATAGATTTTCATTCATATTTATGCCTTACTAATTTATGTACATTTGATAGAAGTATCTATATAAAAGTATCATTTGAAGTATTGCCATTATTTGCTTCCAAAATTTTGTGTCTGTAACACCAAAAAACCTCGGTAGGGGAAAATTAATAAATAAGGAAATATTATGTAATTAAATATATTTACTGTCATACTTTTTTGTTTTACAATGTTTGGAAGAAGGTAATGTATCGGGGTTCTCCAGGAGTGCACACGGGATATTGATGCGTAGAGGTATAGATGTTATGCGTATCCGTCGTTGCAACCGATGTTCTTGGGATACTTCCCACTCAATGCCTGGGCCTTGTATCTAGTCGGCGTTGGTTACTGATATAATTTCAATCAGTATAATAATTTACCGGTATTACCTACTGAAAACTAATAACTAGTAAATACCTGCATATGTTTGTTAATGTACACACCAACCATGTTCATATATTATCGACACACTGTTGAAAATTTTAACACTTTTTTGACTAATTTAATAGTCAGGAGAAGTCCACACTCTTTTCGTGTTATTTTGTCGAGAACTATAGAAGTTTAAATTTGACGAGCGAACAAGTATTGTCTATTGCTAAGGGGTTATTTGTCCAACTGACACGTGAATTATAAAATACCTTCTAGTCACATTTTATTTGATCTAGACTGGACAATTACTAGCTGTTTAACTAAATGAATGCGATCTATTGGATGTTTTAACACCATTTTACTAAACACAACTCTTCTTAATATGCACTCCTATTTCTTAGTGCTATAATATTCTCTCTTTAAGACGTTTTCTCAATTAAAATATGCAAAACCACTCATTCACAAGTCTTGGTTACAACTAAACGTACCAATTTTAAAATGATTTTTTGAGAACCATTATAAAATTAAGTGAATGTTTATCTATTTGATTCAGTCTAAACTAATTGCGTAAATAGATTTCCCAATACATCTTTAAGATGTTAAACTTTTATGCCCACTGGAATTAACGTTTAATAACACGAGGTTACACTTTGCAAGTCAGTCAACATTTGGTGGTTTTTTGGATATGTTAATACGCGAGAATCAAACACGAAAACAATACACGTTGCAAGCAGGTGGTGCGTATAATGCAACACTGTATTAGAATAGTGGGATTTCTATATTTTCTATCCGAGGGAAAAATTCTGTTGGTTACGCTTCTGAATGTCTAGAAAAATAGTCAATCCTCATATCTGAACCAAAGAATTCACACGAAATTCTAGTAAATTTCTGTTCTATTAAATACGCGTAGTCAACTCGTCTGGCAAAGTTGGAAAAATCAACACTAAAATATTTGACTAGCGCAAAATTAACGCCAACACCGTAATATTTTCAACAGTGTAGTGTTATTTCAAAGTTTTTAAAACCAGTAATCCTTTTAATATTAGATAACCGTTCCGGCGTACTTTCCTTCGAATATTTTAATGGTAGCATCTGGCATCAGCCCCATTCATTCCCATCCTCTTAATAGCTGTGAAACAGCTGAGGTATCCATTTAGATTTACTTACACTCACAACCAACAACACTGTTCGCTGGTCAATCAAAAAGTGACGCCAAGTAAAGCGTATGTATATGCAAAGCTCCCTAAACCCTTCTAAAAAAGAGGGAACCAACGACAGATAAGTTTTAGTGCAATGTAAAAAATTCGTAAATTCGTTTCAAATGTTTCAATATTATGGTAATTTCAATTTGATATTTCATGTTTTCAGTACAAAACATATCATAGTAACAATAACGGACTTTATTTAGAATCTACAGACTTTCTCACTATGATTGCATAGATTTATTCCTTACAACAACAACAATGTTCATTTGGAGGAAGTATACTTCAATGCAAATATTTATACTATTTGTTCTAAGAGTATATTGTGTTTTCAGAGAATTTACTCTTATGTTCTAACCAACAAGATTTAGTTCATTTAAACATATATTAAGTTTCGATTACTGAATAAATAAAACTATTCAGATTGATAATAGATTTTTTTGTGTGTAGGGGTAACTCAACTGTAGATGCAATAGATAGGGTTGTAAATTGTGTTCTAACTGCTAGGTTAGAAGACGTATACAGAAAGACTGTTCACTTATGCAGTTAACTGAAAGTGCTAATGGAGCACCTTAATCTGAACAATTTTTCTTAGTAAACTAACAGGCGAAACCTAATAGGTAATACTACAGTGTTTTCAAAATGATTCCCGACTTGTTGAAAACCATTAATACTAGTTCCCAATTCAAGAAATGATTTTTCAGAGTGCTTGACTAAAATCAGCGATTGTTTCTTGTGTTACAATGTGACGTATCAATGTCATGTTTTGTTAACACGTATCAAATAAGTGACTTGTCTTCTTACTAAAAGTAAATAATTTTCTAATATCGGATCACTGGATTAGAAAGATATCGTTATACCAATGAAGAGTATTGTCATATGTTAATCACTGTTAGTGGCATGGCTAATCAAAATGCTGCGAAAATATCTCGAAGTTAAATCAGATCTCGAAGTAAATCTAGATGCTTAAAAATAAGCATTATTAATCTTAAGCATGCATATTTAGTATGTTACCGCGAACGATAAGAATAATGGCTGCGTTCAGGGAGTTACGGCGCTGGAAGCGATAACCGCTAGGCGCTGGAACTCCCTGAGCGGGTCATAAGAATAGCTTTTGCTGACGCATGCTCTTTGCTTACTTATTTAGTATGTTTGATAGCGGTGTTTTCAGAATTGGACTATGTTGAAAGGTTAGGTTGCTTGCTCAAGCGTTAATTTTAATTTATATCACAAAACTAAATGTTCATGTTTAATCTTAGACAAAAATATTTTGTTACACGTATAAAGGGATAATAAATTGCACACAACAATTATATTAATCACAAAACTATAGGAAATGAAAACAACCACGGTAATTAAAACTTTCAAATAAGTTTTATAGAGTAACATATTTTAAAGATATCATTAATATCCTCGTTCACTCTTATATTCTCTGTATTTAATAATCCAGGCGATTTTGTTGCTGTTTAAGTATAAATTATAGATAAATATAAGCTCATCGACAAATATTCAAATAAATATCCAGGAAAAACCTATTAATCATGAATTTTTATATGTATTTCTAAACTATTGACATGTAGTTTATGCCCTTTATTTGTAATTTCACTATGTCCATAAAATAAAATGATTTGACTTGATCGATCTACAAAACCGTAGTTTTTGCACTTATAATATTTATATTAACTTATCTGCGACATATATAGTTTCCATTTCACTTTATCCATCATCACTTTAATCAAAAAACAATATAAAGGCAGTATTGCTACAATTACTTACGATTAATTAAATACGTAACAAATGATACTTTTCAATTACAGTTGATTAGGTAATTGTAATTGTTATATTCTACTTCTAACTGATGACTAATTATTATATTAAAATTCAATTTTGCCCTGCACGGATTTCCGTTAATTTTAAGAAGTGCGTCAGTCATTTAATTGACTTTGTTGTTCCATGCGTAAAATGTCAAAATATGTTACCTCTATTCTTGAAGAATAAATAATCATAGTCATTAGAAGTTAAGTTTGTACAATTAAAAATGTTTCTGAAGCATGGCAGAATGACAAGCTTAAATTGTTTTTTTTACGTGTCAATAACACATTCTTTGGCGATGTTACGTTAGTTATGAGTTACGGGAAGAAGAAATGTTTCATACATATTTAATGTTTAGTATAAGAAGTTTCATTCATTTATTTTTGCACATATTAAGTACATAGTATATGGATTTTCCGTATAATGCGTTCGGTCAACCAGTAGCACTGATGATCGTTGGTGAACTGAAACGCAGCGTATTTAACCTGATATTTTCATATTATTGAAATTTTGAAATTATCTAGCACCTAACAACGAAGGATTGCATAAAATCTCTATGTTATTAATTCAATAGCTTTCCAAGACGTTATATATACTGCGTATTTGATTAAAATAAGCAAATAGCAAACCAGTTGTTACTCTCGTATTATTAGTTTATATAAATATACCAAAGCAAATAAATTCCGGATAGTTAGGTTGTATTAATAAAAAATTTATTGCTTTTGGCTCTGTTGTATTAGAACGTGGGTACATACGAAATGTAGGACGTAAAAATAATTGAGTTTGAAATTTTGGTTGATTTTTCTTTTCAGAGAAAAAAAGTTATTACTATTTGGAAATGCAATACACATCTGTAATAAAATTACCTAATTAAAGTAAAGAATCTCAAAAAATAATAACTATTTCTCGGTATTTAATGAACATAGGGCATTAGTCGAAGTCGATAAGACTGCTTTAAATATTTGTTCGATTACATACTAGTTTTATCTACATATCTATCGTTTATAACGTAATGTAGTAGTCGATATCTTAAGTAAACTCAGCAGGTATGTAAACAGTATTGGTCGCCGGTGTCAGCTAGAGCTTGATTTTATAAACTTTTATAACTAATACATGTTAACATTGCGCCATCCATCATAATAAAACATAGGCAGATACGTGAGTTAATGATTTATTTTGAGCGGTATTTTCACAAATAAAAGAATATACAACTAAATCTGTCACAGAAGACAAATTACGTGCATTAAAAAAAAATGTAGTTTATTTTGAAATGTTTATTATGTTGCATAACAAAACATTTGACTATTAATGCCATAATTGGCATAACTGAAGCTTTTATAGTGTTTCTACAGACCCTTTTGCATAAACTATCATTTTATAACGAAAAGCTGCTTTATCTCACCTTACTCGATCTTAATTTCAGTTTTTGGATCAGATCCGAATACATTAAACATAATGAGTTCGTGTAATATCTTTTATAACCATATGGTTCTATTTACTTTGTTTTAATACGCGTATATGTATGTCTGTATCTATCTACATACACTCATATGGATATTCCGCCAACAGCGATAATACAAGTCATTTGCATTAAAAACTACATAAAATAAATAATATTCAATATATTTTCACAGAAAAGCGAACGTACTTTAATTAAAATACGTGTATTACATGTGCCACTAAATTTGTTCAAAGTATTTAGATGTTACGCAAAGATTTGCTATAGGATTTCTCTCTGTACAGGTGGGCAAATTTTGATGTTTTTATAGGGCACAGACCAAACGGTAATAGATATAAGAAAAGTAAGCAGAAGGTTACGGTCTCTTTTTTTGAGTTTGGCTTTAGTGATCCAAACAGATTGAAGCTAACTTTTAGTTAACGTTTAGTTCCCGATATACCAAGCGTTTTTCAAGCTCAACCATTTTGTTTCAACCCTTATGAGTCCGATGCCATAATATATAGAGAAAATATGTTCAGATATATTTTATATGCTTGTTTATGAGAAATATACTGACACGCTTGTTTCTTTTTAAATTTTAGTATCGTATGAAAAGAAAGCACATGTCAGAAATAAGAAAGCCGGTAACTCAGACCTAAATCATGTAACCAAAAAAACATTTATATTATAACAATTAATTCATAATAAATGAAGCTTAAGAAGCTTTTTAAAAAGATAAAAATTAGAGATATTTTTTGTATCACTAGGAAGGTTATTTATACAGTTTACAACCTATATAGGGATGGGAGGAGGAAAATGGTAATGATTAATACACGTAGAATAATCATGGGAGTAAATGTAAAATAAAATTCATCTTTGTGTTTAAAAACGTAACATAATGTGTCGTATATATATAAATCATAAAAAGTAAAAAGTGAATTATTCTTAAAAATATTTCTACACGAATCTTTGTAGTTTATATCAAACATAATTCTAATAACCTGTTTTTGCGTGAAAAAACTCTACCTGAAATAGGTGACATTCCCCAAATGTATTATTCCATAGCGCATGCACGCTATGAATTTCGAATAATAGAATGTTTTAAGTGTTTCTAAATTGCAAATTGCAATTCGTTTCAATTGCTTTAAAATGAAACATGTTTTGGATAACGTCCTACATAAAAGCTTTCGATGTGAAGAGACCAGTTGAAGTTATCAGTCAAAATTTTGATGAGAGAATCAGAGAATCTATGGTATATTGGTTATGATTAAATTCAATTTCTTTAATTGGTTCTATCTTGTTGCGAAAATATAAAAATTTGGTTTTTTCGTCATTTATAACTAAATGATTGAACCTAAATTCACCTAATAATTTCCTTATACGAAATTTCAGCCTTATTTAACGTACTGGACATGTTCGTACTATTTATAATGATGTTAATATCATCAGCATACAAAATGGCTTGCTGAGTCAGTGTTAAATTATGTGGCAAATTATTAATATAAAAGAAATAAAGTGGGACCCAGGACAGAGCCTTGAGGTACTCCGATATTGACATCTAAAATGTGGATTGCAAATTATTCACACAAACACTTTGCTTTTCTATCGGTAAGGTAAGACTGAAATAATTTTAGTGCAAATCTCTTCACTCCATATGGAATACTTTATTTATTTAAACAATAAAGCATAACCGAAAAGCGAAAAGTATACAATAAAAAGCAAAATCAATTAAAATTTTAAAGCAAATACTCAAATTGACCTCCATATTATTGGCAATACATTGCAAAAAATTGCATCTTTTGGCAACACTGAATTGCGTTAAAAATATTATAATATTTGATATGCCATTAATTATCTCAATGAAATTATCTCTCAGCTCATCCAATCATTACAAGTCTTTTTTTATAATTTACCGTAAACCCTTGTTTATATATTTCTTACAATTATTCAACCGTGTTGAGCTACAACGGGAAGATTGACAGATGGCGCACGATGTAAATGGGATTACATTGTCACATTGCGCCATCTGTCAATCATGCCGTTGTAGCTCAACACGGTTTAATAACTGTAAGAAATACATATTTGTTACGTTTTTCCGTTCTAAAACTCTGTCGGGTTTTAGAAAAACACCAGGCGAATATATTTAGATTCCACTTATTCTATTAACACAATTACGGTAATTAAAATCTATTAAAAATGCTATTAACTATATCACTTAACCACTATGTCTTTATTTATGTAAACGATATTTATATTACATGTACTAGTTCAATCGCGACCGCACTATCGAACTCGTATCGATTGACTGCCTCCTGGCCAACCCGACGCGTTATTATAGCTGGCGCGAACGTCCAGATTGTTCGAGGGCCTTCTAGAACGTCCTCGAAGATTCTGGAGAATATTCTCGAATCTTCGACCCGGTGCTGCCCTCTGTTATTCGTCGTAGGTAGTTCTTCTTCCGCTATGCCAGCGCCATCTAGGGACGCCTATCGGAACCGCCAGTTGAAAAGTTGGCGCTCGTTACACTGCTCCTCCTTAGATCTGTTCCGTCCCGGAACAGAACTATCACCTCCATGAAGATACGAACAGTTCTCTCCATTCTTACACGACGAGGTCCGGAAGAATAAGCACGCTACCGTTCGTCGCCTCCCTTCTGCTGACCGCGGGTTGTAGCTGCATACTAGGAACTCTATTCCAGTATATCGGAAAATTTCTTCGAGCATGTTCCTTACGACCCTCCAGTCCAAGCCATCCAATCCACAGCCTATTTTTGGCACCCTGATCTATTGATCTCCAGCTCCAACAGCTGCTCTCTTAAACTTATCAGGCTGTCCCACATCGTCCGGTAGGTTGGCTTGCCAACTGAGGCTTCTTTGGTCACCAAGTAGAATAAAGGCCGTTTCTTTCCTGGCAAGTGCAGAGCCTTGCCCACCTCAGGGTTCAGGCTTCGGAGATCTTGGACACCACCAAATTTCTTCTGAATACGGTAGCTATCCCTTGCCCATTCTTAAATCTTGGCAACACAATGTGCTAACGCGCACCCTTCAGGAGCCAAAAACAAATCCTCCTGAATCTCCGTTGTACATCATGACGCACTTTGCGGCCATTCCCATACTTGTCCATAAACTCCTCATAGCTGAGTTCTTCTTCGGGAGTCTACAAACTCGGACCATCTGCTCGTCCTCTGATTGTCCCCAGATAAGGAGCTAGGCGATTAAATGCACCACTCTTGCTTTACCATTGGGTTTCTTTCTGATGCGATAGATGACGTCATTAATTCGCTTTATCACTTCGTAAGGCCCGTCCCACGATCGTTGCAGCTTAGGCGAGAAGCCTCGACGTCGCTGAGGATTGAACAGCCAGACCAGGTCTCCAGACTGATATCCGCCTTCATTTGCTCTGATGTCGTAGTGTTCCTTCATGCGGTCGCTTGCTTCATGGATATTGTCTCACCCGATCGTGAATATCATCCATTCGCCTCCGCAAGTTCGAAACATAGTCATCTCCAACTACTTCTTCATTTGGTTTAAAGCCGAACTTAAGATCGCATGGTAAGCGCAGCTCTCGTCCAAAAGCACACTAGATGGACTTTGGCCATGGTTTCGTGGACCGATGCTCTATACGCCAGCAAGAATAGATGTAGCTGCTGGTCCCAATCTCGCTGGTGGTCTGCGACAACTTTTGATAGATACTTGATAACTGTCCTGTTCATGCGCTCCACCATGCCATCTGATTGCGGGTGCAAGGCAGTTGTTCGGGTCTTGCGAATACCCAATATTTTGCACACCTCTTGAAACACTGCTGATTCAAAATTCCGTCCCTGGTCGGAGTGAAGTTCAAGCGGCACACCAAATCGACTGAAAAGTTCTTTAACTAAAGTCTCAGCCACTGTAACAGCTTCCTGATTTGGTAATGCGTAAGCTTCCACCCATTTGCTGAAGTAGTCTACTGCAACCAAGATGTATTTATTTCAAATTCCGTCGTGGGAATGGTCCGGCAACATCAATCGCAATCCTTTCAAAAGGACTGCCAACGTTGTATGCCTCATAGGGGCCCTCTTTCTTGGGAAGGCCATTGGCACGGCGCAAGTTGTACATCTCCGGCACCAGTCCTTCACGTCATTCTTACAATTAACCCAATAGAATCGCTCTCTGACCTTCTCTATAGTCTTGCGGACTCCAAGATGCCCTCCCGATGTTCCATCATGAAGAAGTTTTAAAACTTCGGGAATTCTTGCTTTCGGAACCACAATCTGAAGTCTGCTATTGGTCCCAGTTCGTCTTCTAACACTCGTCTGAGAAGACCATTTTCCATTACCAAAGAGCCCCACTGAGCCCAATACGATTTTAGCTCTCGCGAATACGGTGCTACCGTTTCCCAGTTAGGCCGGCTTCTTGCTCTTCCACTCATCACACACTTCATTGACTTGTCTTGCAAGGATTTGACAACACAACAACGCCATACCGTGGAAACAGCTGCTTGGACGCTACCAAGATCTTTTCCAAGCAGAAGACCGGAACACGAGGGCAGGACTAGTGTTGTACGACATCGAATAGACACTGGAGATGCCCAGCGATCCGCCAAGCCCCCAGAAGATTGCCATTGGCGAAACGAGCCGAAGCAGGACAATTATACAGGATATGGAGCAGGATGGCGTAATTGAACCATCGAACCAGTCCATGGGCTTCTCCAGTGGTACTGGGTGAGAAGAAGGATGGTTCAACTAGGTTCTGCGTGGATTATCGACAACTAAATAATGTAACCAAGAAGGACAGTTATCCTTTGCCAGAATCGATGACACTTTAGATACCTAGGTGGTGTAAGGTATTTCGACCCTCGACCTGAAGAGTGGTTATTGGCAAGTCGAAGTAGAGGCAAAGGATAAGGAGAAGACGGCGTTTACGATCGGACAGGATTGTGGCAATTTTAACGTCATGCCATTTGGGTTATGTAATGCCCCGCGACGTTTGAAAGATTGATGGAAAACGTACTGAGAGGACTATCCTGGGAAACTTGCTTGTATACCTCGACGATATAATTGTCTTAGGAAAATCTTTTGAGGACCATTTGAAGAACTTGGAGCAAGTATTTCAGCGATTGAAAGGAGCAAATTTGAAGCTTAACCCCAAAAGTGCAACCTGTTCCAGAAGCAAGTGCACTACCTCGGCCACGTAGTATCAGAGGATGGAGTGTCGGTTGACCCAGGGAAGATAGAAGCGGTCAAGTCTTGGCCGGTTCCGAAGGACAAGCATGAAATAGAAGTTGGCGCTCGTTACACTGCTCCCTCCTTAGATCTGTTCCGTCCCGGAACAGAACTATCACCTCCATGAAGATACGAACAGTTTCTCTCCTCTTACACGACGAGGTCCGGAAGAAATAGCACGCTACCGTTCGTCGCCTCCCTTCTGCTGACGCGGTTGTAGCTGCATACTAGAAACTCTATTCAGTATATCGAAACTTCTCCTCGTGACTCCCTAGAACACGGACGCGAGCATGTCCTTGACGATTGCTTCACGGCTTCAAACTCTAGTGCTTGAGCTAAAGCCTGTTCAACGTTTGCGGCCGAGCGAGCTTCACTGCCTGTTGAGTATCCTTATCAAGCAGGCCATCCAGGAATTTTCCACAGCGAGACTCTCGCACACATCTTCCGGTACCGTTGGTACGCACTCTTAACCAGACGAACGACGTCAGCTTCATTACTCCTGTAGAGTCTCGTTCGACCTCTGGCAGCGATTTTTCAACTGCGAGCGATATACTTGCTGCAGATGTTTATTACCGAAACGCATCTCCAATTGATTAAGTAGCGTTTGGTAATTTTGTCGCTCCGTCGAAGGAATAGCTTGAGTACCTTCAACGCATCGCCGCGCAGAGCTACTGATAGCATGGCTGCCTTGGTAGTTTCGGTCCAGCCATATACCGTAGCCGTTGTATCCAGCAGCGTCATATAATCTTCTAAGGCGTCTTCCCATCGAAGGTAGGCAGGTCACATTTACCTTGAACCGTACAGATGGGCACTATATTTCTGGGTTCCAACTGACTGTTCTCCGTATTGGTGAATTTCCAGTTTCTTCCGTCTTCGGTATAGCTCCAGAATGAATTTGTTCTTCTAGCACCTTCATGCGACCGTCCAATTCTTCAATCATTCTAGATTTTTTCTTCTTGGAGTTTTTCGTCGATTCTATTCATTAGTTTCCTGTTTTACGTTATTAGAACTTTCTATAACTTTCTCTTCTATGTTTTCAATCTTTTCTTCTAATTTTCTAGAATTTCTATATTTTTCTCGTCCATGTTTTCAATTTTTTCTAGAACTTTCTCTTCTAAATTGCGAGAATTTTCATAACTTTCTCTTCCAGTTTTCTAGAATTTTCTATATTCTTCTCGTCCATGTTTTCAATCTTTTCTTCAGTTTTCTAGAATTTTCTATATTCTTCTCGTCCATGTTTTCAATTTTTTCTAGAACTTTCTCTTCTAGTTTTCTAGAATTTTCTATATTCTTCTCGTCCATGTTTTCAATTTTTTCTTCTAGTTTTCTAGAATTTTTCTGAGAATTTCTAGAACTTTTCTCTTCTAAATTGCGAGAATTTTCCGTAAGTTCTTTTAGAAGTTCGCCATTACCACCAGACACTTCAAACAAATATGTCTCAGGATCTTCACCAGCTGCTTCTATTGCTCTTCGTAATCTCGACTGAAGCTCGGCCTTCCTTCCACTCGTATCTTCATCCCTTTCTTCTAATTCCCGTTTGAGATCTACCACTTTCAAAATCCACTAATTTACAGTATTTCGCTGCCATTGTTTCTAATTAAACACTATTAGTCCACTAATATATCGCCAAATACCCCACACCTGACACCAATTGTTACGTTTTTCCGTTCTTAAAAACGTTGTCGGGTTTTAGAAAAACACACAGGCGATATTTAGATTCACTTATTCTATTAACACAATTACGGTAATTAAAATCTATTAAAAATGCTTATTAACTATATCACTTAACCACTAATGTCTTTATTTATGTAAACGATATTTATATTACATGTACTAGTTCAATCGCGACCGCACTATCGAACTCGTATCGATTGACTGCCTCCTGGCCAACCCGACGCGTTATTTATAGCTGGCGCGAACGTCCAGATTGTTCGAGGGCCTTCTAGAACGTCCTCGAAGATTCTGGAGAATATTCTCGAATCTTCGACCCGGTGCTGCCCTCTGTTATTCGTCGTAGGTAGTTCTTCTTCCGCTATGCCAGCGCCATCTAGGGACGCCTATCGGAACCGCCAGTTGAAAAGTTGGCGCTCGTTACAATATATAAACAAGGCCTTAGCGTGTCCCCAAAGAAAAAAATCTGGTGTAGGCTAGAATACCATTGGATGTCGACGCACAGCAAACTTTATATCCAAATCGTCCCTGTTGTCTTACGTTAAGGACACGATGTGGGTTTTCATCAGACCACCAGGAGTGCTCGTTGTGTTGATTAAATACTCCGGCGCTAGTAATATGGACTTCATCTGCCCACATATTTTTTTCATAGAATCGTGGATTTTCTTGCAGTTTCGTTATATACCAATTACAAAATTGCATGCGACGCGCTACATCATTTAGTTGCAAATGTTGAATGCATGTGGTCGAAATTTATGCATCTTTAAAACGTTTAAACCTCTCCGTTGAGAAATTCCACTCTCAGCTTCAATTTGTCGGGTCGAAACAGGAGAATTGGCAACTACAGCATTAATGACATTAACAGCAGTGTTTTCCGAGTCTTCAATGTTATTAATAAGATTTTCTTTTAGTCTTAATAAGTCTTAATAATTAGTTAAAGTATGTTTCAACTGCCGCATCAGCATTATTATTATGGTGAATAAAGCACTCTAGCAAATCATACTTTTCGTAATTTTTATACGTCATCTCAAGTAAATATTTATACGATACTGGCTAAAGTGCGATGAAGGTATTAAATAAAATTATATCAATGTTTAATGACATATGCCTACTACGCTCGGTGTAAGAGGTACTTTGGGTGTCGAAAACTGATTTTTTAATTGTGACGTATTGGTGTGTTAGATAGGTATATATTAAACTATATATAGGTATATGACAAGAAAAATGGAACTCAATTACCTAAAGAGGTAAACTCAACAAAAGAGACTGTAACCTTACTTTTCTTATATGCATTACCATTTGGTCTGTACCTTACAACATCGAAATTTGCCCATCCTGTACATGTTAGAGCAAAAATAAATCTTTATCTTCAAATGTACAACATAGAGAAAGAGTTCATTGCTGAAGAGCCTAGTTTATTTACATGAATATATAAATAACGCAGATACGAACATATGGCTCCTGATTTATTCCACTCTAGTTCTTATTGTTTGGATATCTAGTTTATTAATAAAAATTATTGAAAGAAAACTTATCACAATAACACTAACAATGCATGTTTTATGCCTTCACATTTTAAATTCTCTCATTTTTTTTTGTTCTTTTATGCCCATTAACACCGACCGTTAAGTTTGGTTTAATTTTAAATTACACTTAGAATATGACATTCCCTGTACATAATAAATATGAAATATAGTCTTAAAAATACCACCTAAAATAAAACCAAGCTTAATAACATGGCGATTCAAATGGACGCTATAATATGACTACCAAAATTAAAATATTCCAATATAGAAATCTCCAGTATAATATCACAGTCTTAAAAAATAAATTTTATAAATAAGCAATATATGCTTGTTCATTTTGGCACTATATAGCGTCTTGATGTGAATAGCAAAGACTCATATATCGTTATAAATGCAAAACGAGACACTTAAAAGAGGTGAAGAAAAGATATAGAAAAAAAATAATAAGAGAAATAGGAAATGTGGTCACCACATTGATACATCTGTCTATCCACGTTTATAACATATTCTTAATTGAAATCACTAAAATTATTAAAATTAAGAGCCTAAATCAAGATAAATCCGTACACAGTTAAATGGTGGTATTGTTTTTATTGTTAACTCTTTCTACGCCTCTTCAATCGCTCTTTACGTTACTACCTTGTTTGAATATTTTGTTTGTTATTTTCCATTTATATCAAGTTTTCACAAAATGTATCATATAGCAACGGGTGATTTTTGAATTCCTGAGGCCAAACTATAAAAGTAGCCTTAAAACATGTAACAAAGTGACCTGCTGAGCCATCTTTCAGCAAGGTACCGCAACTATTAATTACCATATATCGACTTTGTTTCCTGGCCTATATTTATTTCCATAAAATAAGTTTTCTTCTGAAAATATTACTTTATTTTAATTTAAATAGAGATGCACTAAAAATAATTTTATTACTTTAATTGTAAATACACTATACTCAAACGAAACATTAACGAATCAGGCCTTATTATAACAATCTGGGCATTTAATAACCTGATTCTAGGCAACTAAATATACTGTTGCAACTATATATTAGGCGTTGCCTATTACAGAAAACTGTAAAACAAAATTATTGATTGCCGATAAGTGGTGCTTTTCTTTTTTCTTCTAATAAAATTAAACTAATTAATTCTACTTCATATAATATTGATATGACCGAAAATTATTCTAGAAATTTTGAACTTTTAGTTTTCGGTATTATGCTTTCCAAATTCACGCAGGTAAGCTGTGGAATCACTTTCAGTCGATAGATAAAGACAACTGGTTGGTGTCGACACCTGTGGTGTCGATATGCAACTGGAAACTCCTGAAGATGAAGTTGAGGCCTCTTTCCTCTATGGTTGGGCACGGAGCATTGCATGCTATTAATTTTATTCTTATCTAAGTGATCGTCAATAGATGGGTTAAACTAAGGAATTAAGTCCTGTAGGAATAAGTTCAAATAAAATGATAATATATTAATAATAAATGTCACGAAGCCGGTCGCTATACCGACTATATATATAACCAATAAGCAGATACTTCTGAGAGAAATAAAAAAAACCTCTGTTGACTATATATATACCGTAGTCGAAAAATTTTAATTTTAGTATAGGTATCTTATACTATGCATAAAATGATCTTCTAATACGCGCCGATGCCATTGTTGAAACGATATTGGACGTTAGACATATGGTGGGAAACGCGGCTATATGTCTGTTTCTATTTTAAAGCGGCGCACTCTTTCCTACTCTCTGTTGTCTACACTATAATTAAATTTTGAGATTCCGAGAAGACGCTCGACCGTCTGGACCATGGAATTCTCTTCGATAAACACGTCTAAATAACACGACCTTAGCAACTCATATCTCAGATTGTCCTATCTATTGATCATTATTTATGTTCTACATGGATTATCATTTTGTTATGTGACCTGTGGCTCTCTGGGGTTCCCAAGGCTCGAACCTTGGTCCAGTATTGTCCATTGTATATTTATTGACGATTTCTCAGAGTCACTACATTAAAGAACTTATTATTTGCTGACAATGTCAAAATGTTTTGGACTGTCTCTAATACCGAAGATTTCTGGTTTCTACAGGAAAACATCGACTTGATCTGGGTACCAGACACTTATGAAAAAAGGGCGGTGCGGGAGTAGGATAGCAAAACTTGACGATTTGCGCAGCACTTTTAGTAGGTAAACAGCAAATCAATTTTCTGCGCAAAACATAAATTGAATCAATATTGGAATAGTCGCTCTGGTTGGTGCATCTAAAGGAGTTCAATTCACCTGTTCATGTCAGAACCAAAAAACTACTTGAATTTGGCCGCAAAAAGTATAAGAGAAATTATTTCTTTCTTTACTGAACACTCAGAAAATACTTACAGCATAATCAAGCTCTCTGATGAGACTGAATGCCGATCGTGTTTGGAGAACGATGAGATAATTGAGGATATTTCTTTGTGTAATTTGTCCTTAATATATACATAAAATGTTATATACTATACATGTGTGAGCCAATAAATTGATATTATTATTATTAATATGGTTATACTGTTGGGCAAACTAATCGTTATTATTAGTAAAAGTCTTTTATGATTATTTTTCTTCTATTCCTTTCTTTGGGCGTATTTTCTGCATTTCTTTACAATAGTTATTTTTTTAGGATTGTACCTAAAAAGAGAAATAAAATTTATTAAGTAACTATTAAACTTTGGTGGACTCTTTGTTTCGATAGGAAATAAAATGTTCGGACTTCGCCTTGTATGTTTGAAGAGTTATAGGCCATCAAAAGCACTGTATTTAGTTTAAATTAATTTTAATATATAGGATATAATATATTACATTAATTAAAGTGATCACAGTGTATAAATTATCCTAAAATAATAGTACATTCATATGGTAATCTATCAGAAAAATACATATCAATTCAATATAACAAGTAATAAAAGCTTAACGCGTAAAAAACACAATAATTTCACAAATTAACAAAATTACGTCCATCCGAGCTTTTGTGCACTGGTGCTGGTGTTGTTGGTTCTGTTTTACTGATGTTATCAATCGATCCATACGAAAATTCATCATTATCATTTTGGTACAAACCACTGGATGGTACGCTGGATGCTTTGGGAACTAAATTTGAATATTCGTCTTCGCCGCGTGCCAATGTGTACATACTACGTCCCCGAATTCTTCTGCTTATGGAGCTCCCTGTAAATTATTTTCATGTTCACAATATCTCTCAAACTACATCCATAGTGCGTTTGCCGTAACGTAAACAAGGAAAAAAGCACAACAAAATCAAAGATAGGAAGGGATATATTTATACAAAACTGAAGAAATAAAGAAGGATGCATATTGCTGATAAGCTCGTCTACTGCCGAACAAATAATGTACAATCCATAGTCAAATTTGCACTTATATTTACTTCAACTAGTTACCATATCGACATTGTTTAATGACAAAATAATGTTGCTTGCATATGGATGAGACAAAGTGTGTTACATACCTACAATTCCTAAATGTTCTTGAATGTCGCGTTGCACATCAGAAACATCCCACATTGCTAAAAATGCTGCACAGCATGATTGACTGGTATCTGATCTAGCATATGGTTGATATGAGAAGCTATAGTGATGGGCAATTGCAGCCATGCACATCTCGATACAAATTATGAAATTCTGAAAAAAAAAATAGTTTTAACAAATTAAAGGCTCTTATTTTTTTATTTTTGTTTACTTGCAAACGTGTAGAAATACTTAATCCATCATTATCTGTGCTAGCGTTGTTTGGTAAAATAACGCCGGAATATACTAAAACATCAATTAGTACACCTTGACTGAAAAAAAAAACATTTTTTGGTAATACTTACTATCGACATAATAATATACCATATAAGCATATCAAAAATGCGGAGCATTATTCGGATAGCATATTTATTCACTGTATTCCATATACTTTTATGAAATTTACATGAATAAAAGTAATGATCTACAAAATAATTCTCCACATTTGTCTTCTTATTTAAACATATCTACTGTACTGAATTGTTCTGTACTATTCAAAAGCTCAAGAATGAGAAAAGAAGTTTAACACACATATACTTACAAAAATGAGAAAAACACAACTGCCTTAATACAAAGAAATTTAGGTAGTGGTTTCATAGGCCGTAGTTCAGCTACACTTGCCTTATAAAACATAACAAGGCAATACATAGCAATAAATTGACTCAAATTATTAACTGCAACTAAGTAGGGAAATGCAACATCTCCTCTAAATTCTCCTTCACCATATACGTTATTTATTTTACATATACTACAAAATGAAACAATAATTAGAAGTTTATACTTGCAGCAAACATAAATTATTTCCAAATAATGGAAAAGATAATGTTTTCTAATAAATAACCACATGTAATTATCTTTTACATTATTCATTTTTTACTACAGCTACCTACAATGCTATAGCTGTTGTTAATGGTCGAATAACAGTATACTGGAGAATACCATGCTTACAGATATGTACAAATTCACGACCCATTTCCCAGTCTGGTAAGCAACATAGTGGAAATATATGTTTTACTTGTGGTTTCAATTCTAAACTAACTTCCAAGTCCATTTCCATATTTAAATAATTAAGTAAAAATTTCATAAAATTATATATAACATATGCTTCATAACATTCTCGAGCACAATCAACATATATAGAATTTTTTGGATACATTAAGCCTAACCACTAAAATGTACCATAAAGCAATACTCTCATAATTATAAATAACATAATTATACTCACGGCATTTCCTGCATAAATAGGCACCATCCAAAGAATCCTGGCAAAACACAGAGAATTAACAACTTGTATCAAAAATCGAACTTAGCATTAAATACCTAATGATATGCTTTTGTAATTTTGGCTGTGTATAATGGATAACATGTAGAATAATTTCCCATAACGATATTGGAATTGCTACCAAAACAAATATACCGGCAATAAGTATTTCCTGGTCGCGACTATTGAAACCGTTTTCCAATGATTTAACCAGGAACAAAGGCACAAAAACTAAAGCTGCTAAAGCGTATAAAAATATAAAAAGCGGTCGAATCCATAATTTCCATTTTGACAAACAATTTAAACAACCGTCCAATATCATTTTTTTTTCTTGTATTTTACATAGTTTAAAAGATAAAATTACTTCAACACCACATAACTCGAGTGCGAACACTTGTCAACATATCGATAATTCCATATCAACAACAATCAGCTGTTATGTGTCAATGTGGTCAAAATCACACCAGACAACCTTATGCAATCAAAATCTCTAAATTTGTGATTTGATTAGTGGTGGGCATATCGATGTTTTTTCGATAATCGAATGATTATTCATCATTCAATCAGTATGGCAAGATATCGTAGGAATGCGTAGAAAGGACAATCTCATTTCCCAATGTGACTCTTTTTTTAAGTAAGAATATTTCACATCTTCATCAACTACATATTGAGCATTCGAATGCTTTCGATAATCGAATTATTATTCATAATAGAATCAGCATAGAATGATCATTCATAATGTAAACGTCATAATCAAATGATTGTTAATAATATGATGCCTTTTCCGTCATTCGATTATGCCCACCACTAATTTTGTAGAAATTAGAAATTGAAAGAAAAAGTAGAATGGTTTTGTGCAGGTAATTGTGTATTTAAAAAAAAATTATATAATTTCATTATGCATTTTTATTTATAATTAATAGGACTTCACACAACACAAACTATTCATAAATAATATAATCTAGGTTATAAATAATTGTTATCGATTAAAATTCTTCTTGAACATCCTCTCTTTCAATCGGGCTCTCTTTCAGTAAAGCGACTATCATGCTGGAATAATATGATAACATATTAATCACATATAATTAAAACTATATATACTCACCAATATAAATATGTGAAAAATAATATCAAATAATAACCTAAATGAACCATACAGTCTCTCATATATTTTTTAATTTGACCATGGTTATAGATCTCTGTGGGTTCGTAAATACCAATGTTTCCGCCAGGAACTCTTGTAATTTCATAAATCATCCAACCGGTCATTGGTAAATTTGCCAATACCAAAATCCAGTGATTATTTAATAATAATAAAATAGTCAAGATTGTATGAGCATATAGTTTTGGCTTTACCCAAAAATTTAATTTTGAACAACATTGTTGAGCATTCAAATAGTCACATTCTAGATCTGAAATTGTTATAACCTGTGCAAATTAAGGAAAACAATTATTCTTCTAAGCATTCTTCTCATTCTGATAGGATACGTAGTAGACCCATAAGAAAAGCAACACTCCTGTATTGACTAAAGCAAAAGTGAATAATGCAGGATCTGGAAGTAGCATAATAAATATTGTACTTAGTTTTCTTAATTATCAGTTAATTTTTTGCTTTTCCATAGCATGATGATAGAAAGGATGCTTCTCATTCTACACAACTACACAAGTGGTTGCACTAGAGGCAAGAGGAACATTTATCACCTCTACGTTCAACGTTGGCCACATTGTTTATTTTTGATTCAAATTGAAAAAAAATCAAAATAATATGGCATAGAACTTATATTGTTACTTAGTTTTATAAAGAGAGGAAAAACACTGACGCACTTATTGTTCACCAACTACCAGAAAAGAAGCTAAAAGAATACCTACACAAAATTCATAGAGACTTAAGAACCTAGATTACAAGCGCGTTAATTACTTCTCATAGATATGACATAGATGACATTTAGAATAACTAGAGCTGAAGGGACAAATATTTTTTTTCTATTGCGCTTATACCATAGATAAGTAATATATAAAATTTTGTTTCATTGCGTTGTGTCCTACATTTTTGAGCTGCGTCATAAATTTTTTGCTTTATGTATTGCAACACAAAAGAACAAAGCTAATATTTGCGTCGTGACGCAAAAATGATGAGTTTTATTTGTGCGTCTTCAGCAAAAAATCCACCTCCACTGATGTTTCAACGCAAACACTATAGCGTCATGAATCAATATTGCTCGTATCAAAAAAAAAACAGATTATCTTGCGTATTGCTTCCTAGCGCCGCATAAATAAAACACAAAATTTCACCAGTGCATGACCGCGCGTTTTCCGTTTCAAGGCAAAGATGACGCAAAGGGACAAAAAAAAAACAAAGCTAGTGTCATAAAGTGGGAAAACCAGGGGAAAACAGTGTTAGAGCCGTTTTACACCTGGCTATTTATTAGGTAATTGATTAGCAATTTTTTACGTGTGTATATAATACAAGGATAACACATAATAAAAAAAATTGGTCAATAAATAGCTACGTGTGTAAAACAGTCCTTACAAAGTAGAACTTTGTGACATTGTTTCGGCAAAACAATACACAAAGTGCTCATGCAAAAAAGAAAATAGTATATTAAAACACTATTAGTGTTACAATGACGTTCGTTGTAATACGAGTACTATTTTTTTTTATTCGAAAGAAAGTTTCAAATTACTACGGATTTACAGGTTTTTTGTTTGTGAGATTAGTATTTTCAAAGGAAAAGATGTTTGGTATCTGTTTTAAAAATTTTAGTCGAACGTCAGAACTGTTCCGCCCAATAAAAAATTAAAGATTCTGTTTTGTGCCAATAAAAATAATTGTGATATTGAGTTTGATTGGAATTATGTTTATAGTCCGTATGTTCTTTTTAGAAAGACATTCTTCAAAAGAAAAAAAAAACTCCCTTTGTCGATTATAATTATAATACACACACATTTGTGTAAAAGAGTTCATTGTCATGTCACATACTATGGTTACTCTGCTATGGTCATGTCACATAAACCTGTGACTTGACTGAAATCACTTTCATGCAGTGTTCGTATGGTTCGTATATACCTTGATCGGCAATTCCCGGCGCAGACACGAAAAATTCCCGTTTTTACTGCAATTCCCTTTTTTTGGCGGCAAATACAAACTTATTAACTTTTAGTAATAAATTACTTACGAAATTAAAATAAATGTACCGATACAATGACAGATTCATTTTAACTAAAGCAAATGAACAACAAAATACAAAAATAATAAAAATTTAAATTTATTTTTATCGATGCAATAGTAATATTTTATCCAATAATTCCCTCTAAAACAAAACTTTTTCCCTCTAACGTTCAAAATTCCCTCTAAAAAAGGGAATTTCCCTCCCATATACGAACACTGCTTTCATGTGAACATCATAGACGTCAAGTGTAATGACATAAAATTTGTCAAACGAATCACATGTACATAAATCCATTTCCAGATATCCAGTAGATGAAAGTAAAGAAGCTTTAAGTAGCAGTAGAAAACTTAATTGTTTTTAAACTCTCCCACAAAGAACAATGCTGTTTCTAAATTATAAACATATTTTCTTTAAGATGTAAGCTGTATTTTTCCTGTTAATTTTCCTTTATAATATGCAGTGTAGCTATTAGAGAATGTTTATTCGTGATCCTTGGGGAATTGTGTGCATTGTAATAACATATGTGGCTGTATTTTATGCTGATTATGTTGTTTTAAGATGGATAGTATTGCCTACAATGTCACATAAGTAGAAACTACAATATTTAAATTGGATTTTATGTAATATGTATGGAATTTTAGTTTATGGGGAACATTCAACACAATTGCATTTAATGTATTAGTATTTCTCTTGACTATGTCACATTTTAAAGCAGTGGTTTCTGATCCTGGGACTGTTCCATTGCCACAAACACGTATTGATTTTTCGGATATACATTCCACGGATCCAGGTGTGTAAATTTTACACATTATTATATTAATCCTCATGTCTACATATTACATAAAAGCTGGTGAAGTAGACTGGACAATATGTACTCGATGTGAAACTTATAGACCACCTAGAGCGCATCACTGTAGGATATGCAAGAGATGTATACGACGAATGGATCATCATTGTCCATGGATTAATAATTGTGTTGGAGAGCGTAATCAAAAATACTTTCTACAATTTTTGGTATATGTTGGTAAAGTTAATTTGTATAGTAGCATGCTATAAAATATTAATCATATTGTGTTGCAGGTATGCTTGCAGCTTATGCAAGTACATTAATAATAATTTCTTGGGTGTATGACTGTCAAGATTGTGATCCAGACATTCCTACAAAACAAAGGAGAATGTAAGTACCTGTATTTTGAGGTAAAATAAAAACAGATTGATAAGTATTTCTTTACTATGAAAATCTTCTATAAGGGTAGTTGCTTTTTTATATGAACACTTGCTATCTCTAAATGTATAAAAACATGATACACACATTTGACACCATAAGCATTTTTCCAATAGTTTAGAACTAGACTAAAAGCTCAGTTTTTCTTCTTTTTGTAATTGCACCTTCAATTTGAAAAATATATATATAAAAAAAATATGTTAAACGTTTTTATTATAAAGTAACTTAGGATTAGCTACTAGGGGAGTGATATACGTAATAATACCATAAACTACACTATGTTAAGCTATATATAAACAGTCAGTGTTCATTTTATGAAAAAGTTTGGATCTAACTGTATGAGACTGTTTGATTTTTTTTCTGGATTTGTAAATTTACTATTTTGTTGTTTGCCCACATTGATAGTGCTTTCTACTTAAATTTCATCCTCATATTGTGAGAGAAGTTGAGAATAGATACAACTATATTTTTTAAAAAAAGTGAAATATTATCTTTATTCATGACTGCAAGTACTTAGAAAATAGCAACACAGTTCATACTTACGAGCAACATCATTCACAACTTGCAAAATATTATACGGCCAGGCTGCGTGTGGTATGATGCAAAAGAGCTGAATATATGCCCAGATACATTATATCCAAACAATACTATTAGTCCAATAGTGAAGAGCCCGGTATACTCTATATAACAGGTGCTTTCCATTCACCCGTAAAAGTAGTTTGGTAGTATTCCCGGCGCACTCTAATTTAACCGTTCTTTTTAATGCTAAAATTGACTGGATGTTGACTAACACTCCACGCCAGAGGGAATTTTACCGCTTGACATCAACACGCGTGTAACTCCACAGCTTGACACACCTCGCATTGTAGTGAATTTGACGAAAAAGCAGTTAACTGAAGTTGAACCTTCGGTATTTTCGAAAGGAGGCAATTTCGCTATGATTCCGAAATCTCTACCCGTTGAGGATATAATTGCTAACATCGAATCTGGAATACGTAAACTGAACACGGACGCTACGGAAGAGATCCGGCGGAAAGCAACCAGAATCTTACAAAGGGCAAAACCATCAGCAATCTCACAGGCGCGGAAAGGAAAGCTATTATACAACTAAAACGTGACATTGTCATCCTGCCGGCTGACAAGGATAATACCACCACCATCCTGTACACCGCCGATTATGAAAGAAAGATACGAGATTTGCTTGATCCGTCTACCTACAGAAAACTTACTAAGGATCCCACGAACGCAGTTCTATGGAGGACCACCCTATTCATCAAGAACTTGTCAATTCCCGAAGAAGATCAAAAACGGTTGATAAGATCTGAGGCTTGTTTACCTTGCTACCAGTGAACTTTGATGTAGTTGGCCCCACGGAGAGAACACACTACTGGAATTATTCTAACATTTAAACAACATCCCCACGCATACAGTTCACGATGGAAAGGGACGGTGGTCTCCCTGTTCTGGATGTGTTAGTAGCAGGAATGGTAATGGAACCCTTGGACACAATGGACAAATGGAACAAAATGTTCATTGCTGTTGGTCACGTTATATTATGGGGAAGTGTCATATACAACGGAGACGACCAACTACATATCATTGAGAGCAATTTAAATACTAGGGGTTAACTACTGCAGCATGAAAGTGCTAAAAACCCCGGCTAATGGTCTAGTGGTTTGCACGCTTGGCACGCAGTCGCGGAGTCCTCGGTTCGAGCTCAACGGGCTGCTCTCGGAGTGAGATTTTTGTGGTTTTCCTCACTCCTTGGCAAATGCTGAGAGACGAATATCTTAAATTGCTCCACGGGTGTAGGCGTAATAACTCATGGCTGGGCCGATGCCCCCTGTAATTGGCGAAAGCTGTTGGGGGATGCCAAGGCATGAATTATTATTATTAAAAGTGTGGAAAAAATAGTACTTCAAGATGCCTTTTTACTTCAAAGTAATAATGAGCCAAATGAAACTGAGCTTTGTGGGATACATAAAATATTCTCTGATAAAACCCCCAAACAGACTGAATATTACAGAGCATTACAGCTGGAGTTACGGGAGAGGTTGAGTGGGGTTGAGAGTGACATAGGAATTAGACATATACGAGGCATCCCTAAGATAGTTAAGTTAAACTAACTTCGCCCAACACATTGTCGAACTTTAATTGCTATTATCAAAACATAAGAAGTATGCGTTCAAAATCTCACGAATTCTATACTGCGTGCTCTGCGGGCGATTATGACATCATCGGGATTGCGGAGACATGGCTAGATGATAGATTTTACTCAGCGGAATTTTTTCCATCCAGCTATACCGTTTACAGGTGCGATAGAAGATTTGCTGAAACTGACAAAAGAACTGGTGGAGGCGTTTTACTTGGTATTAAAAATTCATTATCAACTTAGTCTATAAATTTATCTTTATTATTAAACTCTTTTCCAATCATAGATGTAGTAGGTGTAAAGTGTGTATACAATAATTATTTTACTTTTCACATTTTTGTTCTATACGTTCCTCCTTATGTAACTACTCATTATTTTGAAAGTTTTTTGGATGCTTTAGAACAGTGCATTACACATTTTCCTAATCTTTTAATCCTTGGCGACTTTAACGTCACTCACTTCAATAATGCTCACATAAATGATACTTATACACAAATCATGACGCATTTTCTTGCACTTAATAACTTAACCCAATATAACACCATTACAAATAGCAACAATCGACTACTAGATTTAGTCTTGTCCACATTTGGTGCGGAGGTACTCAGAGATCCATTTCCTTTATTACCTGAAGATGAACACCATCCACCACTACAAATATTTATACCATATTCCGTTAAAAAAATTAAGAATTTTAACAATAACCAGCAAAATAAGTGTTACAACTTTAGGAAAGCCGATTTTCGACAATTATACCAATCGTTAGCGGTAACGGATTGGACCTTCTTGAACAGCATCTCGGATGTAAATTCTGCCTGCAATCTGTTTTATCATAAACTATATTCTATATTTGATAAGCATGTTCCACTATACAACACAACTAATAGGAAATATCCCTCATGGTACTCTTCGCAAATTATTTATAACATTAAACTTAAAGCCTATTACTACAGACGATTTAAACAAACACGAAGCGTATTTATATTGGATCAATATAAACGATTAAGAGCAGTGGTGAAAGGACAACTAAAAATCGCTTATCAAGATTATGTGTCACGTTCAGAAGCTTCAATCATTGAAGACCCTCAGAAATTTTGGACATTTTTTCATGGTAGAATGGGGAAGTCTCGAATTCCATCGACAGTGATCTATGACGAATCCTGGTACGATACCCCACAGGATGTTGTAGATGCATTTGCACAATACTTTAGCAGTGTTTACACTAGGGATTGTGCATACTAACACACCATGTATACACATACCTGTCATTACCGAGGCAGAGACAACCACTGCCATCAAAAAGCTTAAAGATAAGATGACAGCTGGACCTGATGGTATCCCGACCTTTCTAGTCCGTGACTGTTGGATAGTTCTGGTATATCCTCTTACAAAGATCTTTAATTTGGCACTGTCATCATCAACATTCCCTGACCTATGAAAATGCTCCAAGGTGTGTCCAGTTATGAAGGGAGGATCTTCGGAAAATGTGCGGAATTACAGGCCAATATCGATTCTTAACAATTTTGCTAAAACTTTTGAATATGTTCTTTATTCTAGAATATATCCATTAGTGAAAAACTTTATATCTCCAGACCAACACGGATTCATGGAAAAACGATCTACAGTAACCAATTTGGCACATTTTACCCAATATACACTTGATCAGTTCGACTCTTGTGGACAAGTGGATACTATTTACACGGATATATCGAAAGCTTTTGATCGAATTCAACCCAAAGTTTTGCTGCAAAAAATGAAGACATTTGGTTTTAGCGATTCCCTAGTTACACTGTTTGAAACTTACCTGTCTGACAGAG
Organism: Protaetia brevitarsis; assembly: GCA_004143645.1. Classification (NCBI taxonomy): domain Eukaryota; kingdom Metazoa; phylum Arthropoda; class Insecta; order Coleoptera; family Scarabaeidae; genus Protaetia; species Protaetia brevitarsis. The sequence continues at coordinate 1,209,495 of RXPK01000255.1, forward strand.
TTCAAAATGTTACTTATAACGGCTACAAATCTCAAACGTTTCACGCTAGCTCAGGGGTCCCACAAGGTTCCAATCTTGGACCGCTCATGTTTATTTTGTTTATTAATGATTTAATGGATTGCATTAATATTGATAAATGTATGTATGCGGATGACCTCAAAATTTTTACCGCAGTAACTTCCATCAACATTGTTATTATCTACAAGACCAAATCGATCCGCTGACTGAATGGTGTAACGCTAATGGTCTACAATTAAATGTCGATAAGTGCAGATCTATAAGTTACACCAGAAAGCAAAATCTCATTTTATTTGACTATGCTATTAATGGAGTTTCTCTTATCCGTGAGAGCGTTGTGAGGGATTTGGGGATTTACCTTGATACTTCCCTTACTTTTTCTGCGCATCGAGAGAAGATTGTACTATCAGCTATGAAGATGTTAGGATTTTTAATTAGAAGTTCTTCTTCGTTTCATCCTGATACAATTAAACTACTATACTACTCATTTGTCAGATCTAAGTTGGAATATGGGTCTTTGATCTGGAATCCATTCTACTCTTCGCATAAAGAACCACTGGAGAAAGTTCAAAGAAAGCTTCTAAAATATTTATACTTTAAACAAGAAGGCTCTTACCGTGAGATTGGTTATGACTACCAGCTTCTACTTCAGCAATTCGATGTTGAGTCGTTGGAAGTTAGACGACAATTGCAATCAATAAAATTTGTCTATAATCTAGCAAATAACAATATTGATGCTCCTTACCTTTTATCACGCCTACAATTCTTTGTTCCTCGCGGTTCCCCAAGATATACAAGCACGTTCTATGCACCATATATAATGTCACGTATCTTTAATTTAATATCATCGCTCTGTGACATACATTTTACACCTCTGCTGGAAATATTGTCAATAGCAAATAAGCAATTGTCATAATTTGTTAATTTTTGTTTTGCACATACAAATGTTTTTATATTAGCCTTTAAACTGAGCTCAAGTACTCTTTATGTTTACATTTTTGTGTTTTTTTTTGTACAACTACATGAATTGTATTTTTTTTTGTCCTTTATTTGGAGCAATCTGTTGGGCAAATATATTATTATTATTATTATTACATAATGTACAGCCCCATCCACATTAAAGTGTGTCCAAATTTAAATTTGACTGAAAATTTACGACACATTTTGGATGTAGGTCTATGGAAAAGAAATTTCTCAAATAAAACAGTCTTACCTAGCATCTTCAAGAAGCGTGGGAGTGCTTTTAAATGTGACTGGAAAATCGGTTACATTATGCCTTTGTGCCATGGAGATTAAAAAGCGTGTTATACAATAACGGCATACCAAATTTATATAATAAAATCGTAACTCGTTTCATACCTGATACCTTCATATCGAAATGCGACTTTTAAATCAGTTTGAGTATGACCACAGGAAATCATTCGAATATAAAGTGAAAGAAAAAAGTTGTCGTTTTCACGGTATACTCAACAGAATAATAATATAAGTGTCAATATTTAATTTGTGTCATTGATGTATACAAGAAATATGCTTTATTGTTCTACTGTATGTAGTTTAATGTACTTATGTTTTTGTGTTTTAATATGACGTGTTTTATTTAATTTTCAGCATGCATTGTGTTATCTTATTATTGGAGAGTGCTTTGTTTGGGCTATTCGTATCTGCCATATTAACAGATCAGTTACAAGCTATATTAGGAGACCAAACAGCCGTTGAACAAGTCCAAAGACAAGGGCCATTTAGACCCAATAAACCTAAAATGTTACTTCTCAGTGAAGTATGTGGAAGGCAACATCCGCTGCTGTGGCTTTTACCATGTTCAAAACTACCACGTAAATTTGATTCTCCATTACTTGATCATCACGTCTGACATCTTTAATTTGTAAACCATTATTAAGTTTTAATTGTTTACTCGGGTTACTTAAATATGTATATAATTAAGTTTTAAAATCAAAATTTTATATTTATGTTAATAAAATAATTTATTTTCTTTTAAATTTTACTTCTTAATAGTATTTTACACATTTGTGATATACAGACTAAGCGTAAACTCCGAAAGAATGTCAACTAAGGATTGTGTCATTGGATATCAATAAATCATGTTCAAAAAGGTCCAACTTCTTCACACACAATAAAATATTTATTGTATACATATTTCGGAGATATTTACTGCATTTTCAGCAATATACTAACACCTAAATAACAAGTGAGATGACAAATAAAAAACATCCAGTTTGTGAAAGGAAACAAATATAAAATTGTATAAAAAAAAAAACATGGGAACACTTAATTTAATACCGGGACGATAAATATCTCGAAATTCTTAAAACATGTCTAACATATTATAATGAAAATTAAATAATTTGTTATTGAATTTCTTCAAGTCTGTATTTCTAAGATGTAATTTGTGTTCTTTAAATCTTATCTCCAACACTTTAATCATAACAACTTTAGTTATGGAGATGTAAGATTTTTAAAAGTTGGTACATATCATAATTTAGTTTATATTGGAGACCATTTGCATGAAGAAATACAATAACAAATTACTTAATTTTGACTTTATAGTTTGTTAGATCTGTTTAAAATGTAATATTAACTTATTTAGCGTACCGGTACTAAATTAACTGTTCCCATATTTTCTTTTTTACAATTTTATGTTTGTTTCTTTTCACAAACTATGTTTATTTATCATCTCGCTTGTCACTCAGGTGTCAGTATATTACTGAAGATGCAGTAAATATCTGCGAGATACGTACAGAATGAAAATTTTATTGTTTGTGAAGAAATTGGACATTATCATTTGAATATTGATATTTTCTTCACACTTGAAATTTAATTCAATAAATCATGTTCACAGTAAAGTTAGAATTTCTAACGAATAAATATATTTAGGATTTCGTTGCATATTCCAATTATGAAGTTTCACGTAAATATTTCATTTTGGTATTATTTTTTAGTTTAAGCTTATTCTGCATACAGGTCCGCTGAAAGACTCGTATCCATGTATATATTTTTTTTAATATAAAACTAAAAATAAACTATCCCAAATATTTTTTTTATTTATCCAACATTATAATGACTAACAGGGTGAGGCCGCGAGATGATGACCTCAATTTTGATTTTGGCTTTGTCAGGTGGTCGTAGAAACTCTTTAAAGTACTTCTGTAAAATATTAGCCACAGCCAAGCCCAAGTACTGCAATCGCCCAACTACGAACGTGGTGAGCTTCTAATCTAAAGGTCGCCACGATGTTATTTTATTATTTCAAAATTATGATTATTAAAGAATATTATTATTAATTATAATGAAGATGCAAAGGAACATTTAATTATACAGATTTTCTGTAATAATATTATTTAATATATGTATATAGTATATACCTATGTGAAAGTAAGCATGGGTATTATTGGTATACATGGAAAGCCCCATTCTAAATGAAGCAGTTCCATTCCTATATATCTACACTAGTGATGTAACGAATATTCGCATGTTTTTGAATATTCGCAATAAATATGCGAATAAAAAAGTTACCTGTTAAAATGCATAATTTAGAAAATATTTAATTTTACTGAGATCCTAAAACAACCTTTTGAGCACAAATTTGCAGTTTACATTTAGAATAACCATCAATAACCTCAAAACTACTACTTGAATTGACAAGAATAAGACGTAAAAAGTCGAAACGATTCGGTTGTACCTGGCTAGTTTCGCTGCGGTGATGGAGAAATTTAATTCTCTGCGTGTGCGCATAAACGCTTAACGCGTGTTCGTAGAGTTGTAAATTGAGAGCTAATAGATGGCGCTAGTAAAGTTAAAAAGTTAATATTCGCATTCGAATGTTTAGTGCTCATATTCGCGTTCGCGAATGTGTAAAATCACGTATTCGTTACATCACTAATCTACACTAGTGTAATATTGGGACGAATTATGAACCAAAAGTAAATGTAATCGGTGGGATTAAATGTTAATCCCACTAAGACTACCTTAATTTCTCATTCACTAGGAAAACGAAATCCAATCTCTAAACCATAAAAATGGATGGGCATAACATAGATTGGAGAACGGAAGTTAAAGACCTAGGCCTTACCCTAGACAATAAACTTCTCTGGAACAAACACAAACTTGAAATAATCAACAAGGCCAAAAAAAGCCCTGATGGTGAACAGAAACTTTGCAAGGGAAAAATGGGGATGTAGCTCAAAAATACTGCTTTGATGTATACAGCGATAGACCGATCATTACTTACGCATTAGTAGCTTGAAGGAAAAGAACTAATCTGGCCATCGCGAGAATTAACCTCTTGAAAGTGCGAAGATTGGGCTGGAATACCATTTGTAGGACATGAACCCTTTTGCGGGACAAGGAGCAGTACAATACTGAAGAAATTGAAAAGCGAAATGGAGAAGAGAAAATCCAATTATTGGGAGAATCTCCAGGGAATTAGGCAAGGTAAAACTTTTCTGGGAATCTATAACCAGAAGAGGTTTACAGAATATATCAACCTGAATGAAAAATTTTTTCTTATATTAACAGAAATACTTTCAGGCCATTGTAAACTGAAAGGACATCTGAGTAAGCTTGCTTTTCCTTTGCTAATCATCCGTCTCCTCTCAAATTGCGTGCAACTCTAGGGCGTTGCACCCGGGAGCATATGATATCAAAGAGGGAGACTTACTTAACCTAGAGCCTTCGCAATGCTGCACTTTCTGAAAGGAATAGGATTGGAAGGTCAGCTGTAAACAGCAAGAATAGCGGACAATAGATCTCTTAAGTCGCAATGTGACTCTCCATCTATCCAATACATACATACATATGTAGTACAAAATAACCACAATGGCAACGGGTGCTGTTATATCGACGTAATGATTGTTATAAGAATACGTAATAACAAGCCCGGCTGATGGTCTAGTTAGTGGCTTGCACACTTGGCTAATCAATCGCGGGTTCCTCGGTTCGCACCCAACGGATTGCTCTCAGAGTGAGGTTTTCGTCGTTTCCCTCACTCCTTGGTAAATGCCGAGGGACGAACATCTTAAAAAAAACTCATGGCTGGGCCGATGTCCCCTGTAATTGGGAAAGCTGTTGGGAGATGCCAAGGGATGAATTATTATTATTATTAAGAGTATTTAAATTGCAGTCCACGCACTGATACCTTGCTTTGCATAAACCTGTAATTAGAAAACAGATGCGGATTCCTTATCTCTTCTGAATACAATATTTCAAAGAATTATTAAAATAACATCTTTATTGTATGTCTTCGCTATAAAATTAATATACAACAACACAAATGTGTTTTAAAAATGTCATGATTTATGATACATCTGGCAAATTAAATTGAGCTAGGATAATGAAGGGAGAAATATGTTAACGATACAGCCGCGTCAAGTCCTTCAATGCGTGTGTTACGGATTTTGAGGTATACGACCTAAAAGAAAAAAAAAAAACAATGCTACTTCTTGATCTCGATAAGCAGATTTGAAAATAAAATATTTATTAACTTATAACGTTCTTAAAGTTAAATTCAACTGAAATATTTACCTGTACACAGCTGTATGAAATTCATTAAGTTGCTGTGGTGAAACAGTTATCACACCATTACCATCTTTAGGCAAACTTTCCACAGCATTTGCTAACCACTTTCCGCTTACATCCCTATCAAATTCCAATAATTCTAAGATTACATCTGCTACTTCCGTTAACATGTACGAATGTAAACAGAATACACAAGCGTGTATAAGGTTTCCAACCAATTGTTGACCAAATTCGTCGAGAATTTGACGAATTAATTTATACCGTTCTTCATAATCGGGCTGTTTTTTCCCGCTTCGAGCAGTACTTATCAGATCATAAAAAAACTTCATAACCGACGTATTAGCCTCTTTATGATCTAGTGAACAAGCTAAGAGGCCACATTGGAATATAGGTCCCATTGCTGAGCAATTTAAGAATTGCGACGGCGCTCTTTGCATAAAACGTGCGCATAATCTAAAAAAGTCATCTACGGTATCTGGGTGATTTCTGAGACCGTTATCTTCCCTGAGCAATTCAAATGTAGGCCCAATAAATGCTTGCAACATTTCCAGTAATCCTTGGACAGATGTAGTATCTGTTGCATATTCATCGACTAGTATACTGCCCAAGTATAAAAAGCAAGAATGCTTATGTTGGCCGTAGATTTGTATTATTTGACTAACAAGGCTTGCTAAAATTTCTCTCACTTGTTGACTTACACAGCGTAACATAAAACGTACACTTCGACAACATCGTTCCATTATTCTTATATCTGCTTGATATTTATCTAAAGTTCTTGATAATATTGGCCATACTTCGAGAACAACAGCACGGCATGGATGTGTTTCACCTAAAAAGTTAATTTGGAATATTTTAATAAAACAAGCACAATAAGCATAGTAGAATTTACCTTCAGAAACAGTTATTACAACATGCCTAAACACTGAAGACAATCTGTCAAGCCAAAGAACAGGATCAGTTTTTGTCCCTCTGACAGGTATAGCATCCTGCTCAATTAATTGGCAAATGGGATTTACCTGCATTAAGCACAGTTCTCTGAGCGCAGGTGTTACATTAACATGAGGCATACAACCCACTATTGCAGCTACGCCTTTTAAAAGCCCAATTACTGCGTTGTTTGTTATTGCAAATGTATCAACTTGATGAAGTAATTGTAGCAATACTGGTATGTGTCTTGGCATATGATCATTACATGCTGCGCAGATATTTTGCAGAGCGGTGGCGGCTGCTGCTCCAATACCGTGTTGAGGCAAACAACACACCAAGAAACTTAAAATAGGATCAAGGGTTTCTGGATGTTTTTCGATCCATTCACATAGTTCGCCGAGTAAAAGAACTGAAGTGTGACGAACAGCAATATGAGTATTTTCTGGTATATTAAGAATTGCTTCTACGACTTTTGGAACAACTTCACTTTCTGTACTGAAATATAAACGTATTTTTTATAATGCACAGCTGATTAAAATACAATAAAATTGCACGATGTTTACATTTACAGGAAAAAAATTAATTACCATGCAGGACGTTATTACGAGTGGAAATACCATAATGTCATTCTGAAAAAGCATCTTGATGAACCGTGATTTACAAATAACTCATAGTAAAAAGAGGGTAGCATTTAGAGGGACATAGTTTCGTGTCTGGAAGTACTGTCTCATCAAATAGACTGTCCTACTACTCAACTTTTCAAGACGTTCATATCAATATTTAAATACCTGTGCTTTAAAAACATCGTAAGTCCGGTTTTTCGCAAACGCAAGGTTTAACGCTGTTATGGTCAAAATATATTTTTTTACGGCTTCTTAAAATCTCACAAGTGTATGCAAAACTAAATTTCATCCATTAATAAAATTGAAAACGCATAAGTTGGATAATGCATAAACACTATGAAGTTTTCCAAAACGTTATCCACAAATGAATGAATATGGATTACATAACATTTTCTAGTGTATTTTAGTTGTTTGTAACGTATAGGTATAAAGCCATGCCTAAATATTTGTTACGAGAAATGAATGAGCATATAGTTTCTGTAACGCGCTTTTGTAAACAAGAGCATGATGCCAGAACCCCCTACCGGAGCTCCTATTTTATTGATAACTGCTGTGAAAGAGGGTAATTTAAATAAAACATTGATAAACAAATGTGTTCATGGAGAAATCGCCGAGGAAATAGAAATAAAAAATAATTTTATAGTCGGCAACCCAACATACGTGGTATTATACCATTCCATCTTATTGTTAGTGAACCAATAAAGGTTTAACCTTAATTAAATTAATAAGGGATATGAAAAAGTGTAAAAAAATATAGCTGCAAGTATAAACAAACAGTTAATAGAAGGTATGGTAAAAATATCCCTAGTAGTAAAATTTAAATTTCCGGTAATTATTTTTAGTAACTTCAACATTGAAACACGAAATTACCAGTGATTTTGTATTAGATTACTAGTTACTTTGATGTCTTTCTGTTGAAATCACTAAAAATAATTGTGGGAAATTTAAATTTTGCTACTAGGGTATATTCGCGCGAGTACTGTCAGCCATCTGTCAGTGTTCAGACTAACGCTCATGGAGAACATGGTTGTTATGGCCACATTAGGACCAAATGGAACGAATCGGGCATCGCGATTAACAGTTTAAAATGCATCTTAACCTTTAATTATAACCTCTCAAATTACGGTATGCGACAAAATATACAGTACTGAAATGTGCATGTGTCAAATGTGTATGTGTCATGCACTGAAACGTACCGACTGGTTTCCGAACATGGTTATAACGTATGTGAATGTCTTTTTAATGTTAGTTGCTTCAGGATGGTTCTCACTGTTGCAGAAAATGTTTTTGTCGTAGAGCATTATTTTCGGTCATACGGAAAGGGGGTTTCTTGGATTCGAACGCCCTGACATAATCGTCGAGCAACTCCTTCATAGAGACCGTGTTACCATTTGGTGTGCTGTATCCGCACATAGCATATTGGGCCCATATTTCATTGAAGCAGACGATGGAACGCCGTTAACTGTGAATCAGGAGCGCTACAGGGAACAGGTTATCACACCATTTCTGCATGATCTTCAGCGATTTTGTCGTGCCAGGAACCTACCACGCAATCAACAATGGTTTCAGAAGGACGGGGCAACCTGTCACACGGCTAGGAAGTCTCTTCGAATGCTGCGCAATCATTTTGGGAATCGCCTTATTTCGCGTGACACTGATTTCCCATACCCATCACACTCACCAGACCTAACACCATCTGATGCGTACATATGGGGAATGCTGAAGGAGGCTGTTTTCCGTACCGATCCACCGTCTGACATTCCGGAATTGCGGGTTAAAATTCAATGTTTTTTCGTGCCATGCAACAACCTGTGTTCACAGACATGTTTGTGAACCTTCGCGAACGCTACGTATACTGCTTGAAACTGAACGGAGGGCATCTTGAACATGTGTTTTATTGGGAACATCGTCGTGAATAATGTTCTCAACACTATATAATGTTAAAGCATCGCTATATAATGTAAAGTAAATATATAACTAATAAATAAACGTTTCATAATTTCAGTACTGTTTATTTGCCGCATGCTGTAATATCGACCAATTGTATAAACATGTGCATCTGACAACACCGTAACGTCATTAACTAACGAAACCGAAGGTCGTTTGTAATCGTTTGATTAAGTTGAAAGGGTTATACTGTCTGTTTCAAGTGGACGTTGTTGTTTAAACATGCTAGGCGATATACAAATAACACCGCACTATATCTTGAAATAGACTATACTTATAATAATATGTATATGTACATGAGAGTGTCCGTGTATTATCAGGTAATGGGACGAAGGGTGTACCTGCAAAGGTAGGTTTTCAACAGCGCGAGCGACGACTGCAGTCTACCAATCAGAAACGAGAACAGCTTTGAGGCCGCGAAATCACGTGCAACTACCAATGATGTTCCAGTATTTAGAATAGTGCTTCCACAATAGTATGACTGGTCTCTCTCTTGTTACATATTTGTTTTTGTCGTTTACATTTGCTTTTCATCCAGCATCTTGTTTTTTTTCTTTCAAATAATTACAATTAATATTTAATGTTCATAGTGCTAAAAATGACACCTTTTAATCATACAAAAAGAGAATTGTAATTATAGCAATATTATTGTTACTTAAAACAATAACGAGCATTTTAATGATAATATTGAAATACGTAGTAAAAAACATTTATAAACGTGATTTAGGTACTTTGGACCATATCAATTAGCAATTCTGTAACGTATTGTTCTATGTGTATTTGGGATATTTTGTTTTATTATTAATTATATATGTATATACTATACTATGCTAATTATTGACAATATTACAAGCCTAAAATATTTTCAAAAAGAGTACATCGCTGATGGGTGTTCTTCCTGTAGCCTTGTAAGTTGAATTCGTCTTCAATCGCGATGCTAAGTGGAAATGCATTTTTAACAGTCAATAGTGAACTGAATACTACCGCAATATTATCCTTATTAAAAGTTATGCCTTATACTATCTGGTTTGTCTCTGATAATACTTTTTCTATAATTATTTATTTATGATTTAAGGGCGATCATGAAATTTAAATGTTTGCAGCGGGGCAAAATCACAGTATTGCCAGTTCATCATTCCGCTTACACTTCTTCAGTAACGAATTTGCTTACTGTATACTGGAAGGGAGATCGTTTCCACGAAAACATGCCCACGCGAGTGAAATTTTGTGGCTCGTGCGCTATCGAAAACCTACCTTAGCTTAACAAGAGGTTTGTTCCGTTGGCGCTACACTTTCTACACTGGTTTGTGATTAAAATAAGATAGAAGATTTACTCTGTAGGTACCTAAGAAAGATAAAACATGCACCAGTGTAATTGGTGTAATACCAACGAACAAACCTAAGGGTTGCCGCCTGTTACTACGATAAATGGATAGGATAGGAACACATAAGTTTAGAGTTTATACAGGTATAATATCAGTTTCGAACAACAGAAACAATTTTAGTTCGTAACTACGTATGTATACCATAAGCAAAACTATTCGAAATTATTAAATATCTCTTTTATTCGAAAATGCCATTACTAGCTGGTATGATGAAATTTGGTGTTTTATGTATATGATTTTAAACGTAGAAAGATAATTAAAAATACTGTAATTATCTCTGAGGAAGAAAGTTCCCCTTAAATATTGTTTCAATACCGCTGATATTGTAGCCGGGCCTCGGTTATTTATTAAATAGCACGCCAACGCACTTGGCGACGAACAAAAAAAATAGCGGTCCCCTTTGATGACCAAACATATAGAAATATTAGCACGGGTTTTAAAAATGAAATTACGTTTGAATAGCTAGTGAAAAAAAATACTGCAGTTGAATTTAGTTTAGTGACCTATATAAAAATTCCCTTAAAAATTTCTGCCATCATTTTAGAAACAGCAGTGTATAACAGGAATAAGCAGAATATAGCCAATTTAAAAATAAGATGGGCCTGCACAAACTCGTTTCATTGCGACTATTCAACTACTTGGGTAATCACTTGGGTAAATGCAATAAAACCTTTCTCATTAGTTAAGTGTTATTTTACCTTTCTATAATTAATAATTTTATAATTCTAGTCTTTATAAGCAAGGAGTTGTTATCATAAATTCGGTTGCTATAAATGTGTTAATGCATGCAATTAGAGTTTTTCCTGTAAACATACATTAAATAGAAAATACTTACGGTAAAACATTCTTCGCCACAGCTTGCATAATAAACAGTGCAGCTTCTGTCGAGTCCCATGTTACACCAGGTGTTTGTAAGTTTAGAAACATTTGTCTGAAACAGCTACTACTTCCCACGATAAACACCACATCCTTTATCAGATCTGATACTTTCATTCTAAAATCTTTGAAATCATCTCCATCTTCTAATAAACCTTCATGATCCGGTTCCATCTGACAGTGACGACAAAGAGCAGTTACTAGTCGTTCCACATATGGCCTATACAATTCCGTTACAGATTTATTATTTTTCTGATATAATTCTTCACTTAGGAGGTACCATAAATTAAATGTTATTTCAGCCACCTCATAATCATGATGGCCAACACAGACAAGAACCAAGTCAAACACTTTCATAGCAAAATGCTGACTCTTATCTGTGGTTGAGTTGACGATTTTTTCGAGGAATGCCTCACCTAATTCAGTAAATATTCGGCAGTAATTCATTGATTTTTCTTGATCTTCATTTGCAACCGACAAATGATATGCAACCTCAAAACTTAAAACACTGTTAAATAGGAAAGTTTCTAAATTATGTTGATTATTATTATCTTCTAAACACTGCAATAATGTACACATACAATCTGTAGATGCATCGTGAAGCGCGCCAACGATTGGTTGATGTTTATCACTTTCTTGTTTATAACACAAAACACTGAATGTATGACTCACAACAATATTATCAGCAATATCTTGTAATGGTATAGCTCCCAAAGCTATCCACGATGTGAAACACCTTATTATCTTAATGTTAATCTGCACATTTTCATGGATATTCGTAGAAAAACTATTACAACAATGTTTCAAAAATTCATTAACTGTAGGTGCACACACTTTGAAATCTTCTAGTATTTCCACACGTCGATTTTCACCTAACCTTGAAAAATATACAAACAATAAGATTATGGGGCTATGAGAATCACTACTTTAATATCTTAAAACATCACATTCAAGGAATTATTTTGGAAAATGGTAAGAGAAACGAGATACTCTTAAGTTTAGGATACCTTGATTATGAAAATGTTAGCAACAATAGTTCCATATTAACTAACTTTATCTTTATTCTATTTTAACAACCTCCTATTCTTACTTTTTCCAAGGTGCTCCTGGTAATAATTTTTATCATATTTAAACTACAATTATTAATTTTTTACCTGACAGATCTACTTTCCAATTCTTCCGGTAATACAGTTAATACTTCCAGAAGTGCCCATATGTGTGATTGTGAAAACTTATTTATCAAATCTAATGTTGCCATTGACCAGGAAGGCATTTGAAGTGCTAAATCTGCAAGAGCTAAGCTCAATTGTGTTACAATCACTGTGTTAGTAGTTTCTGTTATTTGACTTAAATGAGCCAATAATGAATCTCTTAATGATAAATGGGCTTCCACAGGTAATTCATGAAACGATTGATGTATTTTGGTTCGCATAGTTTGAGCTGCAAAATAACAGGACTCCAAATCTCGTTTGTGATGTAGCAATTCATCAGCTATGGTCCAAGCATGTACCTTAAAAAGATTAAACAGCATGAAAGCAATATGTAGACATAACTTAGATCAACTTACTGATTTCTGTAAGTCTGCAAGCCACTGAGAAGCTCGCTCCTTTTCACTTGCATCAGGATTACTATACAACGCCGATATGGCTAGATAAACAATATTTAAGTCAGGTTTTTGTTCCATCTTCTACAATACAAATGTCTTTACGCAAGAATCTACTTAAAAATCCCAAGCTTCATTTTTAATAAATTAAATTGTCAAAATGTCAAAAACGATTATCCCAACCACGATTATAAAAATATGCTGAAAGCCGAAAGTATACAATCCAATTTTATAAACACAGCACAGTGGCACAACCTCCTACAAACGAATTGTAGATTCTGTCAGCTGTCAAAAATTAACCACAGTGCCATCTATTGGTACTTTTAAGAATTTTCTGAACTGCCAGTTGTAATTGTAATTTACAATTTCTCTTGTGAAAAAGGATGTGTGATGGTGGTGAATATATACTAATATTTACACATATTTTACTAGTAATTAAAGTAATAGCTACATTATAATTTCAATAAAAGTATCTACAATAAGTACTTGCTATTCAAAAACATGAAAGAAGGAGGCGGCGGTAACAATTATTCAAATGTAAATACAACCAAAATTTGTAATTTTAGCAAGTTAATTTTTACAGCATATTTACATTCGCGATGAAAATCATCATACATGCTTAATTACTATTTAGCAGATCAGCAGCTACAATTTGCAGATCCTATATTTTTGAAGGAATCTGTGTACCATCCCGTACGTGTGCGTAGCGGTTTATTCAAAATTGACAGTTTATAATGAACAATCAAAATGAAAAGTGATAGCTTAAGGCAAATACATATAGGAGTTAATACAGATCCATTTGATATAGATGAAGAAGAGGAGATACACAGTAAGGTAATGCTATAACTTAGGCTCTTTATAGAATATTCTTTGCGAAGACACGTTTTATTTAAGAGATCACAAACCAAGTGGACACTTCGGGATGATATTCAACATGTACAAATTTCAAATTCAAATATTTTACATGAAGCATATACTTTTGAGGAACTGCTTGGACAAGGGAGCTTTGGAAGGGTTGTGGCAGTGAGCGATAAAAGTAATAATAAATCATGGGCAATGAAAATTATACCAAAAGCACTTGTAAGTAGCAGTAGAATAAAGCATATTTAGATATATAATATAATTATGGTGTTTCTTTTATGATTTTGACGGCTTGTCTTCATGGCAGCAGCAGCTCGCAATTGTGTATGAGCTTCAAACTTCAAAGTTTTGCGCATAGAAGCAGTTGTAATCTGCTACCAGCGCGAAGCTAAGACTTCAAACTTCTAGAAAGGAGCACGACTATTGTTTTCGCAACAAATAGATTTTTGTACAATTGCTAAGTCCCAACCACTGTCGTTTCCGATAAGATTAAAATTTATAGGTTTGTTCGAACATGCAGTTCGCGAACGGTTTATGATCATGTGAACCAATCAGACAACGCATTCCAGTTCGCGAGAACTCCAATCTGTTCTCTGATTGGTTCACATGATCACGAACCGTTCGCGAACTGCATGTTCGAACAGCCCTTATATAAAGTAACTCATGGATTAGAATCTAATTCACTTTCGCTTGTTTGTTATAATAAGCAAACAGTTAACAATTTGTTTGAAAAAATGCGGATATTTAAATACAATACGAATAGGAATAATACATACATATACATTTACTCCTGGGCTCGTTTATATAACAAATATAAATAGGTATAAACAAGGCTGCTGATGGTTCATCTTTATTTGTAATTTTTAAATTAATTTTAAGTATATTTTCTTTGGTATTGTTAAAAAGGAATATAACACGATATACACATAGGTATCAAAAATGTACGATGAAAGTAATTTGAAATAAATTACTATCATTTACATCTTTCAGGTTCCTGCCAAAATTAATGCAATTAGAAGAGAAATTCAGATATTGAAATTAGTGAAACATCCACATATCATTTTCTTGCATAAGATATTTGAATCGCATCACCGAATTTATTTAGTATTGGAAAAATGTACTGGCGAATTAGGACAATTGTTCAAAAAATGTAAACCGTTTTCTGAAGCTGATACTAAAGTGGTAATTATACAACTAGCTGGTGTTGTAGATTATCTACATAAAAATGGTATTTATAGGTATATATTATTAAATATATATATTTAATTAGTCAATATCTATATTGTTACAGATATTGTTCATCGGGATTTGAAACTTGAAAATATCTTATTAGCACCCAATCCAACAAATTCAAATGATAATTTGTAC
Organism: Protaetia brevitarsis; assembly: GCA_004143645.1. Lineage (NCBI taxonomy): Eukaryota > Metazoa > Arthropoda > Insecta > Coleoptera > Scarabaeidae > Protaetia > Protaetia brevitarsis. Next base: position 1,224,635 of record RXPK01000255.1, read on the forward strand.
ATTAAAGTTACCGACTTTGGTTTGGGCATAGTTAAAGGAGCATATCATGAAATGCTTCATGATCGATGTGGAACTTTAACATATTTATGTACGTAGTTTTATTTTTATATAAAAGTTAAGCATTGTTTTGGAATGGGATATTATGTTAATGGGTTTAGTAACTTTAATGAAATATTTACATAAATCATATATAAATATATTATTTGTGTATATACCGTACGGTGGTGGAACAAGTGCGTATATAATGCAACCACGTATGCATATAGGCGTAGATGTTCATGATAGTCATGATCAGGGTTCGTATATACTAGGTGGCCTGGTAACTTGCAGGGGGGCCCGGGGAAAGGGGAGTGTGGATACGCGATGACGTTGTGGTGAGGCGCCTCGCGATCATTTTCGAGTTAAAGAAATGTTCCACTGGCGCTCTATAGTGTCATCCATAGAGTATTACCAGTATTTTCTATTGTTGTACGTTTGTAGTGGTAATATTTCCATAAGAGAATACTGCTGTGCCATCTATAGTACGCTAGTGGAACATTTCTTTGACTATATAATATGGTATTGGGGTATTCTGTAATAATAAAAGGAACTTGAAATTATATTTCAAGACACGTTCTGCTTTACATAACATTAATTGAAAAAATTCCTAAATTAAGATTTTTGTAAAAAAAATAAATATGTAGTCTGGGAGTACAAATCGCCATTTGTTTTTACATATATGCACCACTTTACTTATTAAACACAGCATACGTGATGACGTGTTCGCGCTCCTTCTCCTGATTGGCTGAAAAGTTATGAGGCCACCTAGTATATACGAATCTTGAGCCATGATAGCACCGCTTTGTATTAATGGCGTGCGCAATTTCTAACGGCTCTTAGAGCCGTTTTACACGTACGAGAATTTTTACATAAATCGTACTAAAAATTATCTCGAAAATTTTGGTGAGAATTTTTCTAAGAAATTTTGTCGCGATACTTCAGGTCATTTTACACAGGAATAAATTTTAACCGGAATTTTCACGATATTTGTTGTAAGCATAGAAATCCTAAACAAATAGCAGTTAACCGATAAACCAGCAAAATACGGATCATAATTGTTTAGATTTAGGTTACAACTTAGAAGTGCAAATGGAACTAACCGTATTCCTGTGTAAAACGACTTGAAAGTGTCGCGACAAAATTGTTAAGAAAATTCTCACCAAAATTTTCGGGCTAATTTTTGTTATGATTTATGTAAAAATTCTCGTACGTGTAAATGGCTCTAAAGTAAAAAATAAACTGGCAACCCTCTTCCTATTGGGTGTCGAATAGCGATAACCATCATATTGGTGCATGTGCGTTGTAGGACGGGGTTTTTGTGATATAGATAATTATGTACACACTGTTAATAATTAAATTCTAATGGAGGGGTTGTTTTAGGTAGACAACCAATTTGACGAAGTCATACAGTTGTTATCCGTAATGCACAATTCTTCTAATATACCTAATATTTCGATTTTTATTTCATTGCCCAGTTAAGGTCTTTTTGCCGACGAAATCCTTGATCCATACTTATACATATTTAAAACCGTGCATTTTATTGTCCAAACTAAGACGTTATTAAGTATCATCAGTGGTCGAATAATTCTCCCCGTGCCTGAAACCGCGAGCTGCCAAAAAATGACGTATTGTAAAACGAAAGTGACATTATTATTTATATTATAGTATTTGCAGTCTATTGTGCGGAAACACAACGATTAAAATCACATGGATCTATTCAAATAACAATAATTATTTAGAAGAAGCAAACGCACAACACACGTATGTCAAAGATATAATGGGAAAAATGTTTGCAACAAGATCGATTGTATAATTACAAATGTTGGATGGACCCGAATGGACCAAATATTAAATGTTTCTTTTAATTTTTGTTGTTTTTCCCCTTGTATTGGCTGTTTGTGTATACAATGTTAATTTATAATGCGTTTTTATATAAATTATACCTAATTTATTTTTATTTCACATTTGTTAGATATATTTAACCCTGCAAATTAACTTTTGCTTATATGTTTTTATTAAGGGTACATTTTCTGAAGTAATTTTCAAAATCGAGTTTAGCACATATTATCTGAAATTATACAACTGTATTTTTTTTTCGCCTCCGTTCAGAAACACTCATTTTGCTGTACTACTCCTACTAGGCAGGCAAAAATGTCACTAAAGGTTGACCACACTCTATTCCACATGACAGACGTGTAATAAAGGTCGTTTAGCTACTGTTCAACCATGCTGAGATGAACTGGTGTCTGCATTACCCTTATTATTGATAAATAGATATTAAACCAGAAGGAAAATTACAGAAAAAGATTTATTCTCGGAAACGTCAAAGTACTAAAGTATGTAACATGTGGCCAACTTGTACTGTCAACTCCCTAGTGTCAAAATTTCTTTTCTGTTTTCAATTCAAAATTAAGATTTGTCGGCCCAAAAACATTGTGTATCACACGGCCAGAAACTCGACTTTTGGGAGTATTCGTACTTGTAAACCGTACGCATATTCGCAAAACTGTAGTTTCTGGCCTAGTGATACAAATAATTATTTTTCCTAGCAGGGAGGAAAGTAGACCTTGGGCAATTACAAACCTCGCCTTTGGCTGGGTTTATAATATTTGCCCGCGGCCTGCAATAGAACTTTCCTCACGTGGTTTGAATACGATTTTTTCCCAATCTTTTAACTAATTAAATATTCAATCTCTAGATAAATAATATACAAATTGTTCGATTACATATAATTATTGATTCTCAGTAAATTAAACATTTGTAATTTAATACTGCTTATGAAAGTACTTGTAAACCGTACGCATATTCGCAAAACTGTAGTTTCTGGCCTAGTGATACAAATAATTATTTTTCCCAGCAGGGAGGAAAGTAGACCTTGGGCAATTACAAACCTCGCCTTTGGCTGGGTTTATAATATTTGCCCGCGGCCTGCAATAGAACTTTCCTCACGTGGTTTGAATACGATTTTTTCCCAATCTTTTAACTAATTAAATATTCAATCTCTAGATAAATAATATACAAATTGTTCGATTACATATAATTATTGATTCTCAGTAAATCAAACATTTGTAATTTAATACTGCTTATGAAAGTATATCCATTCCCAAAAAAACGGCGCTACCATTTATGCAAACCGATCTTGTTGCACAACATGTTTTTCTGTTATATCTTTCAAATGATTCTAAGATTATTCGTTACGTCACGAGCGATTAATCCGCGATTTGTTTTAGTTTTAGAAATGTAGACAAACCACTAGTAATCACTCCATAGGCATGATTATTGCGATTTATAATCGCTTGAATTGCGATTTGATTTTTCAAACGTGATTTATTAAATTCATACTTTTCCAACCATATGATTTATAATCGCACACATAATCACAATCGCGATTTATATTTACAAAAATACCTACTAATATCACTTTCATTTAAACATGGTTTAAAGATATTTGTCGACAAAAAAGACCTTAAGTACACAATAAAATAAGAATGGAAATTCAGTTTTAAAAGAATTGTGCATCACGAATCATAACTATATGACTTTGTGAGATTGGTTGCCTTCCTAATACACCTCCTCCATTCGCGTTTAATTTTTAACATAGTTTACACACGTTATGCCATTACATGCTCATCACTTTCTCGTAGCCACATGGTATATCCTAGTGCTGTTATCTGGAACCGGATCATTTGCTATCCGGATCTCAATGTTATCCGAATCCGCTACCGAAATCTGGGAACCGGATCCACTATCCGAAACCTCAGATTCGGATCTACTACCCGAAACCTCAGATCCGGATCTGCTATTCGGAACCTCGTATCTGGTGCAATAATCACTGAAATTTATTCAACACCTATGTAATGCAAAGCGAATGTGTACAATTACCTCAAAAAATTATGACCGCTGTTGGTAAAATGAATTCGTAGATGTAATTCTAACATATTCACTTTAAACGCAATGCCATCGTAATCCGCGACGCATGAACTATCGTCTCGAAATATCTTTCGAGATTCGGTATTATCATAACCTTTACGAGCCCGACAAAGATGCCGCTACATTTTCGGCGATTTACATTCCCAGAATTAAAACCTTTGTAGTTTTCGCCAAAGAATTTTATATAATAATTCTGATTTTTAATTCTCTTGCCCAGGGGAAAATTTTATTTCAATAAACATCTAATCCACTTTTATGCAAAAATTGTAATAAATGTAATTTGATTTGTGCCATAGAGAGCAATAGAAATACAACATTAAGAAAGAATAACTGGACAATTTCTTTAAATAGAATCCTAGAGGTATGACATTTTTTCCCTATATTCTATGCTCTTTTTTTAAATATAGTTTGCCAGTTATTATCTTATACATCTAGATTAAAAAATTCTTACAAAAATAAAGTAAAAACGTTTTTGTGTTGCAGGTAACGGCTTCAACATATTTATTTCTTCAAATAATAACATGCTTCTTTCTGAATTACTTAATACGGCATGGCAGCGCAATATTTTATTATTATATTTTATGCAACAATTCCAATAAGTGCAATTCGATTTGTGCCGTCATAAAAAGTAATAGAATTAAAACGTTAAAAGAAGGAATAACATGTTTTCTTAATAAAGGTGACAAGTTTTTCCAACGTGTATAACTCTTTTTTAATATACATAAATTCTTGATTGGCATTTATGTTTAATATTTTATACATCCATTAAGAAATTCTTATAAAACTAAACTTAAAACAATCTTTTGTAATAGAAGTAAGGGCTTTAGAAAATTCTAATTCTTCTAATAATTATACAAGAATACATTTCTAAATCATTTTTTAAATCGGCACAGTACGGTTGCGTAATTAAATGCGGATCATATTTGCAAATTATACCGTCCAAACACTACGCGAGTAATCGATGGCTAAAATAAGCAACAAAAGAAAGATACAACATATATATGCCAACAATCGCCCTGAAAGCTTGAAAATCCCCTTGATGTTAGGCGACAAAGCGGCCGCAAGAGATTTATTCGCAGAAAAATAATTCTTAGCATCTGCGCAACCGCTCGTAGATTAAAGGAGATGTATCTTTCCTTATGGCTCTTTTTTCCTGTCATCTTTTTTTTTTGAGTCGATAGTACATATGTAGTACGTACACTAATATTGAGTTGGTCGATAATTTATATCTTTTTTTAGGTCTGGATCCGAGAACCGGATAGTAGATCCGGATCCAAAAACCGAATAGTAGATCCGAATAGTGGATCCGGATCCGAAAACCGGATAGTGGATCCGGATAATTTCAGATCCGGATCTCAATTTTGTCAGATATCAACAGCACTAGCATATACACATTGACGGGGGTGTACATATCTATGTTGCTCTCTCGTATGCATTGGGGACGCTAGCTTTTCTCAGGCCAGTGCTCGATCAATCTGTATATAAGTGCCCCAAGATGGACCTAACTATACCTATAAATTAGTTAGTTTTCATTTTTACAGAAAATGTAATTGTTTATAAAAAAGTTTTACTTTGAAAAGTCTTTTGTGATTATCAAAATGTTAATTAAACCTACCGGATGGTTGGAAATTAAGAAAACGTGAAATTGTGTTTAGAGTAAAGTAACCTACCCATTATTGAAGAATAACGTAAAAATACCATAAGTCAAAAAGTTATTTGGAATATCACCGAGACTTCAGATATCAAATACGGCCCAATATTATTATTCATTGTTGATATTTTTTCATTATTGCTGTTAAATTTAATTCTAATTTCGTTCGTATTGCCTGTAGGGTAGGCAACGCATATCTTGATGAAGTCATCATGTGCAAGAGCTTTAGTTTAATTTTGATGAGAAATTAAGATATAAGGCACAGTGCACACCAGAGAGATACGACATGCAAACTACAAGCGACACAACCAGGAACACGACGCGTACCGTGTATATTTAATTTAATTGTCGCATCCTTCCGGTGTGCATTCTGCCAATAATTATGTTCAATTTACACGGTACGTTTCGTGTTGCTTGGTTTTGTGCAGCTTGTCGTATTGCTGTCGCAACCCTCCGGTGTGCACTCTGCCTAACTTTTATTTGAGATATTATTAGCAATTAGTAGATAATTTTATTTATTATTTGCTAATTTTAGTAAAGGAATTATCCAATATAATGACCCTACACTTCAGTTTTTTTTTTTGTAAATTCATTGTAAAGTACACTAATTGATTTATCATTAATATTTTCTATTTCTTAATAATATCTCGAAATCTCGAAGGCGATACCTTCTAGGACAATAAATACGACATAAATGCCGTCAACTATATATTATAACTACTAGTTTACTTTTAATACAATTTTCCCATTATCTTAATTTTTTAATGTAAGTTTCTTTTTCTTCGTGATTTTTTTTTTCAATAGTAGATAATGACATATAAGAAAAAGTTTATAAAAAAAGATATATGAAAAGAAAAAAAATGTCATCATTGGGGACGTTCCAGCTCATATAGGCTTTCCGGTCCGTAACGTTTTCCTTTACAGATATTTTTTTAACTCAAATCGGAATCTAATATAGCATATTCCACTAGTTGCACTGAGGGTGCAGCTGTCAGTTTTTGGATCTCATCTCTACGAAAAATAAATATATATCAGTTTAAGAAAAGAAAAAAGTATTGGGCGAAATTAATAAGTTTCATAGTTCCTGCATTTATTAGATTGTAATTTATTTTTCTAATATTTATTATGCTTCATAAATATATTTATTTCACCTTTATCAGACAATGATGAACTTTCACTCAGCAAAAGATGAATGACTTAAATTTCTAAAAATTGTCCACCAATCTCGCGCCACTCGACAATGCCTCCTCCCCCCTTCCCCCCCCCCCCCCATTCCTCTTTAAAATGAAAAATACATTAAGTTCTTAGCGGGAATACTTATCTACCTAAATATACTTCGGAATTGCATATGTTTAGTTTTTAAATTGAACGTACATGGGTCACTTGTTTACATTCCCTCACCTAACTAACGCAAAACTATTGAGGTGTTTTTGTGACTTTATATCGACAAAAACATAACACAGAGCACATGAGTTATTTAAGCGTAGATCGTTGAGTAAAATATAATGGATACTCTAAAAGTAAGCGGACGTATTTTTTACGAAGAACGGGAAATATAATTTCTATTTTCTTTGTTTGCTTACTTCAGCAAATGGCTTGTTTTTATATTCTTAAACATAATTTTTATTGTGGGGAAGTGTCTAAACCGAAGTCCTCATGCGACGGCCATCTACATATGTTTCTACTTTCAAAGGCCGATATTCGATGGCCGTCTGACTTACAGGCTTACTTTCGATTTCTCTACCGTGATAGTAGGAGACGCTTCTCTCGGCTGGCCCCACTTCAATGTAATTTTTGTTTAGTCCGACCACCCCTTCTAGCTCCGCGCGGAGACATACAAACCGTCTGAAATCGGAACCAATCTGATGGATATAGCTCCCCGCCTGTCTGCATAGCGTATTTTGTCGCATCAAATAATGGGAATAGCAACGTTCGTTCTGTACATTAAATGTGTATACATGTATTTATCGGTGTTATTACAGAATATAAAAGCATTTTCATTAATAATTTGTTATTTGCAATGGTTGGGCGATGGCTCCGTGGCCCTTTACAAAGAGCCGCCGCTGGCTAGTACGCTAAGGTCAATATTACTCCCCGGTAGTTAGCAGTAGTTATAAAATGTGGCGGTTAACCAGAAAAGAAGTAGATGATGCTCGCATAATTCTCATTATGTTGTGCACCTAGTCTTATCACGAATGATCAGTTGAAAATATTTGGTGTCGTAGGATTGTTTCTAATAAACATTGCAATATACAGTTTGAAAATGCGCTAACAAAAGTGAGTTATTCACCAACAATTTAGTTAAAAACAATTGCTTTTCCACCTTAAAGACCGCTAAAAGCAATACATAACTTTAATGTTAGACGCAACAGAAAAATGAGCTGTTTCAGCGCACATCGCATCTAACACAAAATATTATTTTCCTAAACAGTGCTTTTATAAGTTGTTATAATTTTTATGTTGCAGCAACATTAAAAATTTAACTTAAATTTATGTTGATTTTATAGCCGAATTTTTGTTGAAATTGTTGAATATGTATTTGGTTCAACCAAAATAAAATAACAAAAAACGCTCTGTTAAACCAATGCATGTATTTTTGAGTGCATTAATTTTACCAGTGGAATAATGCAGCAACGGCACTCAGTGCAATAATAGAATATGTTATATTTTCTGCAAATTTGACTCGTGTCATTCTTCATCACTTTAGATTTTACTGGAAATAAAATCAAATTTGAAATTTTGATTGCGGTGTTTGTTACTTGTATAAATTTTTTATTTTGAAAACAAAATTGAATCTGATATATAATATATAGTTCGAAATTTTTCGTAAAGTTCTCTTCTGTATGAAAATTTTCGATTGTTTTCAACGTCAAAAAATAAGTCATAAAAACTAAATAATCATGATATGTTTCCAGATTAAAAAAAAATCATATATACACCAATATGCAAGGTGTTTCAATCACAATTTTGAAATTAATCTTTTGACAAAACCTTTCGAGTTTGAATCTATAATTATATAGGCTGGAACACCGGGTGTATGTATAATTTGTATTTATTTTTAGCTCCGGAAATCATTACTAAAGGTTCTTACAGTCATCAGTGTGATGTTTGGGCAATGGGTGTCATAATGTACCTGCTACTTTATGGAAGGTACCCATTTTACGCACCGGTTGAACAAAAATTGATTAAATTAATTTGTGATTATGATCCGGATTATTCACATATTACTGCTAGTGATGCAGCAATTCATTTGATCAGCAAAATGCTTACAAAAGATCCGGCCTTACGAATTACAGCGGCTGAAGTAAAGTATCATGCCTGGATTGTAGGGTCGCCCTTAGAAGAATGCAAAAACGAAAATGTGTTGGAAATGATGAAGATGTGGAGGTCTGATATGATGGTTTGTGTTAATTTGTGAAAATTTTAGGTAGAGATAGAGAGATACATTAATATGTTCACCGTCGACATGAATTTACCACCCGCACTTCTTCTCACCTTTACTTGAAAGGGTGAACACTGATCAAATGCCTTTTTCTCGTGTCAAAGTAACTGGGGCGTAGTCGACAAGTGTCGACGTCCGTCCAGGGAAAGAAATGTGGGTTCTTAGCATTCGTTGAAAGTAATTGTGTGATTCGAAGATGATTACGCTGAATTGTGCTTGGTACTACAGAGCTTTTGGAAGTACTACATAAGTACTTAAATACATAAATTTAATTCATTAATTCTAATTGACATAGGTATGTGTTTTTGGCCAACACGTAAAATTTACAATACGAACGTATGAAAACCGTGAAGTAATAACTTATGTATACTGTCCATTGCATATATTTGAGGCGCGAATGTAGTGCAACTTAATTTTTGTGTTGCAACGTAAAATTTTGCTTTATAAATTGTTGCGTAGGATCATAATTTTTTACATTTTGCGTTGTAGTGCAAAAGACAAAGTTTCTGTTTCTCAAGAAAAGCCCAGGTAGCAGAGTGACTTTTAATGGACGTATATCATCTATGTCCATTAAAGGTCATTTTATGTCACTCCGTTACCTGGGATGATCATATAAACGATGATGTCTACATTTTCATTCAATTTCTCATGATGATATGATTTTTTTAACTGAAACGAAACAATAACGTTTTACGTAAACATTCACATTTCTATTATTGTTACCATTCATTTCTTTCTCAATTTTAATATTTCGATAAATTTTCAAAAAAAGTTATTATTTGATGTTAAAGAGTAAATAAAGTACAATAATATTTAACCATTTTTATGATTTAAATACGTGTATATATGTGTACATGGTTGTGTCCTTTGTTCTACGTCAAATTAAATTTCGCGCAATTGCTAACCTTAAAAATGGCTGCTTTTGTGCATTAAACACGATCTTCCTACGCTACTTCTATGGTAATTTCTTGCTTCGTTGGTGGGATTGGTGCTATATAGTTTATGCGGTATAGCCACCTAATTAATTAAGTTAATGTTTATATTAACAGAACTGCTTTATAATCAGAGAACTGCAAGGCGGTGGTCGTATAAACTAGAACCACAGAATAAACAATAACCAGAAATCGCTCTGATAGCGAACTTGTGCGCAGAATCCTGACACGTCTATGGACAAAGCAAAATAAAATCCTAATCATATGGAAAGATATTTAAGTGACGCTTCTCTGCATTCTCTATTCAATAGTAAAACCATTTAGAATCAATATATTATATTATCCTGGAAAAATATCTTTGTCAGGTTTGGGGAATGCTCAGGGACATATATTTAAATATGCGCTACTAATTGATAGAAATTAATAACAATGAAGATAGGTATTTTATGAACTCTTTTTATAAAGGAAAATGCCGAGTAAAAATATTTGAAGTTGTAATTTAATATTGTCTTATAATTATACATTTCTAGGCATTAATTGTTTGTGGAATAATACATAATTCTAGACGTTAATAACGACGTGCAAATACATGACTAGGGTGGCATTTTAGAATAAGACAACCATACATATGCATGTATGTAAGCTCTATACCTACATATATTTATACGTATTGCATATAGTATTTAACGATTGATACATGACTATATAGCTTTATTACTCATGTAGTTTCCATTATTACAGTTACCTCAAGGAACCGATTGTGATTGGGTAAACACAAATCTATCTTCTACAAGCACTTTACTGGAAAAGGCCAATAATAATGACCAAGATAGTGACAATCTAAGTCAAACGCAGTCGATTAGAAGCGGACGGAAGCAATCCTTAAAAATTCCGATACATAATATAGAATTTAATAGAATACAAAGAGATCTTAAACCTGAAAATAATTATATACAAAAAGCTCAAATTTCAAAAGCGCCAGTCCATAATCAACCTATTCGAAATTCTCACCAAAAGAATGCTCGCACAGACAACAAAACGGACCCCTCCCACTCCAGATACAAAAAGAATCCGCATAATAAACTCTAGCCAGCAAAACTAACATAAGTTGATGGCCTCGCTTACCTGTAACTAATACCGAGAGCGGTAGACAAGGATAACAAGAAATACGTAATTTGCGACAAATGGAGACGTAACAACATGGCGTGGACGCATCTGACGCTTGCGTAGCGGAATCCTATCAAATTCATTACTTTTCTTTATACTGTATCTAGTACGTGTAATTTTTAATGTAGCACACTAGGGAATAATAAATAAACCACCGTCTATGTATTGAATTTACTTAGTCCAAATTATGCCCATAAACTCTAAATTTCCATTGCTTGTAACGTGTCAGACTAAATATAACATTTTTATACAATTACAAATTTAGCATAATATCGGTGTTTATTTTTAAACCATTTATTTTTGTTTTAAACATCGGACACGTCGTACAGTATTTTCCTCGTCGATGCTTTTGTAAACAATATGACTAATATTGCAAACGATTCGTTCTACGTAGCAATCCGCGTACACGTGCTAATAAAAATTATAGTACAAGGAATACATGGCCTACCAAATGATTTGTACGTGCCAATGACTAATTTTTAACCAGTTGTGAAAATAATCTGAAACTAACAGTAATGGGATATTTTGATTTAGATTAATAATTTGATGATGTAATAAAAGAACGTTATATTTAACGAATTGGATATACAGAATTTTCCAATCTCTGTGCGAGAATTTCAAGAATTATCTGTTTGTAACTACATGATTTTAAATGTGTATTTTTTTAATATAATGATTTTTTATATGAATCGATGAATAAAAATCTACGAAACATTAAAAATTCGATCGAGGCAATACAAGGCTGATGTGCTTTCCCTTACAATAAAAGGCGCCTGGACATGTGATAAGGACTGCAGTGTAAGAAAAACACAAGTAAGAAAGTTTTATTGATAAATCATTGTCTAATTGTTATAAATACAGTTTTTGTACTTACAAAATATGATTCTTATTAAACATTACTACTAATAGTAAAACTGTAGTGTGATACACACACAGCCGAAACAACCATCAATCTAAACGAACGATCGACAGCGGCTCCATTTGATTTCTGCGATTATTGAAGTTGTGACATCTTGTTGGGTAGTCATTCGGATTCAGTTGACGAAACTTACCTCTAAGAGGTAGTGCGCGGCACAAACAAACATCATTCGGACAGATTATCAATCAGGTTGCAAAAATAAAACACGAAAAATTAAGAAACAATTTGTATCCATCGTTTATAGTCACTCAAAAGAAATTATACAACACCATTACAAATTTATCCTACGTTCAATTCATCTTTTTTTTTTCTTTAAGTAGACAATCATCGCATTGTTACAATAAAAAACATCATCAACCTGAAGTAGTATTAAAAAATGTGACGGAGCCCGCGCAGATATATGCTTATCGTTATCGGTGGAATGGTGCGCATTTGAACGACAGCGGAGGACCGCGGTTGATGGTTTTGGATTGTATCATTGGAAGCCCTCCGTTGTCGGCCGGCCGCTACACATTGTATGAAAGGAAAGAAAAGAGAGAGGGCGCTTGCGACACTGGACGCGGCTGCTGTACAACGTTCGAGACCGGTATCGCACGCACTCACATACACACAAACACACGGGTTAAAAACAAATTTCTTTTATAATTATACAGTAATAATTAAACCTAAATAACGCGTATTGCCCTTCTGCGCTCGCGAGTCACTTCAAAAGTCAACAGCGGTAATAAAAAAATAAGTAAACTAATGTCGTGTTTAGATGTCTGCGTGTTTTTCATTTTGTTTCCTGTCAGAACATTTTTGTACATAAACCATAGTAATATTTAGAAGGAGTGAGACATCAACTTAATCTAAATTTATAGCTATCTTTACACAAAATGGACATTTTTACAATCGAAGGGTTGCAGTAATAAGTTAGAGTCTTGGCCTGGGGACCGTGGTGAGTTTATAGTGAAATTAAATTAATAAAAAAACCGGGCCACGGGGACCAGGCTTTGCACTGCTAGTCTGAACACTGACACGACTTCGGTGTATTATGCATCATCTTCTTCTTCGTCAGCTGCTTCTTCACCTTCGAGGTCTTCTTCATCATCTTCTGTAAAAGTATGTAACAATTATCTTTTATTGACTCACCTCATTCCACAATCTTTTTTACCTTCTCCTTCTAATTCCTCTTCGTCACCTTCGGGGATTTCTTCTTCGTCGTCATCTTCTTCTCCCTCTACCCCTTCTTCCTCCTCCTCCTCCAGATCTTCTCCTTCGGAATTCGCCCCATTTTCTTCTTTTTTCGCTTTTTTGACATCTTCCGTTTTGTCCTAAAATAGCAAACATTTTGTAAACCATAACGGGAGATTTTATTTATATTAACAACAAAGAATGGATCGTTATTAAATATACATCCTTGTTTACTAGCAGATTTAATAAAAAAAATACAATTTTATTAAAAAATCAATATTTATTATCGCTAAACTTTTACATAGCCAGGGCACACAACAACCAGAGTTATTGCGAATACCTTCCCAACCCCTAACAGGTAGGGTAGCTACCCCACCCGTCAACAAAAAAGCGCGGGAGAAACAGCTGCCTTACTATGATTAACATCTCTTACCCGCTAATACTGCATGAATTGAAAAGCGAAAACATCGAAAGCGTTGGTTAATAAACATGAAAAAAGTCGGCGAAAAGAAGCACCTGTTTACCGGAAGTTGTCTTGAAAGATGCACGAGAGTAGTTCCGCTCGAAAGCGCACGCCACATTAAAATGAGAGCTTTTATTATATGCTATTTATTATATCATTCAATTCAATAAAACTTGATAAAAACAACTACTAACTCCAAATTTACTATGAATGTACCTACAAGAGATAAGAATATGGTCAACTGATAAACTATCTAAAAAATCTTGACTGGCATATATGTATTTAATAAGAAAACAAACGAAAGAATGCTTCTCTTCATGTTATATGACTAGCAGGTCATCGTTATTATGATAAAACTTTATAATAATCACAAAAATATCAACCTTGAGAATATTTTGATTATATACATATTACTGAAAGAAGAGAATTAGCGAAAAACGCAAATAATTCATTACATCGTAGAGATTAAAGCTATAATTATTAATTACTTAAAATAAAATGTATAACAATGTGACTTTTAATACCACAAAAATATGATGTTATGAATATTTATAAAACAACAAAAAGTTCAATATACACTCATTGCTAACGCATTATAAAGCATATCGTCTTAAGCATAAAATATATTTCAAATCAAAGTATTCCTATTATTAATATATTAAACGAAGCGGTAATCTCTTTGCAGGTCGTTAATGGAGACTATTGATTTCGCCATCTTGAAATGAGACCCTAGCCTCTAACGAGGCCACATGAAAACTATGGCGGGATGCGATGCTATGTTTATATATTCTACTTAATTACTCGAGATTAAAATTTAGTGAGAAGTCCCAACAAACCTTACTGTAACTTAGTAGTAATCATCAAAGTACTATTGCCAAAATGCTTTAATAATATGAACAAATGGTATACTAACAATATGCCCACATGGTAACAGTATGATAGGTGGTAGAAGAGACCCAAGCGTTTGCAGTTTATTTGTGATTTTTTATCGTAAACACAAAATACATAAATAGAATAACGATAGTAATACATGAGCTGCTACATTAAGTCCAAAAGATGCTACGTCAGATATAAGTGCTCATTCCAAAAAAGAATATAAAAATGATACAATGCTAAGGAAATCTAACTCTACTCACCTCTGCCGCTCTTTTCGTTCCTTTTAATTCACATTTCGCGTCTCCTGCACCTTTATCGTTGTCGATTTTTTCCACTGCGACTTCGCTGTTTGCCTTTGAACTCATTTTGTTTATGTATGTGAAATTTATATTATTACTTTCTTAACAACTGTCGTCCACGACCGCTTCGCACACTACTGGCCGGCTCCAAGCAAGCTTCGTTCAAAAATTAAGATGGCGCCGCTCAAACCGAAGCACAACGCAAACGACCGAATTAGTGGGATTTGTTGTGACAACGATTTTAACTAAACGGATTCCATTATTTCAAAAGTCAAATAGCAAAAAGGCTTGCTAAGTGAATATTGTCAAAATTTTGACATGTATAAAGCTCAATAATTTTTTTATGTTTCCTTATGTGAGGGGTTCGAGAGTACTACACATTAAAATACCTTTGGGTTCGAGATTATAATAGTAGTTCTCATATGCCATCGCTAGGTGCGCTATTCAAATTGAATTTGGCGGTTCACGCTAATAAAAATTTACCTTACAAATGGTATTAGTTGTTTTGTATCAATATATTAGTATATGGCATTTATGCATAAAAATATGACACATTTACTTTAAATGTATTTGCAATAAAATGTTTCTAAATTGTATCTCTACTACAAGTATAATATACATAATTTTGCTCGAATTTAAGGCTTTTGAATACTACACATTTAAATCAGAATTTATTTTTTTCGTAGATGTTTATACATACAACTTTTAATAACAATGGTTTAACAGCTTAATTTATTACTCTTTTGTGAAGTTTTATTTGTGAAATTGTTGATAGTAATTTGCAACTACATTATTTAGTTTCGAATTTACTTTTTAAATATATAACAGTGGCATTATTAATACTTACACATAGATATGTATATACATATTTTAATTTCTGTGACTACAAGCCAATAATCTTGAATGCTTATACTATACGGCAAACTATTGCAATCAACAGACTTGTTGCATTTCTTGAGGTTATTCGCTACTTTAATTCGTTATTTAACTATTGCCATTTACAAAAAAAAAATAATAACCAAGTATATGGGCAAAAGAAATAGATAGGCATAAGAATTAATCGCGTAGTTTTTAATTAAATCCATTTCTTAAAAAGTTTTACGGTTGAATTTGCCGCCAAAAAAAACACCAATTGCGTCCTTTTTTATTGTACGACTATCTCTTTCTATCCTAAACTTCCTTCGTAAAGTTCGCAAAATGGTGAGTGTTGATTTTGTTCTTCTAAATAATTCGATATCATCATCCACAATTATTATATGGTTTACGAAATAGATGAATTAATATTAGTAGTAGTTACTTTTCCCATTTTTATTTATTTATCTTATGTGACTCAATAGTGAATGTTAAGGTTATGTCATTTTACTGATTTTAGGTAAACGTTCCAAAACAACGACGAACTTTTTGCAAGAAATGCAAAGTTCATAAATTGCACAAAGTAACACAATATAAAAAGTCAAAAGAACGTCATGCCTCTCAGGGTAGAAGACGTTACGATCGTAAACAACAAGGGTTTGGAGGTCAAACAAAGCCAATTTTTAGGAAGAAGGTATGTTTGTTATTACTTATTTTTTTAAACTAATAAATTCATATTACATTTAATTTTAGGCAAAAACTACCAAGAAAATAGTTTTACGAATGGAATGCACAGAATGTAAATATCGCAAACAAATTCCATTAAAGAGATGCAAGCATTTCGAACTTGGCGGTGACAAGAAGCGTAAAGGACAAATGATTCAGTTTTAAAACATAATGATCATGTGAATGCCGTTTCATATATTTAAATAAAAGAAAAACTGTTAACAATGTATGTTTTATTTTAAAAAAAGCTCATAAAATACATAATCTATCAACAAGTTTTAAATATTTGTTTGAAAAATATGGCTACCACTTATTTTGTTATATCAAGCGGGTTTGGTATCATTAAATTTGCTAAAAATCAAGTTGAAATGTGTGAGAAGTATTAAAAAATTGACGAAAGTACTTACTCCAATATCGATGAATCCAAATTTTCAGCCTTCATTTTATTTTTCACTGCTTGAATAGGAACTCCAACTTGGACCATTTTAAAGAATCTTGCAAAACGAGGATCTTTACTCGCTGCTTCTTCCTTTTGATCATTACTCACATTTGTATCTGTATTATTTATAACATCGGGCAGTTCTAATGTATCTTGTGAGTTTGGATCTTCTTTACTTAAACTATCTTTCATATAGGAATTATTATCTGTATCAGGTATTGATGATAACTATAATACTTTGTGGTATAGTTGTACCTTTTAAATTGGTACTTCTA
The DNA here is from genome assembly GCA_004143645.1 of Protaetia brevitarsis. NCBI lineage: Eukaryota > Metazoa > Arthropoda > Insecta > Coleoptera > Scarabaeidae > Protaetia > Protaetia brevitarsis. The sequence continues at coordinate 1,241,818 of RXPK01000255.1, forward strand.
CTTACTTGCGACTCTAGAATTAACAGCGATGCCTCTAGTTTTTGCATTTTATACTCAAATTCCATCAATCTTGATTCACATGATTGCGAAAATTGATTTAAAAACGAAATAGTATTCATTATAAAGTTGTTAATAAACGTTATAGTTCTTTTCTGTTGTATAGGCAATATCTACATATATGAACATGAAAATGTGCTATTTACATAATATATTGATTAAAAGTTCTAATAACTTCAAAAGAAAACTTACCGTTTCATAGTCTACATTCAAGTCTACGTTAGGCAATTCGTCCGCTTCCATGTTTAATATTTTTTGTTTGGTACGTATTTTACAGAACCTAATTAGATTTGTAAATTATGAAGATTCACCTGACAGCTGACATGACAACAAATAATAATATAAACATTAGGTTATCCTCTATTTCTATTTAAATTTTTGTAAGCGTTAAGCTATCCAGATGTAGATGGCACTGCCTGTTCTAAAACAATAGTCACTACGATATTCTGACTATACAAATAAAATATAGATAATAGCATAAGAAACAAGTAATGTGAGCAGATAATTTATGCAATCAATAATCTTTCAGAAGACTCGGAAAAAAATACATATTTTATTTCTGTCTATCCCGATTCGTAACATTAAAATTTCCGGCAATGATGTTTACCACTACAGATGGATTTATTGAAAGGTTGGCTAAGAGTAATAAACTCGTTATTTCGTTCATACAGCAATTTAATAGGTAAAATAGGTAAAAGGTCAATAGGTAAAATTGTCAATTGGATACTTAGGGCAATTTGCACCAACGCGTTAAGCTTGGTGCAAACTTTAACTGGCGCTTAGAATGTAACATTCGCTATACGTATTAAAAATGAAACATCATTTTCAAAGTGCCGCTTAAAATTAAACCACGCTTAACATGTTGGTGCAAACGGGCCTTAGAATTAATAGATGGATTTATATACATGTACTATTCGATTGCCGACGTTCAATTTTTTGTAATCGGATATCACTTTTACGTGTAGGTTCTCCAAACGCAGTACATATAGGTACACACTATGAGTATACTGTGAAGTAAATTTAAATTTTCCACATCAATAGCAAAAAAATCGTATTACTGGAAGTCGGAAATGGGACGCTTATGAATTCACCCTGTTGTGTTTCTAAGAGGCAGAGGCTCGCCCAAATCGCTCTTGTTGAAGGTCTAATAATATAGTAAATAAAACCCCAATTACTTTCGTTAATAATATCGGTTTTGGCGTACAAGTTTATTTCTGTGAGAACCATGATCTTGTATAGTAATCATGCAGGTAGTTTTAAAGCGGTTTGTAACGTTTGGAAACAGTTTATTCTACAATTATCATTTGAAATGTATGAATTGCAGCAAATCTTGTGTGCGTGACGGAGTAAAATGAAATAACCAGCTTAAGTATATAAGCTCAAGATGTTTCCAATTTTAGAAACGAACAAGGAAATGCAGCTGATATAGATCTAAATGAGTCACTTTTGGATTTTCGTGAAATCAAAGTGCTTCTGGTCTTAATGAAGAAATTTTAGAAGATTTAAAATTGACAGATGAGTATAAAAGACAAGTTTATGATAATGCAGCAAATATGAGTAGTAAATATTCGGAACATTAAGCTAGATTGATTAAGCTGGTTCTTAATAACTGTGTTAAAAATGTGGATAAAGTGCAAAACTGCTATAACTCTGTCGAAAGATTTTAAACTAGTACGCTCGTTTACTTGAATTTAAAATTTGAATTTCTAACTGAACAGAATATCTAACAACCAGAATATCATTTCTTTTTCGGCTCTTTTGATCTCAGTGCGCAAAATTTCGTGACCTTGGCGGAAGTCAGGATGGGCTTTGATAGAATTCGGTGCCTGACAGGACCTAACTGAAGTGAATTTCGAGAATATGATACATATCTACGTTAAAATTAATGTATATAGCTTATTTTTACAATTTTTTACTTTCTTTTCCTTACCTTATTTTCACACTTTATCGACTTGATAACACTGTTTAAATTAACAGATGAAAATAAATTTGAAGTTAGGTACGTGAGCCTAATGCAAAGAGCCAACCACAAATTTTTACCCGATTCAATGGCGGATCAAGCTGCGTGTTTTGAGATTTGCGCCAACCCTTTCCGCCAGGCACAGATGATATTCTGGTTGTTAGATATTCTGTGTCCACGTCTAGATTGCAACCGATTTCAGACGTTTGTGAGCTTCTGCATCGAGCTAGCGGAAGAGGGAGTGGTCGCAGTATACACAAAAATTACATTGAAGTGGGGCCAGCCGTATCTTGGCCCGCCGCCCGCTAGTTGATCGAATCACGCGTCATAAGTATACGTCAGTGCTCGGCACTGTGGGGGAAGGCTTTCTCACTATCATGGAAGGCAAGCGTGTGAGTGGTGTGAGTCAGACATATGTATATGGTCGTCGCATATGGACTTTGATTTAGACACTTTTCCTCCATAAAAATTGTGTTTAAGAACATTTCATATTTATTGATTATAGTAATAAAGTGTAGTATTATTCTAGGATGACATCGCGCGTAAATTAATAGCTATTGTATTTCTAAATGAACTACCATTCATATCTTTCTTAGGGTAAAAATTATGAAAATGAAATAATAAATACAATAAGGGAGTTATTCCTGAAAAATATATCAAAATAGTGTTTTAGGTAAAAAACAAGCCATTTGCTCAGGTAAACAAACAAGGAAAATAAAAATTGTACGTATTTGTGTTTTATAAGAAATATGTCCGCTTATGCATAGAATATCCATTATATTTTACTCGATAATCTTTGCTTAAATAACTCATGTCTTCTGTGTTGTGTTATGTTTTCGTCGATATAAAATCACGAAAACACCTGAATAATTTTGGGGGAATGTAAACGAGTGACCCCACGTGTAGTTTAAAGGCTAAATATATGCGATTCTGAAGGAAATGCGATGCAAAAAAATAATGTGGACAAATTCAGAATCAATTTTAAAATGAAAAATACATTAAGTTCTTATCGGGAATACTTATCTACCTAAATATGAATAGTAACGCATTTCCTTCAGAATTGCAGTGTAGGCGTAACTACGTACGAAGCGCCACCATGGATCTGTTAACGTTTGGCGAATTATTAAGGTTCAGCCAAATTAAATTGGGCCTGACATTCTTTTTCTCGCTTATTTATAAAATTTGTAAAAGCAATATTAAATCCAACATTACTTTTGTATTAGTGAAAACTGAAATAATAAGACAATACTTGATCGATAACTAAAATCTATTCATCTTTTTTATTCATACTTATTTTTATATTGAAGCATCATTATCAGATGCTTATAAACTGTAAATTTCAGTGACAGAGCTCATAAACAATATCGAGAGAAAGAAAAAACTAAAAGCAGTTTTAAAAGTTAATAATCAAATAAAATAACAAACATAGGTTCTACGAAACCTAACAACAGCAAATAAAGTACCTACTCGTTGGTAAACAGTATATTATTGAAAAAAAATATTCATGTTCGATTTCACTAACATTTCCCGCTAGAACAATTTTATTTTTGTTATTTATTAATGTAAACGTCGCGTCGTTTCAAAACGTCGGACTGTATTACGAATAGTATTCGGGCTAAGAATTGATCTTTCAGGATAATTTACTGCAAATAAATCGTGTGTAACTTTTGCTGAATTGTCACTGTAAAATTGTTTCACAATTATTATATATAATAAAATATATAACAATATAATATTATATAATATTATTATATATAAAATTACTGACCGCGATCAAAACTTACTAACCGTTCTAAAATTTGAGGATCGTACCCCCACATTCACCAACGTCTTGTTAAAAAATGAGCTAAATGAATTGAAGGCCGGCTAAACTGGAAGTGATTGGCTAGCGAATCGTTCCCCTCTCCTCGCAGTAAACGGAATGAGGGCTATGTTGAATTGATTTAAAGTGAAAAGATCGATGTGGTGATAGCATTTTGTAGTAGTTAGACAAGGGTGGAGAATAGCGGTGAGTGTTTGCCGTTAGACAGCGATAGCATGCAGATTGGAGATGGTAAGTCGAAGCTTACAACCTCTCAGTAGAATAGCATGCGTATTTCCCAACTAGGTTAACTAATAAAAATCATATTTTTCATTCTTCTTTTATCGTATTACGGCAATCGACAGGTCGAAAGTGAACTCTTGATAAATTTAGTTTTTAACTGCATTTATGTTTAAATTCCTCCACCTAACTAACGCAAAACTATTCAGGTGTTTTTGTAATTTTATATCGACGAAAACATAACACGGCTCAGAGCACTTGAGTTATTTAAGCGTAAATTGTCGAGTAAAATATAATGGATATTCTAAGCGTAGGACGTATTTCTTACGAAGAATGAGAAACACAATTTTTATTTTCTTTGTTTGCTTACTTAAGCAAATGATTTGTTTTTTTGTTAAAACACCATTATGATGAATTTTTCAGGAATAATTATTATATTTATTATTTCATTTTCATAATTTTTACCGTAAGAAAGATATGAATGGTAGTTCATTTTAAAATACTATAGTACCGAAGTACATATCCCACAGCCATCTACATATGTTTCTGCTTTTAGTAGCCGATGGCCATGTGATTCACACGCTTGTTTTAGATTTCCCTACCGTACTAGTGGGAGGCATCCTTCCCCTACAGTGCCAAGCACTGACGTATACTGATTACGCGTCTGGGAATGCATATGCTAATTATAGCGTGACTCGATCAACCAACGGGCAATGAGTCAAGATATGGCTGGCCCCACTTCAATGTAATTTTTGCGTATAGTCCGAGTACTCCATCTTCCGCTAGTTCCGCGCGGTGCCCTATAAACGTTTGAAATCGGAGCCGATCTGGATGTGGTTCCCTGCTCGCTGCTTGTCTGCATGGCGTGTTTCATCGCATCAAATCATGGGAATTGCAAGGTTCGTCTTATACTTAATTGTGCGTGTGTGTACGTGTATTTATAGGTATTTTCATAGAAAATAGACGCTTTTTAAAGGTTAATTTGTGATTTGCAATGGTGAGGCTATGGCTCGTGGCTCTTTAAGAGGAGCCGCCACTGTTAGAGTACATCGTCTAAGGAAGGGCTATGAAATTCGAATTCGGTGTCGATTTAAGAGGGAGCTTTAAAGAGTGTTTGTGGAAAAAGCCGATGGAGGCACTGCAACGTAATTCCAAAGATGTCGCTTTTAATTCTTAATCTGCAGAATAGCTGTCAGTGTTGTACACTGCAATGAATTATACAAAGAAACCACAGGGGTCGCTAGAAGGAAGAAAAATAAATATTTATTTTTCGCGCGGTTGCCACAACATTATTCTAACCATATTCCTATGGTCATGACGGCGGAAAACATCAACTCTGCGTTATCGAGTACTTGCGCAAATGTGTATCTTGGATAGTGATTGTAGAACCCGCCTTGAACGCAATAGTAATTACTGCGGTGTACAAGTGTTTTTGTATTACAATATTTCTTGTGGTGAACAATGGGCATGGCAGAAGTAAAAGCTACTCTGTAATATAAGAAAAAGCGTGGTAAAGCCTATTCGTTCTGTAAACCAACGTACCTACAAATGCATAAAGCCTATAGCGCAACGGCTCTTTTTAACTTTTTTACCGACTCTCGATCGAGTATAAACATGGTCAATAAACACAGCGCACGTGGACAAGCAAATTCAGAATTGGTTGATTTCATTCGGCTCGGAGATTTTCGGACTTATTGTTTTGACCTGCAGCTATTCAATTTTACTTGATATTCATACCAGTAATAAATCCATCCGTCTTTCTTAGAAATAACGTTAATTCTATAACGAATCTGAAATTTAACATTATTGTAAAATGTATAGCATCGAATAGATCTCCACAAGATATTTGATGCAAAGTAATTGTACGTAATTACCCCCATTACTCCTCCCTCCCCCCCTCTCCTTGTATACGCGCGTGTATTATTATTGAAGTATCAATTTTTTATGGAAAATATTAATATACAGTTTTTTGTTCTACTTACATTATAATAATTATTTGTTTGCAGAATATCTTTTTACAATACAAACCTTGTCCGGTTCAATTGTTAGTTCTCGTCTGCTTGGTTAAAGGTCGCAGTGTTTTTAATGATCAAAACATAAAATTAATATTTATAGAGTTTATTTAGAAATATCTTTTCACTATTGCTAATACATTTTTATGCGATAAAATGTAGGAATACTAAATAACAACTTCATCTATATATGTATGTATATTGATGGCAAATAGTTTGATCAGTGAATGTAATGGGTATTCGGTGGTGGATTGTAGATACATATATCTATCAGAAATCTACATAAAAAAAATTAAAAAAATACAATTATCATTTGATAAGTGATGGACTTCCATAATATAAAAAAATCTCCATGTAAAAAGCATTCAAAAATGATTGAGATCGACTAATTGATGCTTTGGTGTTACTTCTTATTTATTTAATAGTATCAAACTTATTCTAGTTACAAGATAACTGCTTGTTGTTCGCACAGTTATCTATTATCTTTTCGTAAAATGTGATAGTATAATATTAATGACGTGCAAAATACGGTTCTTGATGTGTTTGCAATGTTTTTGAACGAGGTCCTCAAACATTTTTGAATACCTAACGTTGATAATCAATGCGGTTTTCTTTGTTCAAATTGAGTCCATTTATTTCTTCCGCTCTTTGATAATTATATGGATCGCTAAAATCGTATGTACATCAATTTCATAAAGCTAGTATATTTATATATAAATATATAATATTTACAAGTTCGTGAATTCGAGATCGTGCAGTATTTGACTACAACTTTGATTAAATTTACAGATACATAAACACAAAGAAAAACAATGCTGCAGCTTGCAGCTGAAATAAATTAACAGTCTATGCTATATACACTTATAATACAGGACTTGTAATTGCATTACAAAGTTCAAACGTAACAAAAATAAATGCCGTTTGCGAAATCACTTTACATTAGGCGAATGGTTATTTTTCCTTAAGTATATAAAATATCCATTTCTGAGCGTTAGGTTCAATTTGTCCAAGAAATGTGTCAAAATCTGAATAAATCACATTCGTTTCACATTAGTGCAATAAATGTTTATCCACTTCGGTGTTAGCGAGCCTATCCAAACTGTCCGTCATGCCATCTGTAGCAAATTCCGTTATGGACATATTTGTAAAACTAGTTACGGGTAGATCATCTGAATTAATCGTAATTTGTTTCAAACTGTCCATATCCGTAAATGTCATGGTAGCTTCAGGCACCAAAGGGATGTTTGGCGTCGTTATACCATAGGATGTCGATGGTCCACCCCAGGCGGCGTCGAAAGAGGGTAACTGACCAGGTTGATTTGTAGAAGCGGGTGGCATATTTGTAAATGGCATCTGGTATATTGGCATGTGTTGGTCCATGACGAACACATCTGAAACAAAAATAGCGTCTAATTAAAACTAAAAGTTATAACTTCAACGCTAGAATCATATAAACCTAACATAATTCTTTTGTACGTAGGTCACCATTCCAAGTAGCACAAATACTCTAGAAATAAAAATAATCAATAATATTCCTATAACATTCTATTTAAACCTACTGATAATATTTGCAGAGAAGCTCCTTAGAATATTCTTTTGTAAAATTTGTGGAACATCCAAGTATTACTCTTACAGAAAACATTTATTAAAATGATTGTAGAAACAGCAAATATTTTAATCAACGTATGTAATGAAATAGTTTTTCCATCATTAGCTAATAAATCTTTGGAATCTTTCTGTATGGAAAATAGCATCATGATGGCATAATGGCGCTCGCAGGTCACACGTTGAGAGGCAGTGGCAGTTAGATAGCTGAATATACATAGATGGTTATTAGTTGTTTATGTAGTGTTATAAAAATGCAATCAGTGTACAGAGAATTTAGTAAGTTTGGCTAATTATTAGGGAATTGAAAGTTTTTAAGAAAAAGCAAACCTGACTTAACCTAAAAATTAAAACTTCTAAAGAAAAATTGCACGTGATAATGCTACTTTATGCTCCAGAGCGCAGGCATATATCCCTTTAATCCCCAATGAATATGCGCATTTGGCCATAGATGCACCGACAGCAGAAACCTCAACTCAACAAATGTGCGGACACACAATTTCGCAGTAATACCTCATCGGAAGTAGTTCATGACTCTTAACAAGAACAAAGAAGAGACATAATGCCCCAACCGAGTACTCCAAAGACTGTTGATGTGGTTGCCCAAGAAAGTCCAAATGCAGTCGGTGACTAACTAAGTGGCCTTGTTAACCCCTGCCAAAGTGTTAGACCAAATAATAGCAGTTTCAGTTGTCGAGAAAGTTAACAAAGTAAGGAAAAATTCCAGACAACTAGCAGCAGTCCTAAATTCGCCTGACCTAACTGCAACCTTGAAGGGTTTACAAATTCGAAAATGAGTGAAAAAAATCTATTGTTTCCTTTATATAAATGGCATACCTGGCGTCACGCGATATAAGTATGTCATTTAACATTGACTAATAGCAATTTTTGTTTGCTTGAAAACTGTTACAAACATGTGCGCTTTATATTTGAAAAACCATCCATTCAGCAGTTTTACACAACTGTATATAACATTTACCAAGGCTTTATTGAAATTGTGCCTTTTTTCTGGGAAACTCGTGACCCAAAAAAAAATTAAGCATGATTGACGTATACTAAACAAAAAAAAAAACGATTTTACTAGCGTTAGTAATCGAGAATTACCTGGTTCATCCTTTACAGGTTGTATATTTAATGGGTTCATGGGCTCGAATCCGCACACTGGCATAGGATCTGAAAATACAATAATAAACACTTAAATAACAATGCGTAAAACAAACTATTCTGTTAGTAAGCAATGGTAAAAATCAAACAACAAAAAGAAACACAAAATCACGCAATTAGTTTAAATATTGTATGTTATATTAAAATAATATAATAAACAAATGTTTTCGCTTTACATGCATACACATAGCTACTTAAAATAAAAATAAACCAAAGGTGAATAACTTTCCAACAAAGTATAGTAATTAATTGACAACCAATGCTGAGTGATGTAATTGCAGTGTAACAATCCATCTAAATGCACGCTTACAACAAATGAGAATAATAAAAAAGCCACTGGCATGCATTTCAAATTAACTACTAAAATGAAAAAAGAAAAAAAAACACACAAAATAGTTGGAAAATATACCTGGTCGTATCATTCCAGTTTTGCAGTAGATGTAGTAATAAAGGTATGATTTTAGACAATAATAAATGAGAATATATATAAAACCTCTTGTATATTTAATAAAAGCTTGGATACAAATTTACGGCTTTATAAGCCTAACAATATTAATATCTTAGGTACCTAATAACTTTCCGTTTTTAAAAAACAATTTTATCAAAAAGAAATATTATTTTATGGTAAAAATATACACAATGTATTGTATAAAATAGCAATGGTAACAAAATTCAAGTATTATCTTAAGAACTACACAAACACCGTCATAGAGAATCATTTAATAATAATATCATTAAAAATAACGCATAAATTAATTCACAACACTTCCAATAAATCTCTCTGTATAATAGAACGTTCCAACAATAAGAAGTGATAAAAATGCATGTCAACTAAACTTTCATTCCATAGTAGTTAATTTATCAACGACGTGAAAATGTGACAATATTTCGGCAACAATTTATTAATGCTAGTGTTTCTTTTTTGTTGAGTGAAATATTTTTCATTGGTTAAGTGATATAGCCACAGGTTTAGAAATAAATGATAGCTCCCACAAAGAGCAATAATATTTTCATGAAATATGTACATAGGCAAATACCCTACACCAATAGTTATAGCATACGTAAAAAATACACTTACTATTTTTATATTGCTCTAATTCTAATAACATCCTTTTGTTTCGGGTAGTTTCACTACGTTCTGCCTTACGTTTATTTCCTGCACAACAAAAATTAGATATTTAAAATAATTTAGAATTCGTAGGTATAACAAATTATCGACAGTTCAACGTGTCTTGAATAAAACAACAGCTAAAAGAGTGAGAGAAAACAATTAACGCAGAAATATCTAGCAACAGAATCAATATATACGTATACACAACAAAAGTGGTCTTTATAATTTAGATATTTCTGCTAACAGTAATATAAAACTTCATTATTATTATCAAAGTGTATGCATTAAAATTCTTCTGGAATGTTTTTTTTATATATACATGGAAATATTTTCATAAATGGAAAATATTTTTCTATTTCATAAGAAAACAACAAATTTTCACATGTCAAGTTTTATTAGTTCCCAACTTCATTTCTAAATCCGTTTCTGTAAATATTTTTCCACCTTCAACTGGAGCATAATAACAAGAAGCTTCATCGAACTCGCTTTGGGTTGCGTGGGGTGCCAACGCTGTATATAATGCATAGTGTTCTGCTTCCGTTAAATCCAAATTCAAATCGTAAGCATCTGTTAGAATATTACCGTTGGTCGAGTCTATTTTATTTTGATTAAAATCGCCTACGTTTTGAGACGAATCCTTTAAAGGTATGTGAACACTAGTAGAAGAATGTTGGGAAATATTACTGCTTGAACGATTCAATATATTTGGTGTTAACAACGAATTAGTACTGCCAATGGAACTTCGTGCGGCTGGAGTCGTTTCACGTGAAGCATTGGCACTTTTACTAAAATGCGAGAATAACCCTGATAGAAACTTGCGCTTTTTCGGCTTTGGTAGGGTTGAGCATGGTGTCGGAGGTAAATTTTTCGAAGGAGGACTTAAATCGTTTTGCGATTTTGGCCTGGTCATGCTGAAACTTTGAGAACGCGGTGGTATCGTTAAATCTATTTCAATAATATTCCGATTTCCTACGGTCGATATATTCGGACTAGGATCATCGATATCCGTTATTTTGGAAGAATAGGTTTTTTGATTATCAAATTTCTTGGCACGTTTAGGTGGCAAAGGAGGTAATTTTTCTTCTTCTGGAACATTCGGAACCACACTAATCAAGGGACTCCGAGGAACAACTATATCTTCATATTTCTTCCCTTCATCTACAATAGTAATATCGATTGGGTTTTTAAACGCGAGTTGCAGGCTTGTATAGCTCTTAGTGTCATCAAAATTATTGTTATTCGGTGGTTCGCTCGTCTTATCTTCAATCGATTCCACGAATTGTTTCTTGCTTTGTGCATAAAGCTCATCAAGCTGGGCGACTTCATCTATAATCTTATCAATCACTATTTCCTCCGCACCGTCTTCCGATATTTCTATTTTATTGACGCAGTCTGCTGTTTGAGTTTCAACAGAAGCTAAGGTTTTAGGTTCTGTAGTCGCAGCTTGCTTTGATAAATCTTGAAGGAGAGCTGTTGTTCTCTTTGAGGGAAATTGGGAATCGTTCGAGAGAATTTCGCTGTATATATCGTAATTTCGTTTCTTTGTGATAGGTCTTAAAGACCAGATTGAAGGCCTACCTAAAGGAACCATCTGGAATGGTAGCGGAGCACTGGTAGCATTATCGGAAGGCCTTCGTAGCTGGATGAACATCTTCACCGGTTCGGTAACTTCAAGCGTCTTGTATTTGGGTGGCCTGAACCAAATAGCGGTCTGTTTGTGGACTTGGGACGGTTGAAATTCTCCAAAACCTTCCCATACGGTCTCGTTGTTTTTCTCCTCGAAAAATCTGATTTGGATATCTTCTTTCGATATCTGCAAATGAATAATATAAATGTAATATAAGCTGATCTACACTACCGGCCATTAAAGTTAAGAAAACTAGTAAATTACTGCTAACTATATAAAAACGACAGGAATTCGAAAGAAAATAAAAATGTATTGGTAGAAACAAAAATATAAACAAATAACCAAAAGAAAAAAAAATAAAACAAAACATTCTCATTAAAGTATTACACTATAACTATACTTTCTTCTCGTCGAAGAATCCTTCTTTAGCTTTAAATACGACCCGAACCAGTCATGGCATGTCCTCTGTTAATTTTGTCAGACAATCCTGCGAAATATTGTTCCATTCGGCTTACAGGAGTCGCCACAGGTGCTCTTTCGAAGTTGGGCAGATTTTCCTTACTCGCCTGTCCAGCTCATCCCACAGTAATTCGATGAGGTTCAAATCCGGACTCTGCGGAGGCCTAGGGCATGATTTCCAAAACTCCTCTACTTGAAACGCGAGATATATTGCAGATCCGAGCCGTGCGTTTGGGGTCGTTATCAATGCGCCAAACACGAAGTTCTTCCCAATCAATCGCAATTCTGACGTTACATTTTCTTCCAATATGCATCTATAATTTTTTTGCGCATAATGCCGTCAATTTTCACGAGATATCGGTCCCGCGGTCCACACCGCGTTTACTGACGGCAACGACACAAATCGCGCGACCATCGCTCGACCTTCGTGTGTCTTAAAAAAACCGCGCTTTTGCCCAAAACATTGCGAACTTTGACTCGTCAGTCCAAAAAACGCTTCTGAAATTTTTTGCGATCCAATTTCTATGAGTTTCGGCTCACTGTAATCATTTTTGGCGGTTCCAACGGAGCAACGGTTTTCTTACCGCAACGCCACCGAATAAACCGGCTTCCCTTAAGCGGCGTTTAGTTGTTAAAGATATCGGTCGTTCGCGTCCCCTGTTCATTTCTGCTGCAATTTCGAGCGCCGTCAACCATCGATTTCTCTTACTTAACACTTTAAGGTGTCGTTCTACCGCGAGGGTTGTTATCCGTGACGAACTTGGACGATTCCGGTTTTCGAATATTCCGGTATCTCGGTAGCGACGAATAATGAACTGGACAAATAGTGTAGATTTTGTCACTCCTAATTTTTCTGTTATCACACGCACAGACTGTCCTTCCTCGTGTAATGTGACAATAGCTGATCTCTTTTCTACACTTATCAGCTTTCCTTTCGGCATTTTTTAAATACTATTTTCACAAACACCGCATTTGAACAACTGTACCGTAACTGGTTTACTAATGGAATAATTCATAACAAGTACGATATCAATTATTCCCTGCTACAGTGGAAGATCTTCGGATACCCACCTGAAATTTTACGTCCCTGTCGACCCACCCTCTATAGAAACTGCTTTGAGCTGCGTTTGTAATGATTTATATTGCTATTAGGGTTAAAATAAATTTTCTCTTTAGTAGGCTTATTTTAATGATGATTTCCGTCTTAAATACTTTGTTGTTATGCTTACTTTTACAATAATGTTAAAAGTATTAAATATTGAAAAAAATGATTTTTTTAAAATTATACTACTTATCCTAACTTCGATGGCCGGTAGTGTACGCACGACAGGAACGCACTACTTGGTAAAAGGATACTTAATTAAATGTGAATGTGCAATTACGAGTACATGAGAAAAGACAAATAGAGGTTTTGCATTTACAAATATTAGTCTAAGAGCTAACAACAAAAACGTGTAAGGATTTGCGTGAATTTCTAACAAATAAAATCAAAACGTCTTTAAGCGATTGTGCTTAGAATAAGAAAAAGGTTATCTTACTATAGATGCGTTTGACAAACAGGTGGAAAAAATATTTGGGGTACACACCATCAAAAAGGCGAAAAGTTAGTTGAATTTATAAGGTCATTCTTTTTAAGAGGGTTACACTGTGTTTTCGCCGAAAAGTTCATTTCTATTTTTTTTTAAATTTAAAAAATAATCTTCTAATGGCGTTTCTTCCAAAAATGATGAAACTTGAGAAACAGTTTTACTTTTTCTCCAATACACGTAGTAATTTTGAAAAATAATAAAAGACAATACAAAATTACAAAAGAAGAAAAGTGAACTCATCAGAGTAGGAGGTAAGTACAAATGCTCTATAGTAGATTAACAATATTATTGTTCTTATTCAGTTTATAACGCGTAAAAGCCAACGGAAAACAATCGACGAAATATGAATTCTTTCACAAAATCGGCTCTCCTCAAAAACGTCGTTTTGTACATTTGGGAACATCTTTCTTAAAAACTGCTGGTGATATCAACACTGCCTTTTATATTGTAGAGCAATAATAGAAGATGATTTGCACCTTACAATATTTTAAAATGTCTCTTAATGCTAAATTTTATTAATGACTAAAAAAAACTGATAATTCGAAATGTTTTACGTACCTTTTCACAGAGCAGAATAATATCCTTATTGCCGCCATCGACTGGACAAACACAATCTGACAGTTTGACAATAACGAGATCACACATAGATTTCCTATCGTAGATAGGGGTACTGACTATTGGAGGTAGATCTATATATTTTCCGCGCGTTTCTCCTTGTAGAAAAACTTGGAAACATAATCGAACGGCATTCAAATCTAGGGAAGTAGGTTGATTCCTGTGACTGAACCCCGCTGTAAAAAAAAAAGATGAGTGTGACTCACGTACTTTCTCTAATTGGAAAAAAAAATACGTGAAGCAACTTTAATTTAGATTATAAAGCTAGTTTAAAACGTTCAAACAAGTGGATTTGTGTTTTGTTTTAGTGCGAGTATAAAGAAAGCAATATTTAATTTGTAACAAAACATGACTCTGCTTTTCATACAATCGACACGGGGAAGTACTAGATACGTGCTGAATTTGTCATACTTTAAACATAAACATATTTACGGATAAATTCAAGTATCTTTTATCAACAAAGCAGTGTTAATTTAAAAAAAAAAAAATGATACAGAACATAGTACCGTTGCAAATGAAATTCCTAGAATTTATTATGGCATATTTCGATGCAGGTAAAATTATCTTGAGTTTGATAGTTCAGTGTTTTCTTTCGATATTCGTAAACAATGGCCATATCGCCAAGTATTTAAAAGTTGTAATATAAATATTTCAGATTTGTTAATAACTTACTTCTGAAGGGATCAACTCTTATTTCTTCTCTAGTTTTCAATGCTTCTTCTATATCTTTTTTCTTGACGCATTGTATCCCCAGATTTTGAAAAGATACTGTCATAGTTTCTTCCGGGATCTGGACGGTACACACCCCTTTTTTACAACCTTCCCTGCCGACAAGATGATGAGGATGAGGTCTGAAACAATTGATATCCAAATTAGTTCAATCGTGACAGCAGTAAATTACTTCCACTGTTTGTCAATAGTTTATGGAGAAGGAACCTAAACCGTTGTTGGATAGTTGCTCATTTTTTGGATGTGTTCCAACACAGCACCAAGTATAAAAATAAATGTTGCATTAGATATATGTGTTACACAGATACAATCACAAACATACCTTTATATGTAAAAATATTACAATATACTCTCGAATTGAAAATTAACAAGTGACAAAAAGGATGAATATCTAACTATATGATCTATAATTTCAACTGCTTATTCTGAAGCTGTGGTTTTCCAAGGTTAAAAAGGTAATGTTTGAAAGCGAAACAAGAATTTGTGTACTATATAAGATAAAAGTATTGTAACAAACTTAGAAAGGAATATAAGTAAAAAGAGAAAGGTATAGACCATCTATGAACTAACATGAAGCATAGTATAATAAACACGTATTGTCTAGACGGCGAAGCGTGCCTTTTCATGATAAGAAAATAGCAAAGCAAAAATAAATAAAGCTGCAGAATAGTCGGCATCGATCATTGGTCGAGTCCAGATTATGACGATAACATTCCCAACGTATTGGTGTGGTTTAGACAACCCAATTTCCTGGTTATTTTTTGGTTGTGTTCCTTGCTTAAACAGCTGTTGTTCAATTTACCGAGATTTTTTCACGATTTATAACTTATATTTTGTTTGGTATAAGTTTAGTTAAAGTGTTTATTGAATCATTTTAATTTATTTAGTGTTAAGTTTTTTAATTAATCCATTCATTCAAATGTCTATTGTTTGCTTGTGTAGATTTAATGCGGATTCTATTATATACTGTCGTATTGTTAATACGTCTGTGTTGTACGATTTTGAGAGGGGGATTTTTGTAAGAAAAAAAAATGGTAGAGTTTTGTCCTGGACTTCCTTGTTCGACTATTGACGTGAGTAGACGTATTTTTGTATATCTTTGTTGCCATTTTGTATTTCATTTTGATATTGTATTTTTCGCATTAATTTTCTTTTATATAGCCAATCAAGGAATTCTTACCGTAATAATTGTTAATATATTGAAGTGGGCACATTATAGATATAAGATCAATTATTATTTTTTGTTTGGGGAGATATATTTTTTAGTTTTTTCTCTCATTATAGTTTAAAGAGTTAATTTTCCGTTATTCAATTTTTGCTGTTTCATTTTATTTTTCAATCTCCTCGGTTGGGTGAGTAGAAGTATTGTACTTGCATTTTAGTTTCTTTTTTGAAAATTTCTAGTAATTGTCCACGTTTAGTTTATATTAGTTTTGTGAAACCACGTGGATAAAATTTCAAAGGTTGTGTATTTTGGATTATCTTCCTGAACAAACAAATCTGTTGCTTTGCATAGGAAATAGCATTGTCCTATTTTAATTCAGAGTCAAGTGCAGTTTTTATTTTAGGCCAGAACCTTCAGTTCAAGGTTTTCTCTGCACAAGTTGTAATTTAACCCGTTGTTGAAATAAAATTTGATTGTTAATTAGCGTCATTTGGTTAAAAATTCTGTTCTTTTATTTTACTTTAAACCTTTTCAATTTTTCGGGTAATTAAGAAAGTCTGTTTTCATTCACTCACAATTTACTTTTCGTGGTTAGATACAAGTTTTAATTCGCGAGGGTAACTTTGAGGTTAATAGTTCTTGTGCGTTCATTTAAATCTTATCCGTTGAGCTAGCTAATTTTTTTTTTTTCATTTTAAAATTCATTTTGCATTTTCATTTAATGTAATCAGTACACAGCAGTATGTACTATTGGAAGTCGATTCCAGCAGCTCGTTGCCCACACAGTCATGAGTATGTGGCGATTGATTTCCATGCGCCAAAGGCGAAGCGCAATTAGTGCTTCAGTTTAGTTAATGGCCCTATTCAGAACAATGTGCAAGGATGCTAGATCTAGAAGAGAACACCAATAATGTGACAAAGGATGACAAATGATTCGCCAATTGCGAGCCCTTTTCTGAATGTAAGTTTGCTGTAACTCTGGCTTGGTGTATCTTCTGTCACCAAGCTGTCGCTTCATAGGTTATGGTTGAATGTAGTACCGTCACATACAGCCAATGAACTAGCTTTGGGTATACATTTAAGATTTCCTACGTATCCTTCGGTATGTCTATAAGGATTGGCCTTTTGAATGATTTTTTCAAACAGATTCCAGCAGTGTCTTATCAAATAGGACGCCTAGATATTTTACATTATATGCAATGCAAGGACTAAATCTTGCATAGCGGGTGGTACCAAGTGTTCCACTCTCGTTTTCCTGGTGAACGGTACTATCGTGGTTTTGTTCGGGTTAATGCTCAGATTTTCTCTGCCGCATCAACTACAGAGGGTGTTAATCACCTGATGGAGGGCTGATGATATTTTCTATCTTATCTCAATATCATCCGCATTAGCCTACACCATGGCTCCAAGTGCTTGAATGATACCCAACAGATCATCTACTAGTAGAGACCATAGCAACAGCAATCGCGAACACCCTCTGCCCGGCCTCATCTTTCCCGTTGTTGTAGGCTTCGCAAAAATGATTCACATAATATTTCTTAGAGATAATAAAATTTAAATAGACATTATTTAATAAAGTGGAATGCAAGTAATTAAATATGCAACTTTTTTTACGATAGTAAACATTCCTAGATTGTCCTAATCTGATTAATTGCTAACACCATGACATTTAATTCGCAGCATTACCACGTTTTTGTAAACAGGAAAAATAAATCTGACAATGCTTTACACGCGTTTACGTACCCAACAAGGTGCCTAATTATATCATCCTACGATCGCAGCACATACATAGTTCCTAGAAAGAATTTTATTTCTCAGCTGTTTGGGCATCGATCCAACATAAAAACTACGACTGCCAAAACCAGTGGGCGACAAAATAAAGACAACTTCTTCTAGGGACCAGAGTAAAATCTCATTCAAGAGTTATTTTGTTTATAAAATGGTGGAACGGATAATTTGGAATGTAAAAATGTGTTCAAGTGGAAATGTATTAAATTGCATATATTATTATGATTTATGATTTTGTGGTAGCTCTTTGCAGGGCTGTCGTGTTATGACGCAAAGAGATAACCGAATCAGTCGACATCACAAGGTGTAGCTTAAGCAATGAAATCAAAATATAATTTGAAAAATCATTACGCAACGCTTTTCTATATTGGTCTGTAATACTGATTTGATGTATAAGATTTATCCCACATCTCTCCTTAAACGGCCTATATAGCGCAATTCATTGTGCTACAAAATATTGAACTTAATCTTTTTGGTTACTACAGTGCAATTTATGCAACAAAACGCATGTGGGGCATAGATTTCAGTTTTTGGTACTCGTGCATTGTTGGTAAGTCTTTGGCGTTACGAAATGTCTCACACAAACTATCCATGATTTCGTGCAATAATTAGTTGATGACGAGTTACAGCTAGGCTATTTTCAAAATGACAATGCCATTGCTCATTATAGCGAGAGAAATAAACGAGTATACGTAGGAATTTTTGAGATAAAATATTTATTTACTTTGGACATTGGTCGATCTAGCACCCTTCGACTTTTTTTCTATTTGGTCATCTAAAAAATAAAATTTATCGGAACCCATCACAATATCTGAGTGAATTGAAAGAACTTTAAGAACTGCAATAGATAATATTACAAATGAGGAATTATTAAAGATTTCTGAAAACATGAAGAAGAGGGTTTATACTTGTATAAATTATACTGTTTCTTACTTTGAGCACAGTATATAAGCAGTGGTGATATGTTAAGAAAATAGGTTCCTAAATTCTTAGTTTATATTATAATATAATATAATATGAATTTATTGACTCAAACCTAAGCAGGCACTGTCATCGTCAAAGTATACATGAACAAAAACAAATATAAATATTCAAATATAACAGAAAACAAATAATTGACAAATGTAAATAACAAACTCAACAAGGACAAACGAAAATGTAAAAGAAACAAAGCGAATAAAAGTACAAAAAAATGTCAATAGGTTAATGTTTAGTAACACCGAAGAACTCGTCAATTGAATAGCATTCTCTGCCCATTAATAATTGCTTCACTTGTCGTTTAAACCTTTGTATATCCAGATGCTTTATGTCAGATGGCAAGTGATTGTACAATTGCACTGCTAGATAATTGGTGGAAGTTCGTGTTGTTTTCACTCTATGATAAGGAACCACATAGTTGTCTTTGGTACGCTTATTGTGTTCGTGTAGGTGTGCATGTGTTATATATTTCGATTTTGTGTTATGTAAGTACACTACACAAGCCTTAAATAATGTACTACAAGATGTTCCGTAGTCTATTTTGCTCAAGGATCTAATTGCTTCTTTTTGTTTCAGGAACACACACTGGAGTGAAACATGGAGAAGTAGGTTAATTTCGCGGCTTCATAAGTGCATACTTCCATCATTCTTCTTATGGCATACAACGCACCAGACAGTTTACTTGTTGTTGCATCTACATGATCCCTATAACATAGAATGCTGGAGATGTGGAGGCTCAAAAAACACACTGTATGCTTATGCTGGTGAGTATGTGTGGTAATATGTAGTTTCTGTGTCTTGCTTTCGTTTAAACTCAAGCCATTACTTCTGAACCACTCATCAGCTTCTCCTAACGCTGTCGCTGCATTGCATTCTATGTCGTCTCGGGTGTAACCCCTCGTTAGCAAAGTCGTCTCATCCGCGAACAAACACACCTTTTCACACTCAATGTTACCCGGCAAATCATTTATATAAATAGTGAATAATAAGGGCCCCAAAACTGACCCTTGAGGTACACCTTTCTTAATAGGAAAATGTTCGAGGACTCATTTCGCCAGCCAACAAACTGACTGGGTTGGTCAAATAAGATTCTAGGAGCTTATGTGCCTGTCCTCTCACAACGTAATGGTCCAGCCTCGCCAAAAGAATGCTCACATCGACACAATCGAATGCTTTGGGCATGTCACAACAGGTCAGCAGTAGTTCATCTTTCTCTTCTAAGGCTCTTGTTATTGTTCCATCATGTCGATGGTTGCCGTTATGATCGATTTCCCCTTACGATAACCATGCTGTTCCAAGCAATAGACACTATGCTTTTCAAAAAAGGTCATTAATCTTTCTTTTATAAGTGTTTCAAATATTTTTGAAAAGACCGGAACTATTGCAATAGTATGATAATTGTTGAGTTGTGTTTCATCACCTGAATTTTTGTTGTAGATTAACCTATAACTAATGAGGAATTTCAGATTGCAAGAACTACCAAGCTGAACTCATCGCTTATGAAAATAAGCGGATCTATATTGCAACAGACGATACTAAGGGTACTAGCGATCGCTAAGATACAATCAATGCTGGTTTGGGAATGTATTCGAGAGCTGAATAGCTTGACAAATCGTAATAAAGTTTTTTTGGTGCCCCAACATTCGGCAATTGCAGGAAACGAAAAAGCCGATGAGTTAGCAAGAATCATCATAGAGGCTTCATATATGTATAGGCCTAGAACCTGTTCTACGAGCATCTAAACATACAGCACGAGAGCAGATAGGAAATTGAGTCAAAGAGAAACACAAAGAACACTGGAATAACACAACTAGGCAAATTCATGGTGAGACCTTTATTAAGGGATCAACAAAAAAGAAAGCCGATGAACTACTGTATCTCAGTAGGAATGTGACAGATGACAGAGACCGCTTCCACATTCTGTGTGAATGCGATCCTCTGTAGGCAAAAAGAGAGCCAATTTTTGATAAGCAAAAAATTAACCCAGAGTATTACTTCGACCAATCAGCCAGAGACTTCTACAGATTAGTCCAGGGTACTAGAATACTGAGAACTTAATGGCTAAAAGAATTGAGAGAATTACAAAAAGCCAGTGTTTTTGGAAACTCCATATCAGGTGGCTCCTACAATAATAAAAAATCTGTGACTATGAAAAGCATCCATCCACTGTTATCCATTTAGTATCTTGTGTAAATAATGAAGAACGTCTGATATAAGGTAAGATATGATATAAATCTTTATTGTTTTCTACATTCTTGACTACGACTTGTCGAAAAGGAGAATAGGATCACGACAGCTTTGTTCGACCTCACGGTATTATATTGAAATAGTACGACGCGAGATTATGAAAATACATAATAAAAAACTATGTGCAGATTGGTAAATAAAAAGTTAAGAAAACATCACATACGAAGAAACTGTACAAAAAAACAGCATATTAGACCAAGTTATACATATATTACAAATATTAAAAGGGATGTAAAGTTAATGCCATCAAATTTGACCATCATGCCATAAGAAGATAAAAACGGAAAACCAAAAAAAAAATATAAACGCTTTGAGATAACCCAAACAGACCATCGAAACTTAAATATTCAAATCACATTCGTGAGAGAAAACCAAATAAAAACACAAAAATATCCGCATAGTAACAACTTTGCGGATATTTTAAATAACACTAACAACAACAAACGACACTACGGAATTAAAAGGCAAAAAGTAAGCTAACCTAGAAATACAAGTTATCAAAAAAGAAGACAAAAGAAATTACAAAATATCTTCAGTTGAATCAATTAATACAAAATACAAGAGAGATGACTGAAAAGTAGTATGTATATCTCTAAAGTATCGAATAATTATTGTGCACATACCTGTAGGGCTCGTCCTTCGTTACGCAAGACACAACCACTATTGCCTTCCCTTTGTATCCTTCAACTTTTATTGTGGGGTAGGTTTTGTTATCCGGGGTACTGCTGGCTCCAGGTATGGAGCCTGCCGATCTGCCTTCGCATGGGTACCTAAACCTTAACTGCTTTTGCGCTGGCTCTTCGACTATTACGCATCTAGGTTTGGTGTGATGTTGATTATTATCAATACCGTTATACATGTTGGCGTAATCAGTTTCGATGACTTCAACTGCAAATGAAGAAAAGAACATTTCAATTTTTTTCATCGTGCCAGATGGTCCATTCTATTATTTTATTTGAGATTTCTGTTTAACATATTTAATTTAAAAGTGACAAATAAAAAATCCTGCCAAGTTTTTTTTCTGTTTTTGTAATACTATTGATTAAAATAAACTACTAGACCGGATATTTGTCTGATCTGTTCTAAGAAACTGTTTATTCCAAGTGTAGCTGTAACTATTTTGTTATAAAACATATACAACTACTAGTCATCATTCGCATATGCAAAACTTCAGCCGGAAATATATAGTAAACTATAAACTACAGACTCTAAAATGGTGTAAATATAATTAAAGCTTTGCTGTCTTCACTTGTTTAAAATCACCATATGAATAAAATGTTTATTCAAAAATCACAAATATAAATTGTTACAACCTGGTAGTTCATTACTTTCTTATTTTAATGTAGGATTATTTCTGATGTTTATACTCTAGTATAAACACGACTAAATATATTTTAATAATGTTCGCTATTCTATAAATATCTATGTCATTATCATGTACATAAGCCAAGCGTGTAATTATTAAAAAAAAAAAACAAGCAGATATTACATTTAGTAAACAAAAATAATTGCATATTTTATATTCTATAATTAATAACAAAGAACGACGAGTTGCTTAGACATGTATATAATTGTAGAATTTCATTCACAGTTGCTTCGTGTGGGTGGCTGGAGCTTATAATGGGAGAATCCTGTAATAATCTGAGTAATCCTAAGTATATGAAGTTACTATTTATATAGTATTTCAAACGTCTGTCTGTTAATACAGCTCTACTCTAATTATTAAAATGTTTAGTGTCAACAAGTTATTTGAGATTTTTATTACTGAACAAATTTCTGATTTTTGTGATGATGACTGATAGTTTGTTGTCAGGTTCCGCAGTCGCATAGTGCTCCGCCATCAGACGAGAATGACTTTGTTATAATATAATAAATAGTAAATATTTTACTCTGAATTAGCAAAGTTCAAATCAGATAACCACATATTAAGAAATACTTAATACAAACTGAAAGAAAGTAAACGTTTCAGTCGATTAACTCCTACAGCTCTGTTCGTTTTATGTTGCCCATTAATAGTAATTTGTTTATAATAATGGCTCATAAAAAGGAAGGTAATTTCCTCTTTTCAACAAAGTAAGTATTTGAATTACACAGCGATTGCAGTGTCTAGCAGATCCGATTAACAGATTTCCATAAATTATGCAAGCATATGTTCGCAGAGGAATCACAGCTTATAATATACAATTTCGTCTGGCCATTATGTCAGGCTCAAATTTAGGATATACGAGATAACGATTGTGGTAAGGCCGGACGAAATCGTAACATAGTGAGGTGGTTAGCGTTATTAGTAGAGTTGGGCATTTGTCCGGTGGAGCAGATACGTATTGCGACGCGGGTCTTAAATAATGTAATTTAAATAAAGCAGATCAATCGTATTATAAAAGATGTGATATTAATAGAGTTGTGCAAATTTTCCTTGGGGACAAAATCGGACAAAGCGGGCGAACAAATGGCCACCTTGCGATGCATTCGTATTTTATATCACTACATATTTAGAGAAAATATTTTTTTTTTTACATTTTATAAGAAAAACAGGCACTGTTGTTACAAACTTGCAACTTTACGATTCATCTGCTTTATTGGAGTACATGAATTGGAACGCACGTTCTGAATACGTACCTGCCACGCCGGAAAATTTGCCCAACTCTAGTTATTAGAAAAGGATTAAGTATACATCATCAATATACTTGCAAAACTCCAGATTCTTATTTGTGATAACTTAAACTTGACTTTTTTATTTATGATGAGAATACAACGACTTCGGGGTTTTGCATTCCAGATCTCTTTCGAAATGTAATTCAAGCAAACATAAAAAAATTAAATGACAACAATTTCAATGCTTCCTAATTTTTTTTTAATTGTTCATTATGAGGTCTTGAGAATTTTTTAGTTGTATACAATTTGTTTTGATCAATGTGTAATCTTCATCAGGCAATATATTCTCAAGACTAAACATAACTCAATTATCTTAGATGTTGAAGAAAGGCTGCTAAAATATTTTTTGTTTCTTCAAGTATTTTATTAGTTTTTCTTCAACATCCAAGATAATTGATTATTATGTTTAATCTTGAATATATGTCAGCCCGATGAAGATTACATTTTAATCGAAACTAGTCGCACAGCTAAAAAATTCTCAAGATCACATAGTAAACAATAAAATAATAATTATGAACAATTACATATATAAAAAAATAATTGCCAGTTTCTGCCAGCGTGGTCATAATTAACTTTTATTTGCTTTCTCTCAGAAATAGAGATATTTATTATATTAATATGGGACTTTTCACTAATACTGAAATAAGTGCCGAAATGGTAAACTTTCATTTTAGTTTGATTAAAAATTTTCAATAATTTCGTCATTTCCAGTGGAAAGTTTTAATTTAAAATGTTTGTGGAAGAAACGAAAGCTTCGCACCTCAAGTACTATATAACAAAATGGTAATACACGGATGTGACACTAATTGACAATTTTGATTTACTGATCGGACATTTGCAGGAAGAAGCTTTTGAAGCAACCCACCAAAAAAATATTTTGTCAAAACTGCTAGAACTTCATCAGGAAATCTAAATGCAAATACATGTAATGACCTCATGAAGGTTATGTTACTGTTGTTGGACCCAAAGATTTTAAAGAAAGATTACTACTAAAATGCATTTGATTTTAATGATGTTGAAAAATATTTGGTACCGGCTTCGATTATTTTGGTACACTCATACCGGTTTCGATGAAAGTAGAATGGCGGCAATGAGTGGTTTTGTGCCCAATCTAGGTTACAGACGATTTTGGTGATGAATAAATTATCTTTTTTTTGTAACTAATATTTTGAAATAAAACAATAAAATTTAAAAATTGCTTTTAGTTTTACTATTATTAATATTCATTTAATAAATATATCAATTAATACTAGTATTTTTGTTATAATTTAAATTATAATATATAATTTAAATTATAACAAAAATATATTGTATTCCTTCGTATGGTGCAATTTTGCTGGCTAATAACTTAATCAGTGTTAACACAGAACAGTAATTGTGTCAGATTTGAAAGTGTAGGAAAATAAATTGTAATTTTATTTACAAAAAAAGCGAATAAAAATGTTGCTTATTTGGATACTTGTGTCTGTTTATGATTAGTAGAACGTGACCTTCGTTAATCTATAGAAAGATACAGCCAACATTCGGGTGAGTTTCCTGGAACTTAAATTCCGCAAATGTTTACCGATTATTGTATAAAATTGTTCGCCTTAGTAATGTTATTACCTGAATTTAATACTGGAGAAATAACGGTAATTTTACTAAACTCACTACCGTTAGTATTTCGTAGCAGCTAATAAATATGATAAGAAACTGCAACTATTGATAAATACACCATTCAATGCACTATTTTTCGCACCAATTTTGGACTCTTATAGCCTACTACCTACGCGCTCTATAAGATCCTCAAAACTCATTGGCTTAGAAACCAAGCCTGCTGCAGTTGTTTGTTCCGCGCCACCGAAATGTACATTTTACATTTTCATCTAAGCGTCTGCTCTACAAACAGAGAAAGAACTTTTATAAATGGTATCTTTGTGTGCTCTACCGACCTTGGATACCCCATCAAACGAAACAACCTATATTACAAGAAACGGAAAAGATTTACGGATAGGAGGGCTCGTGCTGAATCTATTCCAGCGTAAAGTGGATTTATGGGTGGTGTAGATAAAATGGATCAATATTTGGCAGCTTATAGTATCGTTCAAAAATCTAGAAGATGGTGGGTAAAACTATTTTACTAGTTTTTAGACTGTGTTATAGCAAATAACTACCTTATGTATAAAGAAGACTCCCTTGTGTACGCGCGTGCACAAAGCACACCTGCCTACTGGTCATAAAAGAACAACAACAAACCAAGAAGGAACATAAGACATAAATACAAAAACTTACATTTCAATCTATTCAATCTTGCTAAACTTCAAAACTTCGGCCACTACAATACGTTTGCACACTACACAACAAAACGATTGACACTGGTAGTAGATAGCAATCACAATGCACGCTAGAGCACTGTCAAGTATATATTATTCCTAAACGAATGATTTGGTTAATTCAACACCAACTAAATATTCAGGCCTTCGCCAAGGGGTAAGAGTAGGTACTGTATTGTACGGTGTGCGTACCGGATACTTATGCCTATCCGCTGCTGCGACCGGTGTTCTCGGAGTATCTCCCACTCAATGTCTCGGGCCTGGTATCTAGTCGTCGTTGATTAATTCGATTAGGTATACTACCAAATCCAATGGAAGTACGATAATGTACTTAAAGGAAAATGAAGTGAATCCCGTTTTACAATGATTAGACATTGACGTGTTTTGTCGACTTTTGGAAAATCGGTAAGCAACATGAACCCTCACTCAAGAGGCAAATAAACACGAGTATGTCTAATCGTTGAAAAATTGGATTTACTTTCCCTATTTTGTCCATCGCTACATCGCTTTAATCGTCTCCTCTCATCACTGTAAGCCAATCACGTTACCGTTCCTTATCGCACTTCCTTGTGTTCATTCGTATGCTGGCTGTAGTGTATAAAACTCAACCTCAAAGTATTCATGATATTAGGTGTAGAATAGTGGAGGTGTGTGAACAGATTACTCAAGAGACGTCTTAAAAATGCGGGAGGAGTTCGAGCAGTAGCTTTATCATTGTTTTACCAATAATGGGGAGCATTTTGAACATCTGTTGAAATAAGTACAACTGTATTTGACGCTAATAAAATAATTTTCACTAAAATGTGAACTTATAATTTTTAAACTTTAAAGGAGCATAACTTGCAAAAAATCATCTGATTTGAAAAAAATAAAGCGCCAAAGGAGTACTAATAACAAGACCTTTTCAAAGACGTATCACTTTTATTAACGCCCCTTTATTCGAACTTTTCGATATGATTTTCACTCCCCGATTAGGGGTTGAAACTATGGGGTTGCATGTATCTACATGTAAAATTTGTCCACCCGTAAATCGAAATTGACCTGTTTTCTTGTTGAATTCAATTCAAAGTATTTTAAAAGCTATTCCGGGTGGCTAGTTTTGAAATGAAAGCCCGGCATATTAAGTAAGAAAAGGATAAGTTTAGAACAACCATGCATTTAGTTAAAAATGCATAGATGAAAGGCTTAATTTAAGATATGAAGTTTTGCAAATACTATAGACTTTAAGCAGGTAATACTGTCAATCATACTGGCAAATCTTCCACTTTATTTATATTGACTTTAAAGTCATTGTTACCAATTTGAATCGATGCATCTTTAAATTAAACATACACTGTTAATCATGCCCTAAGGTTCAGCTCAATATATTTTTCTATTTTGCGTTCATAAAAACGCAATTGTAACACGCTTTTGCGTATCGAAAAGTGCTTCATTGTGATACGCCTTTTTTTCATTTCTATAGGTTGGCTGTATTGAATACATTATGACAGAAAGCAAAATTGACGTTTAATGCATGTAAATTGTAAATACTTTAATCAAAAATTCTATACAAATTTAGTTTACATTGTTATTGTTATGAAACGTGGAATTACTGTATACATTTACACTGACGGAACAAGTATCTTGAGCATGTATTGTTATGCCAGGCAAATTCTTCGTAAGAAAGTTTTGCTGAGTTATGTTATTGGCTTTAATGGTAGACTCTTGTGATTGAGAATCATTCGATGATATAACTCTAGAATGACCAGATGTACTTGGCCCTGATAAGTTGTGCGCTACAGCCACTTTACTTTTCATAGATGTTTCGATGTAACCCTCAGCTACCGCAGATGACTTCCATCCACCATGACGTTTTATAGTCAGCAAAATCACTGCGTGCGTCTGCTAAGTGTGTAGCACTAGAACGTCTGAAGCAATGTCCAGTATAAAGCTCTGAATTGGGCAATTTTAGAAAATCAGCTATTAATTTAGGCATTTTGCCAATCGTATTAATTCCAATCGGGCACGATATACAATAACCATTGCGATATGTAAGGAAGAATCTTGAATGAATAATATTTTTTGGTCGCAGGGCGACATATTTTTTAATTAAAGTAATCCATCTTTCATCCGTAATTGCAAAAACTCTTACGATATTATTTTTTGTTTTAGGTACTGTCACCAAAATAATATCGCTCTTAAATTCTAAATCATGTATGGACATATTTGTTAATTCATCTCGTCTACAGGCACCTGTGTAACCCATTATTAAAACAATCTAAAATTAAATCCATTACATAAAAAATTACATTTTGCAAATAATATCGTACCTTTATTGCTAAATACAATGCGTCAGAACCTTCTTCTATAAATTTATTAATATCTTCAATGCATAAAATTTTAGATTTCTTAGCCTCGTATCCCTCAGAGAATCGTTTTAAATAGGCTTGTAATTTAATATATTTTTGATATGTCTGTATTTTTATATAATGGAAAAGCAAGAACGAAGCATGGAATACATAGACCATAAGGTAGAAGATTTCTTATTTTTTACCTTGTAATTCAAAATATGCCAATAAAATGTTTTCAGATATTGTGTTGACATTATTCTGTACAGCCCATAGTTCAAATTGATGGTAGCATTTTTCATATACTGCTTTTGTTTTTTTCCGTAATAAATTTATGACGGCGTTATCCGCAATTTCACGCAGTTGTGGTGGCGTACAAAATAAATTTGTCTCAGTATCACTCATTTTTTACAGTTTACAGAGACTATATTATGAAATATATTGTTTAAACAATTTAAATAGCCGAATTTGAATTTTGAATTCGTCAAATGTCAATCGTATGTAAATGTGACCAACTTCATATAAAAATAAAACTCAACATTTTTAATGAGATTTTTATTAAGTATTTATTATCAATTTATAATGCAAATAGAAAAAGTAGTATAAGGACTCGTTTCATAAGGCTTTTTGTCGCACTCGTTCATTAGAAAACTCGCCTGCGGCTCGTTTTCTAAACTTGAACTCGTGCGACAAAATCATGCCTTATGAAACTCGTACTTTAATATACTATTTTTTCTCTCTATAAAATCCTAATAAAATATGGTAACATTTTTTCATATACAGGATGTAACAAATATGAGAGTATCGTTTTATCAAGCACTAACTAAACGTCGTATGAAGTACAAATTCGCCGATAACGGATTTTATTATTAAAAGCAAAAAAAAAAATTAGGGCACATGGATTTAGTACACCGTAATATACCGCATTTATAATGTTCTATCAGAAAAAAGTATATATTATCCTAAACGTTTAGCAATATCTACGGGTTCATCTAACCTGAATAAATCAAGGTCAGTAAGCCAATATGTTCGTATAAAAATAGCAATATCTAAAACACTTAATTTTTGTTTGTTTATGTAAACATTCCTTACTCCTCAAGATAATTCTAAAAAGTTTTGAATGTCTTGATAAGTTGCTGGAGTTTTCCCGAAATACGAATCTATAGTTACAAAAAAAATAATTGTTTTTCTTCCCTGCATCCAGAGCTATTTTTTAATAAACACTACCACACACTCTTGGATTTATTTAACTGAATAATGTGAATTCAGTTTAATTACATTGAGATATGGAAAGTTTAAAACGACTTTTTTTACTGTGCACTTTTCTAATTAATTTCATTTATGTTTCCTCTCGTCTCTTCCACAAGCAATGAAACGTACAATGTGGTATTTCTACTAATAGTAGCAACAACCTTATATGTGTTATAGTGCCGGCGCGTTCGGCACAGCGTTTACAGCCTCGACGCTAGCTCACCACATTTACAAAATATTTTTTCTCATTAGTAGTTACAGATCGATTTGTATGTGTTACTTCCTGTACAGGTTTAGCACTTTAAAATGGTAGATTCTAGGTTTAGCGCATATATTATCATCAGTTGAGTGATTTTCGAGCTTCCACAGCGACATGTACACTGGCCGACTTATTTAATGTCGTCGTCTACAGCACAGTGACTATCAAAACTACTTACCATTTGCACAGGTGCGCGTTCGGCTAGCGTCGGCTGTTCCAGGTAAATGATTTATTGGGGTATACAGTTGTAAAACGCTTCGCAATTATGCAAATTAGGTAGATCTAAGATTATTTGATATCGAAAGGAAATCTTTAATATTGTGGTTTGAACCCAGTTTCAATTGAAATATCTGTTTTACAGCTTGAGATTAAGTGACTTTTAAAACTAAAGCTCTTACTTTATGTTTAAAAATAATCAAGTGAATGTATAAATAACAAATCAAGTTATATTCATTCCTGGGTTATTTCTATTAAATTTTATTTACTTTATTTGTATATAATTTATTTCCAAAATAGGAAATGTATTAGAAAACAAAAGAGTAATACTCATAAGTTCATTACCTTTAGTTTCAATAGATATTATTATTATAATTACCCACAGGTAAGAAACATCCAAAAATTCGTGTTCCTAAGAAAATCACACATATCCTTTGTTAGACTTTTTGTTAAATGCTGCTATTTATAGAGCAATTATATTAAACAGAAATTTTAATATACTAGATAAACTATTATCACATTACTAAGAATAAAGCTTTCTTTTGAAATTTCAATAGCCAAATTATAAACTCATTAATTATATGCATTTCAATCTGGGGCAATTATAAAACTCAGTCGCTTACCATAATTAGTATTGTAACGTTTTTCTATTTTTAAAACGTTGTCGGGGTTTAGAAAAATAGCACACTTACGAACTACTTGAAATCTATTAAATAAGATCAAAATAAACACTAAAATTAAATCACTCACCAAATACTATTAAAAATGCTTATTAATTAAATCATTTAATTACTAATGTCTTAATTTATGTAAACGATTTATTTGCACCGATATTTATATCAGGGGTACTAATTCGCTCGTATTTATCTCCACTCGTTATCCGCACTATTCAACTCGTATCAACTGACTGCTCTAGCCAGCCCCCACGCGTTATTTATATCTGGCGCCGGAACTACGAGATTCTTCCAGACACATCTAGGGCGTGCTTCTAGATTCGGAAGAATAATCACGAATTAAAAATTGGCGCTCGTTACAGTATGAATCCTCATTGTAATCCAACGAGTAAAATCTTACTGAATAATGAGCTGATATACTTATTCGGCAGAGCAACAATTCTGTAAAAACTTTTTTTTTAATATTTACGTGAGGAATGAATTTAAATAATTAACAAAAACTACATACTCCTAATGTTCCTCATTTCAGAATTAGAGGGCAATACTTGCAACACAAAATTATTAATAAAATTAGAACGAGTATAATTAAATATGAATACAATTTAAAAATTTTATAAAATTGAGAATGGATTCATTCAAATATTCTTATTTTTTTTGCAGATTTATGTATTTTTTTTATATATTTATATGCATTTTAAAACATAAATATGAAAAAATGTTTTTAAAAATTTATTGCTCAACTAAACACTATCATGTGGATATATGAGCTCGTCATTCTAAAACATTAGGCGCCGTTGGATTACATAAAGGACTAGTGATAATTATCGTAAACGTCCGAGTTTTGTAATTGTAGGTAAATGGCAAATGCAAATTTAGGCAATTCTCATCAAAGTAATGAATTTATAATTTGTGTATTAAAATTTCAAAGAAAAGCTTGATTTTCAGTGATGTGATAATTAATATACTTTATTAAAATTGTTGCTTATTACAATTAGGGTTAAATCCTTTCATTTAGAATTATTATTTTATTAATTTATGCGTGTATTGTTTTGTTTATACATTTTTCAATTTTTTTTTAGTGTATATTTATTTTTTATTTTTGCGGAATGTGTTTCTTTTTTGGTTACGTTTTACATTACCATTTTTTTGTTTGTATTTGTTTATATATTTTAATGACAGTTACGTAATTAGATTATATATTGTTTATATTTGGAATTAGCATGTTTACTTAAATAAGTAATATAACCAGACTAAACATAGTTTTAATTTTTTTATGAATAGCAATTTTATAGCGTTAGTTACACGTAGGTGGATCCTGCAAAAGTAAATGCTAATAATGAAATATTATTGAGATTATTGTCCATTTAAGAAAATAGTAATTAATAAATGCTTACAATAGCTAATATTTGTTGAAGCTATAGTTTTATGAAGTCTTCCTCTGATGTTTCCTATATCCTACGTTCTTAAAATAATTAATACACAAGATTTACCATGAATACCACACTTCATGTATTTCTATGAGTTTTAAGAGTCAATTGGGTCCAAGTTTTGAAGGAGATATTTCAATTCAAAACACGTTCAAATCGCTATATACAACGTTTACTTGTAATATTGAATAATCCATTTCTGACCTGATATGCATAATTGCATTGCGTTTTACAACTGTATACCCCAATAAATCAGTTACCTGGAACAGCCGACGCCAGCAGAACGCGCGCACCTGTGCAAATGGTAAGTAGTTTTGATAGTCACTGTGCTGTAGACGACAACATTAAATAAGTCGGCTAGTGTACATATAATTAATTTAATACATTATTACAAACGGTGCAAATGCTAATTGACAAATTTAAGAGTAAAAATTTTTTTTTAGGATTCACCAAATACTTATAGTCTCTTCGTTAAAGCTTGAGCGTATGTTCCGCTAAAGCTAGTCCTTGGACGAGGCAATTTACATATATAAATTATGTAATATGTATGATATATATTACATATATCATTTACGAGATTATTTCTTACCGAAATACCTTCATTGTTTAAGAGCTGGTAATTTCTAAAACTAAACGAAAAATAACGTTAAAAAAAGATATGTTGAAACATCCAAGAACCACAGGAATTCAACGCGTCCAAGGAATTTAAACGAATGTACTTATGGCGTAGATCTCTGTTCTTATTTTGTTCGCTTTAAACCAGAATACGCAGTCTAAATAGCTACTGACCGAAATGCCGATGCCAAATACTTTCGTGTTGACTTGGCTATAAATTTTTATTAGTAACTTAAGTAAAATGAACAGTAACATAAAACAAAAAAAATATCAGCTACATAATAGCTGAAATAGAATAGTAATGAAAACTAAATAATAAAGAATACTTACTGACATCACTTATGTCTATATTATCGGCTGGCGTCGCTTTAGAGGCAGTGCGGATATCTAGGCAAGGAGAAAATGGAAAATAATTTAATGTCTCATTAATCAAATAAACAACAAATAAACGCAGCAAAACAACTATATCCTAATATAATCAAAGCTCGTAAAACAAAGCGGCATGCTTCAATGAAATAATATTGCTTTACAAAATCCCAAGTCAATTTGAAACGTTTAACGAAAAACTTGTTCAGAAAGAAGAGACTATCAGAGAAATTATTATTGTTTATCTAAATAAGAAGGCAGGTATCCGAAATATTTAGACAATATTTACAAAAATCGTCTAACGAGAAAATAAATACCGTTGATGTCTATCATACAAATTTCTACATTATGAGAACAAATATTTTTGAGAACAAGCAATTATGTTACTATTGTATAAGTATAATTATCTATCAATTCATATTTCATTTTCTGAATCTGGTTTAAATATTATTACTCTGCAATTATACAAAGTTTATTGTTTACAGTTAATTAATACTAAAATAGTTTGTTTTAAAACTGTTGTTTATAATTAAAGATATTGCACTTACGGTACAAACGTAATTGTAAATATTATTACAGGAATATTTCTATTTGTATGTAATTTTATTGAATTTAGAAGGTCAAGTGTGAGTATCAAGGTACAAATACCACTGTGCTGTTCGATTGTGCG
Organism: Protaetia brevitarsis; assembly: GCA_004143645.1. Taxonomy (NCBI): domain Eukaryota; kingdom Metazoa; phylum Arthropoda; class Insecta; order Coleoptera; family Scarabaeidae; genus Protaetia; species Protaetia brevitarsis. The sequence continues at coordinate 1,275,737 of RXPK01000255.1, forward strand.
GATTATTCGAGCATTAGATTTTTCTATAAGGCATTTTTATAGTATTTGTCTCTATAACAAATATTGGTGATTTTATAATTTGCCTTCAATCTTTATTCTTTTTTTGCGAATACATCGACATGTTGAAGTGTTGCAGTAACAACAATTTTCGTTATTAGTTTGTGCGTTGGTAGATAGTTATAAATGGGCACAGTTTGAATATTTACTGTACAAGTATTGTATTTGTTAATTTCTATGATAAAAAATATTTTTCTAATACAACAAATCATTTCGAATTTATCAATAGACATTCGATTATTTTGAAAATAAGTACTTACAAATTTTGTCTTATTTTTCTGTGGATTTCTTTTAATCAACCCGAAGACATTTTCACGCAAAATACATAAATAAGAATATGATGTTTTCGATTTTGACACCAAATGTATGGGTTGTTATTTCAAGAAAAAAAAATACCAATGATAGTACCATAAACTGCTTGATGACAAAAAAATGGGAAGTATAATTAGTTGTGACAAATCATTAGTTTGCTTAGTTTTATCTAGAAGTTTCTTCGATAAAACTAATAATGATTAATGAGCTAAGATAACAGAGACATCTACTTTGAGAGCCATTGCAGACTTTAATGGGATGAGGTATCCCGTAGTGAAATAGACCCGTGTTGTAACGTACTATCAAAGACAAAAGTCTTGACTCAAATTTGACATAAATAGAGATAGAATCATTTGCGTTTCTTCAGTATTTCAATATTTCTCTCTTTAATTTTGAGTCAAGACTTTTGTCTTCAATGGTATATACATAATATTAGTAAATTCACGAAAGGCCATGATAACAACATCTACAGCGAATGCAAGAAAGGTTACCGAAAGTAGTATAACAAACAGGAAATAACCGCTAGAGAGAATTACTCAAAGTTCGCAGTCTTCTAGAAATGCGCATTTTGGCAATTATCTCAGTGCAGCCTGGCGCGTACCGTCGCATTTGCCACTATTTGTTTGTCCTTCTAAAGGGATAACCGTCCCTTCTACAAGAAAACGATTTTAATTTAAAAAATTCAGTTTTTTTTATGCGCTGCTGCAACTGTTTATAATAGGAGTTTAGTGCTGGTGAACATATTGGTTTAATAATAAATACAGTAGATAATTTATTCAATATATATTATAACTCCATATAAACATGTGAAGTATATTTTATTATAAAATAATATAGTATTTGCTAAGCAATTGATTTATATTTATTATTAGAACCAAAATCTAAAGTTTGGTAAAAAGAAGTATAAATTAGGAACCTTGCAAAATATTATGCAATGGGATAAACAAGTGTCGACAAGACATATTTTAAAATTCTTCGATAACTTTACAAAGTTTCTATAAAATACCAACTTCGTTCCCAAATTTTTGAACATCACGTATTAACTTATATTCACCATTATAAAAATTATGGACTTTAGTCAAAATTCGAAGAAAGAAAATATGAACATCGATTTGATTAAAGAATAGCAGTGAACAGATACAAAATTCATTATTTGTCCAATAGTTTTGAAAATTCAAATACGTTTTTCAGTAATTTCAAAAATTTTTCAAATAGAAGTATATTCTTTTTGCATTAAAAATTGTGTAATTTCCAATAATTTTTTTCGCAAAATAAAATTAGTGAGATTCCATATATACCTTCAGGTCAATGTTTTTTTTTTATATATCCTTCAACTTCATAATTTAGGGTCATTACACAATTTCCTACTTCTATCTGGCAAATAAATGATACTCTGTTATTTTATACAATATGAACACGCAAATACGCTGATATTGCGATCGAATTATGTTTTCAATTGTACATTTTAAAACTGTAGATGTCCATATTAAGTTGCTACTATGATAAATACAGATCCAAAGGTATAAATGGGTACAGATTAATTTGGCGCAATTTTATTATACGCAACCTATCACTAAAGCATATGTGTATATGCATATGTACTCCATTTTAATCAACATAAATGGTGTTATGTAATACAATACCACGGTTTATTAGGATTAAAACTGATTACGAAACGAATTTGAATTCTGAATAAGAACGGACCTGAAGGTCTGGTTTGTCATCACTTGGAATAACAACAAAAACGATGAAATCAAGGAATATAGGCTTTTCCTAAAGTGAAATAAAGAATAAAAAGAAAGCTATATCAATCTTTGGGCTCGTGTCTTCCAGGGTTGCGATCGATGAACAACAATTTTGTACTGTTTGAGATTTTATATGTATGCCAGATTTGAGGAAATTTTGCCAAAAATGGCGGGTACCTACAAAATACGTTCCTTTATTATATGGAAAAGTTTTTTTGTATTTTTGTGGGATTCAAACCTTATTTTAATAAAAGTTTAATATATAAAAATAATTGTTCTTATTGATGATTAATAATGAAGGCTAATTTTGTTTGTGAAACTATACAATAGAACTTAAAAGCTCGTCAAAATATAATGTCTTTCATAAGTACCTGTAAAATGTGACAATCAATCTTCAAAATGGTCACCACTCCGTTCCAGTAGTTTGAGGTTAAAAGCGCGCGAACAATACTGTTTTCCCTATTTTTAAAATCAATACTTTTTTAAAAAATTCTCACCAAAAGAGTGATCTAAAGTCAATTGGGTCAAAATGATTAGTGGGGTGCCAACGTATCAAAAGTTCATTTAATCTGCCAATTTTTGGCAGATTAAATGGCAACTATCGTGCCCCTATTTGCATGTGACTTTTACATATACATTCGTATTCATTGTACAACTTAGCAAAAGTTAAAGGTAAGTTTTTTTCCTTTGTTCAGTTATTTTAAATAATGGACTACTTTGTTTATGATTATTAGTACTATAAGATTAGTATAACAAAAGTCATGTTATTGACGTCACATGTGCTACATTTATCAGAGACGTGCAAATTGAAAAAGTACGGCTATCGAATGTGTCGGTTTGAAGAGGTCATCATATATATAAACAGGAAAAATAACATTGTTGTAAATAACAACATCGCTATAATAGGCATATGACAAGAATCAGAATAACCAAAAGCTGGATAGACTTATTTAAACGCAAAAATCAATAATTAATAATTCCGTAGAAATATAAATTTGTGTCCTATGTGCGCATACGTAATAACCGTTGATTTCTCATTTGTAAACATGTCAGAAGTTATAGAAGCTTCCAAAAGTATGCTCAAAATTAAATAACATTCTGAGGTAGCCTCACTTGTAAATAACATAATAATAGAGTTTACGTACTAAAAGTAGTCAAATGCCGTGCCAAATATTTAATACATCACTATTTACTCTGCCAAATAAAAGCAAACTACACACAAATGTGATGTTAATAGATGAATATCTATCTATCAAATAGATGTTCAATTAATGTTTCTAGAACAAACAGGATGAAAAAGCATCTCATAATGAAAATGGGTACGACGGGGTTTAGTACAGTTATTATCCCGGCGTATAGTAGGATTAGCACATTAGCAGGTATACTACTAGTTGGTCCAACAAAAATGTTGCAGGACTCAATACTTTACGGTTTTGACATAATCACGTATGCAGATCAATCAAATACTACAGATGTATGAAACTGACTTCCCGAGAGTTGGACACAAAAGGTTTAGCATTATAAATATAATTGCAGGTACGCTATTAAGCATCTACAGTGACAGAAAATTTAGAACCACTAGATGCAAGTTTAAAACTATTAATACAATGTATAATGCTATTTTATTATTGGTTTCTATGGCGTGTAGCAAAAGTTATTATTTAGAATCCATAAGCTTGATTGTTTATATGGTTAAAGATGACAATTAGTATTAAAATTTCTAAATTACTTGTTATAAGTTGAATAATACAAAATATATTATTGTGAAAAATCTTCTTTTCTTGACTAAGGTAAATATCTTCATATTTATTTTCTTGGGTTTTAATATAATTTTGAAAAAAATAGAAATGTATAATCGACGCTTCGGTTTATTCTAAAAACCTTGCTCAAGTTACATTTGCATAAAATATAAATTGTAAAAATGGTATGAGTGAATTTGTGAGTATTTTTTTTGTGCGATAAATGATAAAATCAGTAGATATTGTTTCAATATATACCGAGTGTATTAAATTCATAAAATGTTTCCTGCCTCTTATTTAATTTACATATTAATGTAGAGATGTATTAAAATGTTGTTAACTTAACTTTATTCGATTGTCTAATATTAAGTCAAAATTTCTTTATATTTGCATGCTATTTATTTATCTAATGTTTATTAATTTCAAAGAGTTTATTTTAAGACCTCCACTTAATAATATGCAACGATGTTTTCTTGAATGCTAAAAAAAGTTGTTTATTTGGTTCGAAGATTTGGAGTTATATACGAGTTTTATATATGTGTTTATCGTTTTGTTAGTGAATCATATCGTATTGTGTACTGTTATTATACTGATCTTTATGTTTAGACGTTGCAAAGGATTTTTTTTAATTGATGCCTCAAAACCAGTTTTGATAAATATCGTGTGATTTATGTGAAGCTCGTAAGGCAAACATTTTTTTTTTAATAATTGTATAAAAAAATGTTTATTCTTACTTGGGATATTAATCAAGGTTATTCTAATCTAAAGTAATATGCCTATGAAGCTGTCGTTAATCAATGACGAAACGTGGCAACTTTTATAATTAAATACCAAATGTATTGATTGATTTGGTTATTTTAATTGACTTTTATTCATCTGTATTTTGTTATATTTATGTATTTTTATTTTGTTTTCTAAGTATTGAACGTTTCCCAAAAATATGCATTATTGCAGTTTTGACGCTCCTTTATAAACTACGTGTTATGCTTTTTTTCAGTTTTTGATTTTATTATAATTTTGGTTTGAAATTATAGAGTTCGAAAATTGGATTTATTTTTTCAGATGTTTTACATAAGCAATTTTGTATTTTGTATATATTTTGTGACTGTGATTACCTTTTATATTTTTTGTCGATTTAATAATATTTTTCTAGATCTTTCAATTATAATATTTTATCTTACCACTTATTTTATCTTCGGATTTTCAACTGACGTAAGGTATATTACACCTGATGATAACGCAGCGTCGAAACACGTATTACAAGAATTTTTAAAATAAAATAAAAGGCTTAATATCATACCCTCCATTCATTAGGACAACATGAACATAGATATATGTTTGCGGCAGATTTAGTTTTATTAAGAAAAATGGTTTTATGTTTCCTTTTCGATTACCTTAACAGTTGAAATTCATTGTCATTTTGTCTTCTTATTGTTAAAGCTTGAATAATTGATAACCTTACCTAAATCTGAAAAAGATGGTCTTAAGCTTAACTTCATTACCTATGCCTTCAGCCATAAAACTATCAAATTTCCGTGACAATTTCATATTTTCATTTACAAACTAAATATTATTTTAAAAATAAAAGAGAATAGCGAACGGACTTCGTAAACAATTAGACTAATATTGTATACTTTTAGTGCCTCCTGAAGATGTTACAAAATAATAACGAAATATCGGGGTATTTATTTAGTTTGATTTGACAGACCGAATACCAGAATATTACTCTAATTGTTATTATTTTAAAATTATAAAAAATATTTTTAATTAGATATTATTATTAGTCTAAAGAAAGCCAAGAATAGTCGAAACGCAGCTCGAATAATTGTGTGTTATTCCAGCTGTGTAAAATAAAAACGATTAGTAAAGTTGCATGAACTAGTTGGTTTTCTTGTTATTATTTTTATTTATGTTCCGATACGATCGTTCACATTTTAATTGACTATTGCATCTAATTATTTCTGTTTTTCACCTGAGGAACGCTAATTATGTGCCGAAACCGGTAGTGAGATAGATAAAATAAATGCCGTAAATAAATTACAATTTGTAACAAATTAGTAAGTACTCATTTCAACACTTCAATTATCATTTTGAAAATAATGCTAATAATTCTTTAAGTGTAGTATTTACAGTGAGATATTACATACGCCAATAATAACGATTATTCATATTATTGTCACTGCCCGCGTTAGCCCCTGCATCCGAGATGCTCGTAGCGGTAGTTAAATTAGAGGTAATAAAATTTATTATAGGCAACGTTATTCTATTACTCTGCCAATATTTGATCTTTATTTACGAACTTCTACGTAACTACGAATTCAACAAACTAAAAATATAATAGCTATCACCTAGAACACAAGCCATCACAATTCAATTCACAATTTACCATTTTCAATACACCTTCTGATTCTGTTCGATTATTGTAACTTGATCACGATGCTACCACTTTTTAACGCCTCATGGGAAATATATGCGTCACGTAACTTGTAAAATCGGAAACTGCACTGGTGTTGTGCGGCCTGCTTTTTGGCACGATTGGCAATTCTGTATCTATAACGTCAGGATGTATAAATAGATACCAGTCGACTTGAAGTTTGAGGAAGTCATTGAGTGAAGGTACACATATTCACGAATGCGTAGGTGCTGTTTTCTTTTGGTGGATATTCAATAATAGGAAGAAACGGGGTGAGATGTTTTGAAGAATTCTTTTAGAATTAACGAATACAGTAATTTTTATCGAATGTACGTAACATAGAGTTTTATTCTTATATCGTAAACCTGTTTTGTTGTGTATAAAAGAGAACTAAAATGGCAGCATTGGATTGCACTATTGATTGCACTTACTTGTGAACGTAGTTAATGATGATAATATTATAACATAAATGAGCAATCTTGCAACGACGATTTTTAACACAAGATAGTTTTTATTTCGTTTATTTCTCATTTGGTTGTATATCTTCATTCTAAAACAAGACATTTTCTCAAATGCATGCGAGTGACCACGATTAGAAGACCAAACATTTCTCGTAAAATAGACTGTTTATAATAACCACCAGCTGCGCTACGGAAAAAAATAATGTGATAATATGTTGAGGTTATAAGTATTTGAAAAGATTTTGCGATTTGTTTTGTATAATGGCGCAATTAAGATATTTATGTTTAACAATATTGGAGTAACCAAATTTTTAGTTGGATATATTGTTTAAATATTCTACATTGATCTGATTATCTTGTGAGTTATTTGTGGCAAATTTGGATTAATCTTTCCTGTATTTTTAGTTATATTTAAACCTTTTAATTTTAGCCCATCATGTATATTTTTAAGAAAAAAAAAGCACCTGCATTATATCGGGAGTTGCGAACATGTTGGCTATGATAGGTATTTATGACAAATTTTGGGTAGTTCTGATGAAGTTAGGCAATATTTCCTAGAATATTTTAATTGAAAGTATTACTATTACAGGAGTACTGGTGTTTACATGAGAGAATGAACCGTTGGTACTGGGTTTTCCATATTAGACTACCCATTTTATATTTGGAATAAAATCCTTCTAAATGGAGTAAAAAATCTTTTAATACACTAATGTACAAGTAATTCTCTTTGGTTTATTATTTTCTCAGATTTTTCTTCTCTAGATGTTTTAAAAATCATGTCTTCTAAATACCCTTCATCGACTTGAACATAATTTTCAATTCTGAATGCAAAATTATGCATCACTCGGCCAAGCAAATGTCCACCTATTCATGTGATTTCTTTTCGAACGCAGTCTTTTAATTCCTAAGTTGTTGCAGGACGACTTGCATAGACCCTTGTCTTCAAACACCCCATAGAAAAAAAGTCGGGAGATCCAGATAGCTAAGCCAAATTTCCAAATCGCAAAACTATATGCCTGTTAAAAAATTCTTACAGAGTTCTCATGGAGTTTCTGACTGTGTGAGCTGTTGCTATATCTTGTTGAAATAGCAGATCATCATTTAGTAATCCCCGTCTAATCAGTTCTGGAACGTTCGTAACATGTTTATGTATCGCTCGAAATTAACCGTTACATAACGATCACTTTCATCCTCAAAAAACCAAAAAGGACCAACTACACCAAACGATCCTACACCACACCAAATAACGACCTTTGGCCTATAGAGATTCTTTGTAAACAATTCGCGAGGATTTACAGCTCCCCAATATCTAAAATTCTATTTGTTAACAACGGCATCCAAACGAAAATTTGCTTCCTCGGTCATTAACCCGTCAACGGCTAGAGTTACCATACGGCAACACTAGCCGTTGACGGGTTAACAAATTGTGTACTGATTCTTGATGACGATTTAAAATTTCTTAACAAAATGTTAACCTCGCTTCGTTATCTCGATGGCTAAGGTGCCGTGCCTTTGGTATTTGTATGGTTGAAATTTTAAATCGAGTTCTCTGTTTAATTTAACAAGATTGTACAGAGAGAATTGCAATAGTGACTCAATGGAAGAAGCCTATCTGGTACATATTAAATACTTTTGTTTAATATATGCGTAATGCTTTTCTGTAAAAATGTCATTTTAAACTATCAACAGTTTGGAAAATAGATATATCGGGGGGCTTTCTAGTTATTGCAGGAAAAGGGTAATACCTACGTTGTCTAATGAAAGAAGAAAAAAATTCTCAAATAGTTACACAATCGCACAGTGGCGGCTCGTGAGTTATGAAAGAGAGTGGGCACAAAATAAGAATTTTGCTTAAAAAAATCCATTCTCCTATTTTTCATGCCAGAGAAGACGTCTATGACTTTGTTGTAAAACTGCGTTCAGTCGATCTTCTGACATTGCGCATCTCAGAAAAGTTTTAATGCGTTTGAGGGTGGAAAAACATCGTTCACATTCTGATGTCGACATGGGGGTTCTATAAATAATATCCAACAGTTTATATGTTTCTTTCTTTTTTTTAAGTTGTTGTGTGTTATGAACACTAAAAGTGGCAAAACGCCACCTACACCTACGTTACACATGTCATCGCGCTCATAAATTACTGAAAGTTCACTTTTCAATTTTACGCTGTCCAACATAGGATAAGATTTCACAGTTTTTTGTACACGTAATTAACCGACGCAAAGTATGACGATTTTTTCCACATCTTCGTTGTACTTAATTTTATGTCGCGTGAATTTGAGCTGTTATTCAGTTGCCGATTTTCTTAATAATAATATTTAGTTTAATTTAAGTATTTCATTATTTTTATTTGTATTCTGTTGATATATTTCATCATTGCCTTTTTTTGTTTGATATTGTTTGAAATATCTACCTATCTATCTATCTATCTATCTGTCTATGTCGCAAATAAGCACTGTCTAACTATTCACGTATGTCCACTTTGCCTAGAACATTAAAATCCACGCATGCAATCATGTGAGAAACGGAATTTTCGTGTTTCTTTGCCCTCTCTGCGATATGCTTTAAATCATTTAACCCTTGTTTATTCCACGGACTGACCTCTTTCTTAAAAATTAAGCAGATAAAACAAAATAGTTTATTTGTTACTGAACATCCGCATATCCATTCATATTGTTCATATATATTTCTATTGAATACTCTATTGTAAGTTCGAGTTTTCCTTGTGGAAGTGTAGTTTATTTGAAGATAAGGAATAAGCCTTCCTTTCTTCTTAAATAAAAATATTTCCTCAAATGAGAGCGGGTTTTTTTTGAAGATTTTGTACTCAATTAACTTCTATCATTAATAATAAACGTCACTTCAAGCCTTTGAAATCACACATGGGCGGTACGCGTTGAAAACAATGCAGTTTGAGCGTTCGCATATGCGCCAGCGTATGTGCTGTAAGAGAAAACTTTGATACCATCGTTATAAAAATACGTAAAAATAATAAAATAAAATAATGCACTGAATTAGATACGAATTTCTTTCTGTGTTTATCTTGGTGGTTGGGTGGGCACGTGCCCTCGTGCCCTTTAGTGCCAGTTGCCACTGCAATCGTACACTTTTCTTTTTGTGGAAACGATGCCTTCCATTTGTTTAAGACGTAATTTTTGGCTTTTTTCAGCACGTATAGAGGTTCGATATGTTGCAAAATTTCAGACCATCAAGAACAAGCAAGAGTGCAGACACGACATTAAACACTTTTAAATAATAATAAAAAAAAACAGTGTGAAACAAACCAATAAACGTCAGAAATGCATTCAAATTACCTGCCAATAGCAGTTAACGCCCTCTAAGAGTTGATATCGGTACTTCAAACATTATCCCCCACCACCGTCGCAAATCTACATTAAGTTTTTCATATCGTTGGTATATATTATCTCTGGTACATAAATTCAGGCGAATAACAGCTGTGTTAAAGGAACCTATCAACCGTACACCTAGCAAATTTTGCATGTGCGCGCAATTGTCATCTTTTCTGAGTTTGTTCTAGCCAATAACCAGTCAATAAATGGACTGAAGGTAACAAATTTTTTTTGCCCCCTGAGATCAAAGATGCCGACTTTGTTTGCCCGTTCTTATTGAGATGTTTTTTGGATCATTTTATTGCATCTTTGGACACACGTTATCTTGAACCGTAAGGTATGGCAATTGTACCACCGTTTTCTTTACTCACTAAGTAGTACGTACCAAAAAAGACAGAAAATTTGAAAATTTACGCAACTGTGGCTAACACATACATTAACGGAACATCGTTCGCAATAGTTACAGTCAATGAAATATTTTTTCTCCCAACTATTACACTTACGACCTCTTAGTATATCTTTTGATTGACATCAGCTTTTTGGTAGGTATCAATAAGTGTAGTGATTACTTGTAGATCTGCAGAATAATATCCAGTGAGCACCTGTCTTGTATGTTTCAATAAAATCCCCTTTTTCTCGTCTACATTTCACAGTTGTTAAGTCTGGTCGTTGAAATCTATCAACATTGGAGAAATCTATTAACTCAGTAGGCAGTTTGATGACTCTTTATTGCACTTTTTCAATCAAATCTATATCTTTAACGAAGTAAGGGCTCCACACGCTCTGATAATATTACAACTTATGCCTTTTGTAAATTTCACAGATTTTGTTAATTACATAGTTAGATTTGTCACTAAATGCTCTTTGAAGGACATATATTAAGGTGCTTCCCATCGTAAGTTGTTGAAATTATTACATCCAAATCCTTTTGTTTTGCAACTTCTCTGCTTTTAGTACTATGTATAATAAAATATTAAGTTACGTGATTTCTATGAATGCAAAACTGCGAATATATTCAGGTTAAGTGTTAAAGGTTGATCCATTTCCCTGTTTTTAATTCTGTTAAAAAAGGCAGTATAATTCTGTATTATCTGCGGAAAAAAAGTAATAGTTGTTTTTACCTTTGGAATGAATAAGTCACTAATGTATATATAAATGTATACTATATAGAGCAATGATCCAGGTACAGAGCCCTTTGGCACTCCACGCAGTACTCCAAACTCTCTGGAGTAACATCCGTTTACTCTTATAGGTGCGATTTCGTAAGAAATTAGCATCCATATCAGATTTCCTCTTACATTTTGACGTGCTAGTCTTATATAATAAGAGCCCTTTATGCGGGACTTTCGCAAGTCTTTTCATAACCAAGGTAGATCATATCGATTGGGTTACCATTATCTATTTGCTTTGTCCATTCCTTAATGCATATGAGCATATTTGCTGTTGTAGATTGTCCTGGAGGAAAACCATGTGTGGGATATAGTTCCATTAGAAATCAAGAAACGTGATATTTATGGGACAATTACTGTTTCTATAACTTCACATAGGTTGCATCTAAGATGAACAGATCTGTACTGTTATTTGGGGAAAAATAGTCGTTGAAGGTATTTATAAACACTTTTAGCAGAATACATTATGCAATACCAATTTCCTGAATTATTTAATTACCGAGATTGTACCGCTACTACTATTTAGTATCATACTATTATGATACGTGTGTTTGTAGAAAGCAAAATTACGTTGTAGTTAATGTTTAAATTAACAAACATAGAAGTCGTCCTTGAATATTCACACAAAAGAAAATAGAAAAAAATAAATACATAATCCATACATGTATATAATAGAGGTTTGCAATGTTGTTCGGCTACAATTCGAATAAAAAAAGAAGCCATAAAAACAGAGTCAGTCACGTGTTGAGTATATGGCTTTGTATGTTTTTGGAAGTACAATACACATGCAATAAATCTCGTAAATATGTTGACATCTACAATTAACGGTTTTCGACTTTGCACTGCGCGGAAATACAAGTCCCCAAACTATTAGTATCTTTGTATTGGAAATGAATTGATTATAAATATAAATAATCAATTTAGTACTAATGGCATTCTTGTTCAAGGACGCTTTTCTAATTCGAATTCTAGTCCAATAATGATGTTCCGACGTTGCGTATATTTGGAGTGTCGACAATACTAGCGCATTTGAAAGTTTGGAAAGTATCCTATACAGGAGGTAGAACATGGGAGGAGTTTTTTAAACCAAAGAAAAATTAATTTTGTTAAAATAATATTGTTTGCACTGAATTAAACGTATATTTTTAATGAAAAAGAAAAACCATTATATCTTTTCAACTTTTAATTTCAAAGAAAACTTCTTTAAATTCGATTATTTTCTTAAGGGCGTCCAGATCTGCATAAGCATGATATGAGTCAAACCGAAAATGTCAAGTTCTAGCGACACTTAAAATCTTTTTAGACTTAAAATATTTGCAAGTTGGACCACACATATCACTCTAACAATGTATGGTGAAAAACAATGAAATGTCTCTACACATTAAAAAAGTTAAGGTATTAAAAAAAAATTAAAAATTGTTAAAAATGAAGTAATCAAGTGGTAAGGAAAAAAGGGAATTTGAAAAAAATATTTCACGTAAAGAAACCTTATTTAAATTAGATATAGTAACTTAAGATTAATATTACTGTTTTCTATGAACTGATCAAACTACTTCTTTAAAATAATATCTTTTATTCAAGTAAATTACTTTAATAGCAAAAAAATGTATTTGTTTAGATATATCATATCAAGTGCGATTTTCTTAAAGAAATTTATTTTTAAAGTCGTATACGTTAAACATATTCTACGAGTACAGTCCTTGCCGTGAATATGGTGGTTCTTTTAGTTCACTACATTAACTTTCCATGGTCGATATAAGTTTTCTAAATGGCAGACGTAGCTACTAATGGCGTGCAACCGGACAGATTCATAAGCCGCGTTAAACGCGTGATGGTTACACGACGGATTAAGGTATAACCGGCGTGACTGGTTAACTACCATGACCGGTTAACTGTCTTGAGCGATTATTCGCTTTGGTCGGATGATCGCCGTAATCGATTAAAAGGCGGTTTTATTTATTGTATATCTATCTTTATATAAGTATTTTGCTTGTTTTTATAATGTTTTTGTGTATATACGTTTACTCCAATTTTCAAAAATAATATTGTTATATAAATTGAGACGTCAGCTTAATGTTTCACTTTTAAAGTTTGCCATAACTTGAGTTATCCTTGAACATATTTTAAGAGCTTAAACTTATACACAACAGGATTTTTTTAATTTCACCATATCAACAATTTTGGACTTATAAATTTACATTAAATTACTCTTCTGGTATCAGTTCATGTAAGACTTAGTGTTAATTTTTTATTTATCAGTAATTTTGATTTTCTTACCGATTTTCTGAATCCCCATTTGCTTTTTTTGTTTAATACGAATTGTTATAACTAGCTCTAAAACAGTGCATCACAACACATTTACCTTCCCCAATATTTAAATAGCTACTTGTTAACAATAAGTAGTTTCAAGCACAACTTATTGATTGAAACAAAATCTATCCGTTATCTATAAATGTTGTCGACACTTCCCAAGTGAATAAAAATGTATTCTGTTAATACTTGGCGAGTACCTTAGCTAACAATGCAAGCAGGTAAAATACTTATTCGTAAGTAATTATTTATGTAGGGTACAATAATTGCCTGCGGTACTACTTGTTGATTATCACTTAGTGGCATGATTTTCCTACAACGTAATTTATATCGCTATGCTATCGTACTTATTTTCATTGTCTAAAAAGTCAAAAGCCATTCAAATTCATTTATGCTTAATTATTTTTTTCTTTCATGTCTTGTCAGTCAACGTTATTTGACAAAAGCCATGTAATATTTATTAGTAGATATTTCCATTATTAGAGATCTAATGCTATTGCCGTCCTGCGCCTTTTCAGATCTATTACCGCCATATGCTCGGTTAAAACGCTTCGACCTCGTCCTCTACTACGCTTAATTGCTAAAGCGCCGTCCGGCAAACGGGGGGATGTAGGTTCGAATCCTGCGTGAGGAGAAAACATTTTCTTCTCACGTAGGGGGAAAATATTATTCCTAATTATTACAGTTAAAAGCAGAAATACATTAATTTGTTATTTTCTCACTGTAAAAAATAACTTGCAATCTTTGTTATCACAATACGTTCTCCATTGCATACCTTTGCATTGTATGACCCTTGATTTTTGCGAATTAATTGTCAGTGTGGAGGGGCAACGGGCAACTAACGTGCAGTGGTTTTGGGTTAAGCAATAGAAATTTTCATATTTTGTTTGACTTTTGTTCATTGAATTCCAATTAAATAAACTCTACTATTTTCATTTAGAGGATGTTTTCTTTTTATTAGGAAAGCAATCAGAAACACTGAATTTTTCTTTGAAATTCTTGGAACTTCTATGGAAATTATAATAATAATAATATTTATTTGCCAAACAGCTTGCAGCCAATTACAAGGCAAAAACAATTTCAAATTACAAAGGTAATTTGAAATTGTTTGTTGAAATGGTATTACAAATTATCAATACCATAGAAATTTTATTTGTGAGATTGTGAGTATTCCAGGCTACATGAAAAAAAAAGTTATCCGCATTTTAAAATTTCACTATGAACATTCCAGGCCATATGAAAAAAGGACCTTGGAAAAATTACCTATAGTTAGAAGTATTACCTACTTCTAAAAGTAAAAAAAAAGTGTACGGTTTTAGGGGCACAAAGTTGCCCAAAATTACTACAGGAATTTTAGCAAATTTTTTTCAGTGTAGATGTTTAGTTTAACGTAATCTGGACGCAACTTTAAACTTGAGGAAACGTTGACTTTCACTGCAAATCATACTTTTATGAAATAAGTCTATTTTGTTAGATTTCATGTTATATTACAAAAAATTGATTTGTTTTATCTATATGTTTGAACGAAAGACAAACCGGCAACATTGCTTCAGGCTTTTAGAAACTGCGTTGTCGGCCGACAATTAATAAGATGGATCGACTAGTCTAGGGTGTTTACAAGCCTTGCCGTCCGCGGTTGAAAGAACGTAATATGTTCTTTGAATTGATTTGGTTGGTCAAATAAGATTCGAGAAGCTTGTGTGCCTCTTTCTCACACGTAATGGTTTGATTTTGCAAGTAGAATGTCCACGTTGACACAATCAGATTCTTTGGACAGACAACAACGGGCCAGCAATAGTTCAGTTTATTCTTCTAACGTTATTGTCATTGTTTCTTTTTATGTTTATGGCTGCCATTGTGAACGATTTCCTAAAAACCGTCATTAATCTTTCCTTTATGACTGATTCAAATATTTGCACTTGCACCATCTTTATATTAATGCACTACTTAAAAGATATCCTTCTCGATTTAAGATATAAAAAAAATGTTTAAGAAATAAAAACATTGAAGAATTGACATGTGAGTTAGTTATCTGTTGCAAGAACCCGTACGTATTCATAAAAAAAGCGTGCACTAGATATTATTTATTGTAAATTGGGGAATGTTAACGTTATATCTCATCCATGACATGTTGTAAATGCCAATAATTTGAAAAATTTTGTGACATTACTTAATTACAAATTTATAAACAATGTTTAAAGTTTTGCAATGTCAATTTTGATGATTTTATGTAAAGTAAAATTAAGAGTGAACATGAGTTAAAGAAGAATCGGATTTAGAAAGAAGAATGACTAAATGAGAGTATCATATGAAGGAAATGACTCGTCGGCAAAAATTATGAAAATCTGCACTCAGGCTGAAAGAATGGCACATTAGTGATTTGTCCTTTGGTTTATATACATAATACAATATATGTATTTGTATCTAGTTATGAGCCAATAAAGTGAATTATTATTATTATTAAAATGTCGTTGCTTCTAGTAGTTTGTTAAATGTGCAAATAAAAATATTGATATAGCGTTAACATTACCCATTTGATTTATAAAATGGTAAGCATTTTCGAATAAAAACTTTTAAATGTTCATTATGGCAATATTCATTTTTACAATACCATTTACTAGGGCTTTCCAACTGGAAATATGAAATAATTCGATACTGCTTTAGGAATATTAGTCGTATAAAGTAAAATGAGAATACACGCAACATGTGTTAGCATTCATTAGAACTAAGCTTATTAATATACTCGAATTATAAAATATTTTGAACAGTTCTGTATTTATTTTCCTAAACTATTGCCGAGGCGTTTTCAATGGTTCTCACTACTTTTGCTGTCACGAATAACAATAGATGAAGTAGAGTATGGTTAGATAGTTGTTTAAAACATTTCTTGTCAACATATAATAGCAATAATAATAAATATACAAGTATACATTAAATTGAGATACTTTGGCATTTGAACTGACCAAAATACCGGATACGACTGATGACAATGACTTATCTTATGTTTTGTGGTACTTATACAACCAATGCTTCCTCATTTTTATCTCTTACAGTGACTTCTCTCTAAAGCAACTATATTTCGGTACATCATAATTATTGGGCGCATAAAATGTTTAGTACTTATGTTGTACTTTTGAAAATATGGACTCTGAAACATAACACTGATGAGTTCAAAGGAGTTATGTTGTGTTTCTACTGCAAATGTATTTTGATTTAATGCAATAGCAATTTATAATTATCTATTGTGTCATTACTGGTGAAGACTAGTAGATTTTTTTAATTCTGACATAAATAGTGCGCTATGGGAGAAACGCATCTAGAAAGCTGTTAATTTCCTGCAGAGAAAAACACAACCTAACCATTGAAGAAATTGTAACGCTTTTTTTTATTGTGAGAACCGTCTGACATGTAATCTCCGGAAGCACTGCAGCCTTTTGTTATTTATATTTAATTTCTTCTACGCATTAAACTACACCAGCCATGTAGCCTGTTTCAGACGAGGCGGTTTAGTTGATTCAACTAAGTTGCGTGGTTTGCTGTCAATTAGTTGATTGTCATTGAAGACCTATTGAAGCCGTCGAAGCGGACAAGTTGACTCTGTGTGAAAAGGTTCAGATCAGTATGCTCGTTGCAACTTAGTTAAATCAACTAAAGCGCCTTGTCTGAAACAGCCCTAATACTCGATACTAATCTCTACAGGCTTGTTAATCGGCGTAATCCTTTAGGATCATTTTTGGTTGCAAAATTTGGCTGCCTTTTTGTATCAAAGGTTTTTTACAGAAAATGTGGTAAACGGTTCTTTCATGCTACTACACAGCCTGCAGTCTATATCTATAGTGTTGATTTCAATTTTCTAGATTATATATGTAAATATCATGGAATATTTTAAAGCAGAGCCACGACACGACGCACGTGGTATTAGGTTTATTCGTTTTGGCACTCCACGTCGTAACATAAAAATTTAGCCGTGTGACGTCACGTAAAGTTTTTAAACGCAAGCGGTAGCCGTGAAACGCTGGATTAACTCACTACAGCGACGCAGCGACATGAAAGCAACGGAAAGTCAAATCGAACAGAAATGCTTACAGCTGCCAAAACGAACAAACCTATTAACCTGTTTGTTCGGCCACTTTCGATGCAGCTGTGTACCGCAATATACCATACATTAGCGGCGCTCTTAGATCTATTTGATATTGTACGTCATTTAACTATTCGCCTTCAGCTTTTAATTGAAATGCATTTTAATTACTGTAAGAAGAAAGAATAGATTGTATTATTCAATGTTAGTTTTCCTTATAGTTTAGTGTTTTTAGAATTTGTAACGAGAATTACTATATTTTCTAAATTTCCTCTACTTCCTGTACATTAATACAGAATTATACTTTGAAAATGTCCATTTTACATCGCAGATTCTAACTGGGGGGGATTTAAATAAATATAATGCTTCAACAGCAGTTCTAATGTCCTTGTCGTAAAATTGTCTTACAATAAGTGTAACAGATCTTCACAGAATTATATACACATTTTTTAGCATCAAAAGCAAATTTTTTAGCATCAAAAGCTGTGCAGTATATTTATATTAAGGCACATATTGGCTTCGTGTAACTCTATATCATTAATTTTAGTCCCAATACAATTCATTTTAGTATACCAAAATGCAAAATTATACTTTTTGTATCGGAAACATGATTGGCCACTCTAATCTAATAGGAATGCCTGTGACGAGCTACAAAGTCTGTCATTTAACTATGATAGACAGTATTATTATATACAGGCCAATAAGAATTTAAAATAATTCCTCAAATTACCTTGATAAAGCCAGTCACTTCTAATCTTGATGATTGATATTTTGTTTTGCTTTTTTTTTTGTTTCATTGAATAATAACATTTTCAAACTACGTTAAAAAAAGGTATAGGATAATTATACTCTGGCTAGTAATTAAATAAATTACATTGAAATTCAGTTAGTTAAATATTCATAAACGAGACATTCAGGCAGTGTCATATATTACGATATATACGTATAGGCTTTAAAGCTTCAACGATATAAATATTAAGATTGTCCAATGATGAAATAATTGGTTTTGGGAAATTCTACACGATGAAGGTGTTTTTGATTCTCAGAAACCGTATAGGCCTTCCTAAAGATATTTGGAGGTAGAATAAGAATATGTATTTTTTATAATCGCATCGCTTTATGGTATTTTGCTATACGGTTCTAGAAACATATCTTATGGCGTTTTCTTAGACTTACAGATAAAACATTAACAATTGAAATTCTACTAATGAAATATACACGTGTTACATAAATATTATCATGGCACGGCAATAAATAATCGCAGCACAAAAGACGTGAAGTAACCTTCGTTATTTGTATGGTGTAGTCTTCTACAAATGACATTGAGGCTAATACATCGATTTCTAGGTAATGGAACAAGTTGTTTTAGTTCGTAGAATGACTTCAGAATCGCCAGATTACTCTTAATGGTTTGGTGGAGCAGAAGCGGTAATTATATATTCCGTCTTATTCTATTATATCGATGCATATCGATCTTTACTACGCTGGTATTACCATGTTGAGGCGGGAAGGAAGTGAGTGAAAACGAATACTGGTAGAACTGTTCTTTTTGGCTAAAACTACAAGAATGAAAAAAAAAAATAATAATAATTCGACATAAAAATTAGCAAAAGTGAAAAAAGATAAAAAAAATTGTTATATTGTATTCATATGTATAATTATTAATGTAAATAAAAGTATGGTGTACGCAAATGAGTTTATCAAGTACAAAATATTGTTTAAAATGCGTTATTATTTTTTCGATCTCGATTACATGAAACGGCTGTTTTGTCTAGTAGTGGATTTCGTTGAATACGTCTCTTCGGTCGCATTTGTGTACATTGAGTGACGTTTCGCTGTTTGACGCGTCTTTAATAGTTAGTGAAATCCTCTATCACGAGGTATGCGAACGCCGAGATGACTGACATGCATTTCATGTATGGACCTGCTGATGGCAACTCATTAGAAGCTAGACGATTGTACATTGAACGATTTCCTGCCGGTAATGTCCCCGACCGAAAAATCTTCGGAAACATTCGTTGACGTCTTCGTGAAACAGGCTCAATGAAACGAAGTGGAAGACCAGGAAGATCAATCACTGCAAGAACGGTACAATTGGAACGGAATGTGCTGGAGATGATAGAGGAAGATCCTGGTAGTTCTACGCGAAAAAATGCAACTACTTTGAATGTAAGTCATTGAACAGTTTGGAAAATTCTTAAGGGGAATTTGTTGTATCCATACCACATTCAACGCGTTCAGGCACTACTACCTGCTAATTTTCCTCCACGTATTGCATTATGTCAATGGATATTGCAAACATTAGTTCGCATCCCTCTATTCCTGCCACAGATTCTTTTTACTGATGAAACCAGTTTCTCAAGAAATGCAATAAGGAATTTTCATGATAACCATGTGTGGGCAGATGAAAATCCGCAGGAGGTATTTGAAGATCGTTTTCAACATCAGTTCTCGTTGAATATTCGGGTTGAAATTGTGGGTGACTATCTAATTGGGCCGGTATTTCTACCAGGAAGACTTACTGACGTGGTGTACTGCAACTTTTTGGAAGCAACGCTGCCTGAGTTTCTGGAGGATGTACCATACGCGACAAGAATTGCAATGTGGTTTATGCACGATGGCGCACCACCACATTTCAGTTTGGCTGCTCATAATTTTTTAACAGGGACAGCTGGATTGGTCAAGGTGGGCCACACGCATGGCTTGCTCGATCCCCAGGCTTAAACCCCCTAGATTATTTCTTCTGGGGATCTCTGACGTCCATAGTTTACGCTACTCCAGTGGAGAATTTGGACGATTTGCGAAATCGGATAATTGTTGGGTGTAACTCAATTGGAAACGACCCTGGTGTGTTTGAAAGAGTTCGACAGTCAATGACGAGAAGATTGAATGCTTGTATCCAGGCTGGAGGAAGCCATTTCGAACATTTATTGTAGATTGAGCAACTTGACATGTACTTTCTGTTACTGTCTAAAATCTTGTTTGCCCTGTATCTTTGAAACAAAGGGGGTTTTCAAAAATCATCATAGGACAAAATATTCTTAGAATCAGCCAAGGAAGAATAACCCCTTGAATTTTTGCCGCATGTTTGCCTAACACCCTGTATAAATATAACCTGAAATTGCATTAATGTGACCAACTTAAAACCATAAAATGACGTTAGCTCCAAGCACCTGTTTTGGAATTCTTCAAAAGTACTGACTGCAGAAATTTAATCGTAAATGATTACCGGTGTAAAAGTTTTTCGTCAAATGTGATTAAGCTTGAAATGAACTAGTATTAATTAATTAAAAAATGTTATAATATCGAAGCATAACTCCCTAAATATTTACGTAATGTTACCAACTTGAAAAATTGTACACTCTACACTGCCCGACAAAATTAATGTCGTTCTCTATAGCGTAATGATTACCAAAACTGCCCATCGTTTGAACAGGTGCGCGTTTGGATGCCATCGGCTTATGCAGGTAGGAGGTTTGTTGCGGTACGAAAATTCGTTGTGGACGACGGCATTAATTTTGTCGGGCAGTGTACATTACATCCAAATTCTACGAGTCTGAATTTGTAAATTATTCATTCTCATATCAGAATTTAGATTGGTACACTAAAGTACTAGGTACAATCGCGACAGAAATACTGGTTTAAGGCAAAAATTTGTCGAATACTTTTACTTCGCTAATACAAGCGAATGACTGTGGGGAAATCAGAATCCATGGCGTAAGGCCATTCAGAAGCGTAACTTTACATTACATTTTCTGCAATCGCATCACATTTTGATTTTATATTTTATTAACTAAAAAGTTGTATTAATAATAATACAACGTGTTTATATTAGGCATGACTGCAAATATCGATATATCATCACCAAGACAGAGCATTTTGCTGCCCCCTCTCTCTTCAGAGCTACCTGACTCTGGTCATACAGCACATCTGCCGGCAGTGGCGCGCCCTCACAGGCTTGACCTTGTGATATTATATTTGCGATAAAACGCAGGTCTGTATTCAATATATACTTACCAGCTGTATATACAGTGTGCACGTGTTCAATTTGTCGATGCGTACATGACCCGAACTAGAAGGTACTTACTGCCTTACTATTTCAAATTTATGGCGCGTCCATGAATTGTGTTAATGTTTAAAAATTTTAGCAATAAACACTTATTGGATTATGAGTATAAGTTTCCAAAAATAGGTAATTGCTTGTCGAAGTAATGGGTTTCAAAGAAGCGCCGAACGTGTTGGAAGTACTGGTAAATAAAAAGAGATCGATTATTTGATTCTCAATAACTTGATTTTGATTTTAACGCCCATGCACCTGAAAGGTTTTTTTTGTCTGAAAACAGTACCGTATTGAAAAATAATTCATTGTTATAATATTAATTAAGCATTACTTTACGAAATTTCTTGCGGCGGTAAATAATATCGGGAAAAGGTTCTTATAAGTCGCAATTTTGTAGGAACGGTGTATTTAGTATTGTATAAAATCTTTTGAACTGCTGTTGCATCTACGTCAAAATGACGAGCAATTAGCAAATAGTTATTTGATGGATAGCCGCACTGCAAAATTGCTTTATCGTTAGTAGTTTCTGCTGAAGCGTACAATAATCCATTTTAAAATTGACCGTTATTCTTGCCCATTCATAACGTGGTTTATTAAGGGAGGTGTCTGGCAGGAGCCAATAACTAGGTAATAATATGAGTTCAATTAAAATGCGCATGCCGACATGCAACAACGGCAACTTTCTGCTATTGCATTTCTCTAAACAGATATTTGTCTATACGTCTTCTGTCGCCTATACGATAGATAATTTAATGTGGCGCATAAGTTTACAATAAACAAAGTAATGTAAAATAATGTGTATGCTCTTTTTCTGTTCCAATAAACGGAAATTATCTAGCCGTCATTTGCTCTTTACTTTACCTATCGCCAGCTAGCGTGCATTCACTTGGTATATTGAGATTCTTCTGAATACTAACATATTTTACAACTATTTTATTTATAAATATATTTTTTTAAATATTATTAGCAAAGAAAACCCGCTCACTCACAATGTACACAAAAATTGTTAGAATCATGCTCCATGCGTAAACAATGAATCATCGATGCATTGGCCTAATCATCGCTCATTAGAAAATTGCTTCTTGTTAGATCTTTGTTTTCATCTTCATGGCTGGTTTGAAAATAGTTTTGACTTTCTCGTGCAACGATATGCTCAATTATATTTTTGGACTTTTGGTGCATAAATATACTTTTCTCCTTGAATCTCCTAACGTATCTAACTCATTTCAATTACGTTTAGTTATAATAGAAACTTAGCAAGTGTAACTATTTGCTAAATATATTAGCTACTGTGTTGCAAATGAATTTTAAATTTGTTACGAGGTGATTTTTTTTATCAGTTGTACGTATAAATAACGGTCTGTTAGCTTTAAACTAGACACTTTATAAGCCCAGCAGCAAGCCAGTTGCATATTTTGCCACAGGGATACTAGCATGAACTAAACGGTATATTTTGTGCCATTTAATATAATATTAACCGGCATGTAAGAGTTGTTACTCCTTTTTGTCGTTGTGTAAGTACATGCAGAAAATCATTGTTATATCTATAATATTATTACTACTTTCAAATCGATTGAGAGAAATTAAAAAATTGCAAATTGCAAATAAAAGCAGCTACCGGCATAATTCCTGACAAAATAGCTTGAATTTTGGTCCGCAAATAACCACTTTGGAGATAAGGATCCTACTATACATAGGTAGCTTTAATACAGATTCGATTATATGAGAAAAAAAGTGTGTACGTTGGAGACCAACAAAAAGCAATAAAGAAAATTACAGATTGCAAACGACTACGAATAGATGTGATAGTATGGGAAAAGCCTTTTTGATATAGCATTTTTCTTATTAAATTAGAATAATGTAGGTTCGTTTTCCAGTCTCGTTTTATTTAAATTTATATTTCCTTACATGTTTCGATCGAGGCGAAAAATGTCATAAATATGTTAAATATACGATGTGTCAACAAATAATATGTAAACATATGTTGATAGATGTCTTTAAATTAAAAGCAAAATTAAATAACAATAAACAATTACACAAACAAGTTAATATCTGTTTAACATTTAGAGAATAAACAACAGAATATATAATAATAATATAATATTATTATGTCATAACATAGTTTTTGTTGACACATTGTTTTCATAATTAACATATTTATTACGCTTTTTGCCTGAGGATAATTGAAACATGTAAATGAAAATTTAAATAAAACAAGGTTGGAAAACGAACCTATATTATTCTAATTTAATTCCTGTATCAAAGCAATGTTTCACTTTTGTTTTGAATATGTTATTTCTTTTGTTGTGTATTATCTCCTTAAAATATACAACCTTTTCCCATTTTTTTTTTCTATATGCATCTTCTATACTTCTCGAAATAGCGATAATGTCCAGCCATTTTGTATTTCCACAATGAGTCATTTGCGAGCCATAGTTCATAAGGCTATCTTACTATAGTAATCAATAGAGTGGTCAGACGTGTCTGCTTACAAGGCCCGCACTCGCCTGGTGCTATGCAGAATGTTCAGCCATAGTATACCTTCAAGGCAGTAAAATCACTCCCTCTGATTCGGTGTCTAGTATCTAGTATCAATCTCAGTCGAGTCTTGACACAAGATAGTACAATTCTCCGCTAACGTTTTATACGTATTATAAATGTACTACAATTCGGGCGTAGAAAATCCCAGAAAACGACCATTGTTTCATAATGTAGAAAAGTATATCGGTAAATTTCAGAATTTACATTATGGTGGTGCCAAAATAGTTTGTACAGTGTGCCACAAACAGTTATTGTGCTGGCACAAATCGGACTACGCGTTGGTGGTGGTGCATCTGATCTGTTATCTCCTATAAAGATTCTTTTAATTATGCGTGTGTTAATCCGTAATGTTGAATCGGTCGGTTTTCAAAATATATCTAAGGATGGTTTATCAGCGCGACGAAAGCAGTTTAGTGAGAAAAATCTTGAAATACTTAATGCTACAAACTTTTCAGCAATCGTATACCATTTCTGCTACTTAAATAGGATAAGGGGGCCCATATATAATATTTTTAATTAAATAAATAAATAATTTTGCTTTTTCTCGACACCGTATTGTATACTTGTGTTAAACGTTAAGTCACATGTATGAAACTTAGTATAGACCTGGCGCGCAGACGAAAGTAGACCACTCTAGTAATCAAACTTATATCAGGTATCTTCACCGCAAGTTAAGCTATGTAACTCTGTAACAATGTATTTAAAAAATGGGTTTTGGATTTCAAATAACGCCAAATACAATGAGTGTTGACAGTTTATCACAAAATCTTAATAATAAGTTGAAAAGAATATTATTTATATTTATTTATTTAATCAAAGAGTTTGAGAACCACGGTAGAGTTTTAGGCGGATGTTATTATAAAAGTTCTTTCTCAAATATCTTTGTCAAAAAAACTTTTACAGAGTAATATGATAGATATTTACATAAAAAGTTACACACACAGTAGCGCATATAATGACAGTTGCTGAGATGTGAACTGCGGATTCCTACTACTTACTATTGTATAGCATAGTACTATTTGTAAAAATTGTTACAAAGCATATGAAACTTATCAACAAACGCCTACTGTATGCGAACCCTTAGATGGGAACATAAATTACGGGATACACTTATATGTTCTTAAAGAAATTAACCAAACAAAATACTACCTATCTTCGACAATTATTAGTATTGAATACCTAACTCTATAAAACAATAAGTTAATTGACGCTAATTTAATTAATCTAGCGCAGTTACAGGTTTCTCGGCTGGAGCAGCAAAACCTTAGGGTGTTTTTCAGCACTCTGTATTTCACTAAAGCGATGTCCAGTACGCCGCACTATGTTAGCCGATCACATGCACTTGAGCGGACTCCGTTCACACCACCCCAACCCCGTTCCTCACCATAGCGAAAATCCGAACTTAAATCATTTCTCGGAGACGGTTAGAGCAACGATATTAATGTTTGCGCAATAAATTAGCAACAAAATATGCAATTGGTTTGCTGCCGGTCTTTGAAGTGGCTATGTCAGTTTAGTAGACATTTATAAGGCCATATGGATAAAAATATGGGCATATTAATTGTGCCACACAGAAAAACGATTTCTTAATTGAAATAAAAACATTTTCTTGACTATATTCACTTAACACAAGTAAATACTTCATTCAAGAAAATATTATAGGTTTAAGTAATTACACCTTTTTGTGTAAAATATTTTATTTCCTTGGAATATTATTGAAACCGAATAGTAAGTTTCTTCGTCAAAGTATTTTAAACATTTGAATTTAGTTAGTCGGTAATGGTGGGAATTGCACATGTGCAAAGGCATACGTTAATTGATTCTTATAAGTGATTTTAGACCATCTGATCTAACAGTGGGGATGCTAGCAAACGCGTACGCGACACATCAGTATGTGAGTGTTTAAATCAACTACATATTTATTTAAATATTCAAGAATTTACTATTCTTCGTCGAAGTAAATACTTCTTTGCGTATATATGAACGTGCCGTTTACTTGACTGAAGTGAGAATCACTTGCATGAAGTAATCTTTTTTCTGTGTGTGTTTCCAATTTTAGAAATATTCAAAAGTATTTGTCTTTACTACTGTTTTAATTTTACCAGTTCGAGGAATGTATTTATGTAAAAAGAACGTGTAAAATGAATCCAGAGTGCCAGAATGTTATGGTGGTATGTAAGTTTGCTAGGAGTTTCTTCAACTGTCACCCACCTGTATGCTGTATTTACACTAGCAAAACTATTTGTGTTGTATTACGAACACACGAAGAAGGTATTCCTGTAAATGACGATATCAGGGATTTTATCGTTATCGTAAAATTGCTGTTTATTGATGTGTGCGCTTTCATTTACTGCGGGTCGTTAGCTCCGCTAGTTTCTCTATTATTAGATATCATCCGAGGAGCTTCGACAGTGTTGCCGCGCTAACATTTTTACAGGTTTCCATTTTATACCCAACGCTACGGTCAGTTCCCTTCAAAATATTCCTTTGTGTTTATGGAGTACACTACGATGATTTTGAAACGTTTGCAACGTCGTAATTTTCTGGTACACGTATGTGTGTATAATTCGAAAGCACAACATATATACGAGTGCAGTAAATAAATTTCTGCGTCTCCTTAAATATATTGAGTGTTGGTGGTTATGATTCAAAATAATAAGTCATTATTAGTTATTAGCAATGCTTCAATCTATAATAAAAATATAATTTATTAAACGTAACCTTGATAAAAGAATGTGAGTTTAATTTATGAGAACAGTAAATATTTTGTCGAAATTTGATTTATTCGAATAATATTTTATTAAAAATAGGTACATAAACTAAATTCTAGGCAGAATTTATTGTAAATCGCTCTCATTTTCTTGGATCAAATAATCTACGTTAAATTCCAGGAGATATCTTCATCCGCTGCGGAATTTCTCCCGCAGGCTTTCCTAAGAAGTCAGCAATGTCGGTAAAATCTTCTTGAAGCAGTATTCTTGCTTTATAATTTATCAGTGGATGTAATTGCGATAATATAACTATTTTAAATTGCAGCATGCTGTTATTCGTGTAATAAAGTGGCAGAAAAATGTGGTTTCGTTCCTAATCATTCTGAGAACACCCACACCCATGATTTACGTAGTTCAGGTATGTATCAACCGAAGTAATGCAACAATGCATACCTATTATTATTTCATGTAATGAAGTACATATCAGTAACGTGTCAAATTGACATGTTTTAGGGTTTCTGTAGTCTGATATAAATTCTGTACGGAAAAACATTAACAACCCTACTAAACTTTTCCACTTTGACCGGCTGTTGTAAATGCTTGTTGCAATGCTGAATACTTATATCTATTGTAGGTATTTACTAAAATCATCTATTTCGAATGTTATAAACGGTATCTTGTATACTTAATGGCAATGCAATTTTGCCATATTTTATGCCGGGAATGTATCTGAAACTGCCATTCGTTTACGTCGTTGAAAAAATTACTTTCATGAGTGCAAGAAGTGTAGAGGACCGAATTGCTCGCACAAATGGAATTAAATTTTCGGCAAGAATGAAGAATGGTAATGTTTTATAAATCCATTCTGCGTTTAAGAATACTATCTTCTTTTAAAGGCAGTATTACCTTTGCATTAAGATAGCTGAATTAGGAACAATAGACATTACCCTACGTTTTTTCTTGTACAAATACAATAAATCATAGGAACGTTCAGAAACAATATATTATCTGATATTCGGTATCCATTTATATATTACTATTCATTAGAAGATTTATGCGATTTAATCACATGACTAATTATAAAGTTTGCTATTACTATTCCTTTCATTTGTTTTTCTTGGTGTGTGGTAAAGTTCGCACATTTTTTAAGGCACGGTTTTTTGTATTTCTTTATGTTAAATTTTATACTATCGAGACTGTAGAAGAAGAAGAATGAAAAAGAATGTAGACTCAAAGTGGTACACGCTATAAATTTGAAGTTGGGCAAACATGTGCCTAATACAATTATAAATATAGAAGGCGAAAGTACACTAATATAATCGAGACTTACCAAAATAATACAAAAAAATAATTGTTAAGTAAGTATGGGAAATATTTTCAGACCTACAAAAGCGTTACAAATTTTTAACAAAGTGAACTGCAAAAAATAAATTAGAATGAATTTATTTATTTTTGTTTTTGGAATTTGGGAAAGGAATATATTTAGGACAGTTTTGTTGAAAAGAATTTATGGTAGAGAATAGATATAGAGTTTCAAATTCAAACCAAAGGTCGATTTAAGAAGAAAAATGCTTGATTGATTGGGAAAAAGTTCCTCCAGTAAAAAGAGGTATCTAGAAATATGTATGGGGGTGAGTTAAGATATCGAAGAAAGTTTTGGTGGAAAATAATATAATTAAACCGTAAACTGCCTCAAAAAGAAGGCATCCAAAAGGGTGTAGAGGAATGAACTATGGAAAGTAAATCAGAAAAAAACCAGTGCTATTTCGAATTTGGAAAGAATGATATTCAGAAAAGTTTTGGTCTAGCGGTTGAAACAGAGTACAATAAAAGCGCAGAAACTCGAGACCGATTTTGCAAGTGTTTGTCGTAGAGAAGTATCTGAAGCTGGAAGGCTTGTGAGTTGAAGAATAGCAATAACTAACCAAGCAAAAGAAAAACAATGTAAGAAAATTTGTAAAAAACTTACTCGGCTGTATATAAAATGGACGGCAATGATTAGAACACTATGATTATTGATCTACACCTGACTGAATATGTGGCCCCGCCCTTGCCGCATCTCTCTGGCCTACCCTTGATAAAATTTCCTTCAAAATATATTGGAAAAGCTTTACCATTCTTTCGCATTGCCAAGGATTTACTTCCATGCACTCGAGAAGAGCAGACGGTCATTCACACTTCTCAGTTTGCTTTCAAATAGGGAAATTCCGAGCCGATATACCACATAAGCCTCTTCATTTCTTCAGTAATAAATAAATCAGCATTGCTTATTTGTATATATGGCGTTAAAGTTTAGGTGTTTTTAAGGTCGCTTTACAGTTCGCAATTTTTCGTATTGCGTGCAATACAAATAGCGCATGCGCATTCAATGGATTTCGATCAGCTGTGTGCAATCTTATGGTATTGCACGGAATAGAACGTGTTCAGGCTGCTTTACAGTTCGCAATTTTTCGTATTGCGTGCAACAGAATTGCGCGCAATGAAATATTAGAACACGTTCTAATCCGTGTAACACCAATAAGATTGCACACAGCTGATCGAAATCCATTGAATGCGCATGCGCTATTTGTATTGCACGCAATACGAAAAATTGCGAACTGTAAAGCGGCCTTAAAAAAACCTAAACTTTAACGCCATATATGCAAATAAGCAATGCTAATTTATTTATTACTGAAGAAATGAAGAGGCTTACGTGGTATATCGGCTCGGAAATTCCCTATTTGAAAGCAAACTAAGAAGTGTGAATGACCGTCTGCTCTTCTCGAGTGCATGGAAGCTTTTCCAATATATTTTGAAGGAAATTTTACAATTGCATTAAAACAGTTAGGCTAAAGTAAACAAATTTTTTACACTTGTTTGTGGTAAACTTAAGGTAAATTTGTTTTGAAGTCTTATTTTTTTTTTTACAATTAAGAAATGTTAGTCAGGATATTGCCGTTAGGTAATCCTCTTTGCACTTACTTTTCTCGGCGTTTAGTAAATATTTTAATAAAATCTATTCTGATTTACTAAAAGTGAAGAACATGAAATGTGTATATATTTTTATTTAAGTATCGGTGTATTTAATTGATTATTTTTTCGCAGAACAAATGTTCATAAGAAAAATAAAATTTGCGAGAGTTAGAAATGTTAATAAGTGCAGATCGAGTACTATATTGTACAACATATCTGTATACATAAATTGCCTGTCTGACATTAACCTTGAATATATATTTCCATAATATTAGAGTTTCTGCAAATTATTCAATGCGACTGATATACTGATACATCACCAATTACTTTTACACAGAAATTTGGGTCTAGAATACTAATGTTTACTAATTAGCGATTCTACAAAGTGCATTATTATAGTATTCTAAGACTAGTACAAGTATGTAATACCGATTAAGACGATTATCTTTTTGGTATATTCTCAGTGGAGAATGATAGCAAAAAAAGCTATTTATAGTCGCACCAAAATATAACGCTCCAGTGAAAAAAGAAATTGGAATTTCCGTATGCGATTATGTCATTGGATTGTATATGAGAAGCCGTCGCGTGCTAGGGAATTCTATCTACAGATTCATTCATGAATGGAGTTGACCGCGAGTTTTCCGTTGGAATTCCATAAAAAAATTGAACGGCGGTTTCTAGTAGAAAATTTCCGGAGTGAAATACCGTGCACGCCTCTTCTCTTCTTTAGGAG
This sequence comes from Protaetia brevitarsis, assembly GCA_004143645.1. Classification (NCBI taxonomy): domain Eukaryota; kingdom Metazoa; phylum Arthropoda; class Insecta; order Coleoptera; family Scarabaeidae; genus Protaetia; species Protaetia brevitarsis. Next base: position 1,306,368 of record RXPK01000255.1, read on the forward strand.
CAGGTCAATTATAAATAAATCAGCGTTGATTATTTACATATGTGGCGTTTAAAAGTTTGGGTTTTCTTCAATCCTTGGGAATTTTGGTGAAGATACTTCGAATGATTATCGGATAGGAAGGAAGCTCATTTGAATATTATGTTGTCCTTTTTTTTAAATATTATCTGTTGTGTATTCTCCACATTATAATTACATTTTTTTTTTAATTTTCTTCTAAGCTCCTAAGCTTCTGTGCTTTTATTATGATTGTTATAAGCGGGCGAGTCGTGTAACAACACATACATCCCTCAATTTACACGTTATTGAAAGTAACGAATTATAAAAAAAAAAAAACAAAATAAAATTGAGCAGTTTTGGCTGCAGAGTTATTCCTGTCAACCCTTTCTATTCGTCAACTTGGTAATACAGGCATTCCTGATTTTTTAGGCAATATAAAATTTTCTATTAATGTGAGTTACACTCTGCAGTAAATGTTTTAATATGTAAAAGTGCACAACCTTGCGCCTTTTTTTTTAATTGGAATATTTAAAAATCATATTTTCGATAAGTGATAAAAAAGTCTTCCTAATATTACAATATATAATGCCGAAAACAAATTTAAAAACGCAAACAAAGACAAAAGTTATTTCCTCAGAGCAAAATTAAAATTTTAGATCATCGTCTACGCAAATGAAAAAGAGTAACACATGCTAAATGAATGAACAAACCCTAAGAATAATAAGGAAAAAGGAAAATTCCATGAGAAAAAATGTAGCAGAAGCATCTTGAGAAAGTTTAAACACAACTTTATATGTTAGAGAGTAATGAAAAAGATGGAAAACGCATTAATGGAATGACTAGAAGACCAAATTGAAAAGCGAATACCAAGATGAAAATGTCAATAAAAATGCTTTAAAGATGTACAAACAAAAAAAAAAATAGTAATAAGAAGGAGTCACTCTACTTTTTCAACTGGAAAGTCATTTTCAGTAAGCCATGCTTTATTCGAAAGATTTAAACAAAACCACTCTCTACACAATTTAAAAATAAATGGTGTACATACAATTACTGATTCCGGTGGCGCGCAATAATATCCAGTAAAATTTGCTGAAATTATTATATCCAATTAATACATTCCTAATTAAGATTCAAAGCTGACGAGTTAGGATTGTTTTGAAATTGGCAAAAAAAATTCCAGAGAGACCATACTAGGATAAAGTTCATAAAGCAACAAGTGGCTAGAAAACAGTAAAAAAATTCTTTTATGTAGCAAGGCTTTAGGTGAACGCATTGGTTATTAGAAAGCCAAAATCGCGATGCTCATTTAAAAGAATAAACATCTCGTTGATTGGATGGCTAATAAGACAGCGTGGCTCATTGCTACACTATTCAGTTATTGGTTTTATATTGATTTCTTTGTACCAGCATTGCTTATGTAATAAGGAGTTAGCCTTAAAGCTCTTTCTGTTAATTGACAATGTATCAGACCATTCTCAAGATTTACAGTACAAAAATTTGAGAAATAATTTCAACTTTTAAGGTACTACTCATCAAGCGAACCTCCAGGTATATGTTAAACAAATGGAAAATGATGAATCTCCATAATTGTTTGGATGATAATGGAAACAAATCTCAGATTGCGTTGTTGGAGCGTCATTAAAGATTAAGCAATCAACGGTCCATAGGTGTTGAAAAAAAAAGTATGGCCGAAGGCCCTTGTAAATGACAATCTTAGATTAACACTGGCGCATGAATATTATCAGATAATTAAGTTGGCGGGTAAATATTTAGATGAAGTGGATTTAGTTAGCATGGGTGTTAAATCAAATGGTTCCAGCAAGATGTCTGATGAAGAAGAGTCTGATTAATTCACAGCAACACTAATTCGTGTTGGACTTGAGTTAAAGAGAAAATTGGGTAATTATTTTGTGCAAAATTAGGGTCATTTTGGACATGCTGTCAAATTTCACAGAGATATTAATACATGCTTGACTCAATATGATGAGTTTCTGTACTTTTATTATGCTCTGTTCCAACCAGAACTTACGACCAAAACTTTTCTGAATATCATGTTTTTTTTTATGATTTATTTTCTATATTTCATTCCCTATACCCTTTTGGATGCCTTCTTTTTGAGTCAACTTTCGGTTTAACTATATTATTTTCCAGCAAAACTTTCTTCAATGCCTTTCTTTCCCAGATTTCAAGTAGCATTCTTTCATTTTGATTGCGGTGAAGATTGGAGAACCGAGAATACTTCTGGGCATGTCAGAATAACAGCTAAAATCATAAACCCTATCTTTGGAATGAGAAGTGATATGATTACTCCTAAATTTTCCTTTGGCAAACCTTTCAAGGTTATCTTGAACTGGAATGAGTGAGAGCTAAACAGAAACCAGGGATTCAAAACGAGCTTAAATATTCACTGAACTCGAATCGGGTGTGGTAATAACTAAAGCTGCGATACGTGGTGCAGTGGCTGGGTGGATCGTAAAAAAAAACGATCACGTTCACTGGAACAAAGTAGAATAGATACACAGCTAACGGATGGTGAGTAAACCATCTCGGCAACAAGCTGAGGATGTATTGTACAACCGAGTACAGTTTAGTGATGTTGACAAGACACGGCTGTTTAAGGAATGCAACACGATAACTGATCTTGGCAAGTTGCTACAGCTGCCACGGTTTTCCCTTACTCCGTGGGCATTGATTTTATATAAGTATATTATATATAATCAGTGTCCTTGGCGAATGCTGGGAGATAACGAAAGTCGTTCCATGGGCGCATTTAATAATAACTGATAGCTGACTGATTTACAGTAGACTCGCGATTATGTGAACTAATTATATTTCACATATTTCATCATTTCACAAAAGTAGTATTCATATGGTCGCGAGGCTACTGTATTATATTTTTGTTATTAAAAATTACAGGGAAATTATCTAGTTAGAGTAGGAACATTTCAATTGTTATGGAACCCATATAGTACTTAGAATAGGTAGCCTCATGTAGTACCTTCTTTAGGTGGAGCACGGGGTTGGAATGATTTGTAATAATTTAGTTTTCATAAATAAAGTGCTAAAGCTAGCTAAAGAAACTAACCTGTTTATGTAAAGAAATACAATAAGTGAGGAATATTACAATAGGTATTAGGCTGCGATGCTAAGGGAATAATAAGAAGATGTAATTCGTTAGTGACTAAATCAATCAATCATATGACAGTGATTAAACTTTTATTTTATGTTGAAATGAATGACTGTATAAACCACATTTTAAATTGTTTTCGTATAACACCTTTTTTTACCTATGAATCGATTTTTTAGGAACTAATCTTCAGTGTAAATCGGAGATAGGTGTAACTGGTTCAGGTTTTCGTTTCCTTCGCTTTTCTATTCCTTACCTTAATTTTTTCCCACCAAATCTTTGCTCAACACCTTTCTTTTCCATATTTCTAGTGCTATTCTTTCCTTCCGATTTATTTTCTAGTACACACTCATATAGACACTTTTGGATACTTTGTAGATCTAAAGATATTTCCTAGTATCTTTATTAGTTCCTGTTGAACTCTTTTTTTATTTGGAGCAGCTTCTGATGCAAATCTCAATTATATATCTTTCTGTCACATATTTTCAGTAACAGCCTTTCTTTCTGATTCATTTTTTGTAGCTTCTTTGCCCATAAGTAAACTTCTATATACCTTTTCATCTTCAAAAATATTTTCCTGCTTGCTAATCATTTTTACCTTCGATAAGCTTTTGGTGTGTATTTCCGTCTTAATTTCTTCCACAAAAACTTTGTTCAATTCCATTGATTCCATATTTGTTTATAGTAAATGGAAAGCCTATGATTTTTGAAAAATTGTTAGAAAATCGACAAGAGACAAGATGTTCAGAATGTGTAGTCTCCACTTTTACATAACAGTGGTACTTACAGGGTGTATATTACATGAAAACAACTTAACATTGTAAGTCATAAAGTATATATATCCATACACAGAATATCTCTTGGAGCTAGTGTTAATAAGTAGCAGTTTTTACTTATTCCAGTAAATTTTTCTGTTTCTTTTTTGTATTTTACTTATCCCTTTTTTAAAATTGGGATGGGAAAGTAAATTTTCTGTCTAATTGCGAAGAGTCTATTTTTGACCACTCTAAGCACATAGCTAGATATTGCGTCCAAGTTTGTATCAATTCTCGAAAATCACACTATTGCAAGTATAAATTTAATCGCTTTTCTTCAATTATATATCTCTACATTTGTACCACGCAGATCATAAACAAAACTTAGTTCCCATAAACTATCATAATCAAATTCGTGGAGAATGTTATATAACACAAGCTAATTTGCCTACCGTACAAATTCTCAAACGCGCATGATTAGCATCGTATTTCGCGGAAAATAATGGTAATTTTACATGTCTCAATATTCTACGAAAATGTTTGTTGCCGTACAAACATCTGCCTACATATGAAAAACATAATATGATAACTGCAACTAATAAATAATTAAGATAAGCGTCTGTTATTTAAACTCTGATTGGAGACGCTTATCTCCTTCAAGGATAAAATCTCCGGGATCTATTAAGATCTGTCCTTCTAATTACCTAGGTTATACCTGTGTTTAGCTGTCTCACCAAGAAATTGAAATTTCACATTACATTTTAGATGTAAATGGTTTACCAAATATCTTTACTTTGTAAGAATGAATGTAGTAAATATAAATACAGTTAATAGTTGTCTTGAAATGTTGGTTGCATATATAGTTAATAAAGTTTTCACTTGCACAACAAACTTCGAAATACACACATGTGATTATCTTATCAAGTCAAACTTGTAGAATCTAAAGCAGATATTTATTTCTATTAATTTTACATTAACCAAAATTGACGCTACTTGGATGTAAATTGAAGCATGAAGGATTTCCAATAGAATAAGTAAGAATCATGGGAAAGCAAATCGAATAGTTTCGGTGATGTTATAAGTCCAATCTCCAAAAGGCAAGTAGAAATATGTACTTTTACAGGTACAGACCTACGATATCTACGAAAATGATTTTTATGCTAAAAGCAACCTTACCGTAGCCACCACAATAAAATAAAACATTCAAAGCCTTCTACGTGTTTACAAATGGCATCACACAAAATAGAAAATAATCTTCAAACAAAAGCATGCAAGGGCAAATGTTTGTTTTTACACACCTAAGGTGGTAGTATCCATTTCTGATATCTAGTGAGTGAATAGGGGTAACTTGTAGAGATGTTTCGCTTCAACGCACTATCGTGATATTATTTTAATTTGTAATTTAACGATTGTGATAATCTATTTAGGTATGGAGATCAAGAAACGCAATAAATGCGAAAAACGAACAGCGGAGAGTAATGAACGTCGTTAACGGGAACAATTGCTTCGTGGTGATTACTTTTTGTTTTGTTTTGATAGGAGAACCGACCATACCTTAAGACTCATGATGTGCGTCTCTCATACTATCGAGTAAAACGATCAAGGTCATGTCTTTTCCAACGGTGCAATCAGCACGTCCGTGACGAAATAACAAATACGATAATGTGACACTCCGCGCGATAGGAACGCGGCCCGGAAATACGCACTGAACAGGACACTAAATGCACAAAATAGGCACACAAAATAGTATCTACGCGTGGTTTATCAAGGTGGGCTTGTGCGACGACCACCGAACTTCGACTGATCCGCTCGGAATAATAAACGCCAATGAACGGACCGAGCGAGTGGCAGAGCGGGTATATTTTAAGAAACGATGACCACAATGCCGTTCTCGGAAAACCAGTCGCGATCTATTGGTGGTTAATATCACGTGGTTTACGTCATATTAGCGCGCTACTTAAATTGTACGCGTCCTATGTGGAACTGGCGCGCAACGGCGAAACTTCCACAATAAAACTTGCTATGCGCGAGTTTTGTTGTTTCACTTTTCCCGTGCGCACTGGGTTTTCACTGGATAAGCTTGGGTGTGAAAGTTTGCACTTTCCACGTTAGGCGGAGTACAGGGTAGACCGTTGGATGTACACAACGGGTAAATATATCTTGCAGCGAAGATACGCAAGAAATGATTTGAATCGTCCAGAGCTACTTTTCCGAGATAAAAGCAAATTTTAAATTATATTACCGTTTTCAAATACTTAAAATAAATGATTTTTCTTCAGTTTCGGTTATGTGATATAACTTTTCTTATTATTTAAAAGTGATTGTTTAGAAATTCATCTAGCTTTTTATTTGGTATTTGGATATAAAATCTACTTTTTAATAATCTTTCAAAATTTTTAATTATGACGCCATAAGTATTATTTTTTCGAAAATGAAAACCATAGGCGGGCTAAACTATATGCGGGCTTTACAGAAACATATAACACCCAATGTTTATTCTAAATATTAAGCAAAATGTTGCGTTTTTAAATTCCTGTAATAGACTTCTAGCGTGCTATGGATGCGACAGAGCTACGCATCGATATTTCTCCTGTCAAATAATAAGCGTTAGCTTATTTTTTCAAGAGGAATATTTTGGATATTGACATTACTTTACACTTTCTATGCTTCGCTAATAAAATAGTAGTGTGCTATGAGTTTTAAGATTGTGTCATAACCTTCATAAAGTTAGTTGTGTATTAAAGACAAAAGCTGTAGCGCGTTTTCAATAAAAATAATGTAATATCCCACAAAAAAATTCAAATAAACTAGGAATTGAACAAAACTAATTAAATGTAATTAAAAGCAAAACTTTAATTATTCAAATTGTCCTCCGGTATTTTCAATATATTTCTGATCAGCATATATTCGCGTAATTGCTTAGCAATGTTGCAAGAAACCCAGCGAAGAAAATCCAATGACGTTAAATCTGGAAATCTTGCCGGCTATCGTGTGGGTCCATCTATTTATTTGGGAACTATGATCTAAATAATTTCTGGTATCTAGGGAATTGTGTGCAGGTGCACATCTAAATTGAAAATAAATTTTAATCTGTTCAGTATATTCAGCATTTAACAATTCAATGTATCGCCTAGCTGTCAAATTACGATCATATAAATATAAAATAATAAAATCTGCAACCTTTTAGAAAGCATTCAATATTAAAACCAAATAGTCTTTGCCTCCGAATGGGTCTGTTTATATGGGGATTTGTGTCACTCCAATAGTGATTAGTATTGTTATTAAGTATGCCATGGCTACACAAAAAAAAATCCATTATCAATCTGAATATTTTTATTTATTCAGAAATCGAAACTTATAATATATATTTAAATGAATTAAATCTTGTTGGTTGGAACATAAGAGTAAATTCTCTGAAAACACAATATACTCTTAAAACAAATGGTATAAATATTTGCATTGAAGTATACTTCCTCCAAATGAACATTGTTATTGTTGTAAGGAATAAATCTATGCAATCATACTGAGAAAATCTGTAGATTCAAAATAAAATCCCTTATACGTTTGGTATAATGAATTACTATATAAAATTATTAAATGTTTTGTACTGAAAACATGTAATATCAAATTGAAATTACCATAATATTGAAACATTTGAAATGAATTTTACCCCACCACTTATTGCACTAAAATTTATCTGTCATTGATTCCCTCTTTTTTAGGAGGGTTTAGGGCGTTTTGCATATACATACGCTTTACTTGGCGTCACTTTTTGATTGACCAGCGAACAGTGTTGTTGGTTGTGAGTGTAAGTAAATCTAAATGGATACCCCAGCCGTTTCACAGCTACTTAGAGAATGGGGTGGAATGGGGCTGATGCACAGATGCTACCATTAAAATATTCGAAGGTCGGCTAACTCCCACTCCCCTCCCTCCGTTTTTTTGTATTAATTTTACAAAGTTTTGAATCAGTTTAGTTCAGCTGGCAGTAATTTATTACCTTATTTATTGCTATCTAAAATAATACCCGCACAAAAAAATTTAATGTAGAGAAATTTAGAAGACATCTTAAAATAAAAAATACATTTTACATTATAAGTTCTTATCGGGAATACTTATCTACTTAGCTATAAATACTAACGTATTTCCGTCAGAATTGCATATATTTAGTGTTTAAACTGCACGTAAGTACATGAGTCACTTGTTTAGTTCAGGTATTTTTTGTAGTTTTATATCGACGAAAACATAACACAATACAGAGCACATGAGTTATTTAAGCAAAGATCGTGCAGTAAAATATAATGGATATTTTATGCATAACCCCACGTATTTCTTACAAAGAAAGGAAAACACAATTTTTATTTTCTTTGTTTGTTTACCTAAGCAAATGGCTTGTTTTTTTCTTTACTTAAAACACTATTATGATGTATTTATAATTCCCTTATTATATTTATTAATTCATTTTTATAATTTTGCCTTAAGAAGCCTTTACCCCATTATAGTAAAGTCGATTGCTACGATACCAGACGATAAATTATACAGGGTCAGGCAAACACTTGATTTCTGGCTAAATTGTGGGTTCTATTAAAAAATAACCTTACGAAAAGTTTTTTAGTATTTTTATTCTACTCTGTGACATAGTTTGATTTACAATAATCACATGTTTCGAGATATGACGTCATCGGTAGTTTTTTCTAAATGGGTCACCCTATATTTTTTCATGTTTTCGGATAGACACTTTTTCAAGAATTACAATGTTGTACGCTTTGGTGGGTGTGCGACTTGAGATATTAAAATAAAGCGTTGGCTATTATTATCTTTTTGTCAGATATAGCTGATAATATAATTAATAATATTTTGATATGATTAATGACTCGACATTCGGAAAGTTTTTCTGGAACTCTGGCGAATGTTAAGGGATTACTGTATTTTGAGTTTCCTCAAAATCACAAATTTTAATACGAAAATTATCAGAAAAGATACGTACCCTAATCATTTACTTCGGATTAATAAGTTAATAAAAGCTTAGAAAATCGCAAACTGTTTTCGTTGTCGTAAATGAAAGGAAATACGTTTCAAATGAGCTTCTTGATGAACTTAGATTCCATTTAAATTTTAAATATAACAAAGCGCTTTATCATACATCTCAAATTAGGCGTCTATTCCTACAGTGAAGATATTACAACTTGCCTCTAAATCTAGTTTTTGTTCCATTGCCCTCACTTCTTTAAAAATCTTTTTCTTCGATTTCATATGCTCTCAGATGCAGCGCCCTTGAGTTGTATAGTTTTGCGCAGTTTGAAAGAAAATGGATGGGTGTTTCATCCTGTTACCCATAAAATTTACCTTCAGATTCCTTTACTAATCCAAACTTACCCAGACGTCCTTCTAGTTTATAATGACCTGGAAGGACCCCTTTTTAATATTACCTTCAGATTCCTCTACTAATCCAAGCTTAAACAGACGTCCTTCTAGATTATAATGACCTGGAAGGACCCCTTTATAATATACGGATATTTTTCGTACTTAGGTTGTTGCACTCTGTGAGGTTCTTCAATGCGACCCAGCTTCATTTTTGCAAAATTATCTGCTACTCTATTTCCTTTCACTGTGTTACCCGAAACTCACAGAAGCGTTATCTTGTTATTTTTCTTCAGATCATTTAATTTTTCTAGACACTTCCCGACCATCTTAGAGCTTATTACATTGACAATATGATAATCCCTTGCTTTCGGTCATTTTTGTCCATTCTTTGGAATACTTGGTTCTAGGGTCATATATTCCTATTGAAATACCGTTTCCATTTTGGATCCGTATACTATTTGATGACATTTCTATTCTAGTCAAGATAGTCTTGATCCCATTCGCTCTTATTGCTAAGCTTAGTGGTAAATTCTGCTTCACAAAGCTGAGTTCTTTTAACATGTCATCCTAGGGCATGCTTCAAGTATGGTTATCTTTAGGAGATTCAGGTCTCTGGCTAATCATTTCTTCCTTGGTCATTTTGAATGTGGTTGTTTCAGTTACGCTTTTCATAAAAAAAAATGTGTAGGGAGAAAAATTCAGTACCGCTTCAATAGTTGCTGTTGGGCAGGTTCTTATAGCTCCAGCTACACATATCTATGTATGCTAGTCTTTGCCTTAAAGAGGCTAATCCTCGTGGTGACCAGATTAGCTCTTTTGCTCCAAGCTACTGAAAGTAATCTAATAATGCTGCATTCAAAGCATTCCCAGTTTTCTCCTGCAATGTTTCTGCACCTTATCGGTTCTTTTTTTGACCTGGTTGGTTACTTCAAGTTCGTGTTTATTCCGGAGGAGTTTATTATTTAAGGCAAGTCCTGGATACGTCCTTTTTCCAATTTATGTTTTGCTTATGCATCTTTATAGTCTTAAAAATCTTAGTGGGGTTGACGTCAAGTATCACTGGTTAACACCATCTTTTCGTGATATTGAATACTTTTTGGCTTTTTGAACTACATCGCAATATTTTCCCGTGTATGTACAGATGATAATATCATGAGCATATCCTTGATAGGTTCATGATTTTGTTAATCGTTTCACCCTAAATAAGCTCGTGTCTCGTATTTTGTTTTTTAATTTTTATTTGCACAATAATAAGGTTTATAACTAACTGTGGAAATAAAGAAAGTTAATAGGAAAGAAAGCCATATTTCTTACTTTAAATCTTAAAATATCTGATTTGCATAAGAACTATTGTTTTTGCTGTCTAGTTCTGTAGAATAAAATATTAATCTCCATTTGACAAAGCAAAATGTGAAAACGGTCACAAGGTCAATCGATAATATTCCTACTTTGTTTACCTCTCCATATCAAATAACTTTTATTGGGGTTTTTTTTTCTTAAGCATATCATTTTTCCATATGTAACGGATTTCAAACTAAATGATTTTATCTGTACAAGGTAATAACATGATTTATTCAGGCATCTTGTATTCTTTTTCGGATCATTAGATAAAAAAAAACAACAAAAAAAGCAGTTATTTAAAAATAATTATATCGTGATTATACTTTTTTCTTTTTAAATAAATGCATTCTTTCTTTCTACAATATCCATTTACATTTCCAGTTCTTATATTATTTTAGATTAGCATGTATTTAACTGTAACTTCCGCTGCTTTTTAAATATTATCAAGAGCATCAAAGTTATATGTTGTAAGCTAGATCTTTATAGCGGCATACAATTCTTTCTCTTATATTTAAAATACGTCACCGCGGTGATCTAAATTTGCCCGGAATATGGACTGCTGCCAAATTTAAATCTATCGTCATATGTAACGGGTTAAATGACAATGTTGAAAGAAGAACAAGTAACGAACCAAAATACATAATCTATTGCTGTATTCACTTGCTCGTTTTGTTCCTCTTATGCATTAGCAATTTATTTCGCCATAAATTTGTCTTTCCATCTCAATGTATATGCAGTTCGTTACTCCCTTTTGCCATACATTTTAAATATGGACAAATAAGTGTTTGTTGTTGGTAATAGTTGTTATAATGAGAACAGTTATTGTAAGACTGAAGCTGAACTATTTACTTGAAGTTTATAATAACAATACAGGTACCTCATCAAGACGCCTCGTTAAATGATAAATTATGTAATGTTATATAAAAGTTGATTCATTTTTAAAGGTTCAGAGTAGGCATGACCCAGTATAACCTACTTAAGGAAAATATCTTTTATCTTTATAGCATATTTGATATAGATACAGGATGTTGATATGGTGCATTTTTATCGGTCTACTGAACTTACAGAATCATTTGTAATCAGTTCGTAGAAGAGTTTCCTATCTCTAAACTTAACCGTTTCAGGGGCATTTGCAATTTTGTTGAATTTTTGACATTTGCACTCTTTCGAATAAAATCTAATAGTTCATGCAATATTCTAATATTATGAATCTCATTAGCAATATGCTGCATCGAATGTATAACTGGTGTTGGGCGAACCCTTTGTACTTAAACTTCAACAAAATTAAATATATCTGTTTAATACAATCCAAAGGAAAATTGCTTCTTATTGCAGTTTACAGATCTCTATAATAATATTATTGCACAATCTGATTCTGGTAAGTTATTGGGCGTGACCTTACCTTGCTCACTAAAGTGGAAGGATCATTGCCAGTCTTTAGTTTCCAAAATAAATACTTTAATTTTAAAACTAAGACAACTTAAAAAATACTAAGTTACTAGTATTGTTTAAGTTATCTTAAGTACTAATTCTCTAAAAATTATATATTTCGGTGAATTCCAATCACAATTGCTATATGGAATTCTTCTTTTGGGCTCCAGCTCTGCAGCCAACGAGGTCTCCATTAAACAAAAAGCAGCAATAAGATGTATTGTGAGTATTAATCTATTAACATCCCGTGAAACCATTTCATCTCATTAAAAATTGAAAGAAGTTAATTAAACAATTAACTTTATTTGAATTGTATATTTTAGAAACGGCTGTTTACATAAATAAACATCGAAATAAAATTTCACTTGCTAAGAAAACTTAACTTTTAAAACTTGGCTGTCAACTATTTGCTTTTATTCAATTGATGAGTACTATTATTGTTTTTGATGTATATTAATTTTGATTTTTTGTCAGTTCAATTACTACCTCGGTTCTTTTGTATATTTATTTCCATTTCTTTTTGTTATTTCACGTATTACATTGTTTATATTGTATTTCTCCTCTCCTCATTTTTCTTTTGACCTTTTTCAAACTATAGCCTATTATAATTATTCGATATTTAGTTGTTCTACTAATGTCGATGTAGTGTTATAGCAACTATTTTTGGATCACATGCAGGGTGTTCAACAACGAAAATCCAATATGGATATATTTAAGTTAACAAAACCTTTTTCTTTGAAACGGAACGCAGTATACCATCAGTATTCCATTTGAAAGCTTTCGTTCGGGACACCAAGAACAAAACAGAAACAGTCGCCTAAAACTCTAGTCTCTAAAAAGTTTTTTAGTTTATTATTGTGTCTGTATTGCTTAGTTACCAATTACATAGCAGCTCGTACGGGCATAAAGTACCCTTTACGGACGTTCTACTTCTACTACTCTCCTTCTGACATCCAGTTCTCTAATTTCTCGCATTTCTTTTTGGTAGGCGTTTTTCGATTGCTTGGATAGCAAGCTTTGTGTTGCTTTTTCTCCCATTTTTTTTTTAAATTTCGTCAAGAATGTAGAAGGTGTAAGTTTGTTAACTACTAAAAGTGTAAGAAAGTATTTAAGTCGCCCTAAAATTGAGAAATATTTCTTCTTTTTTATGTCCCTGTATATCCACAAAAATATACATTTGCACCTTAGAATCAGATTGAACAAAATAAAGCGAAATATTGCTACTTGCAAAGTTCCTTAGATTTCCAGTGTAGTAGTTCTCAACAACCGTTTTCTCCTTGGACTATTGGAAGTGTTTTATCAACAAAAAAATATTAATTTTGACCTTCTCGGAGAGAATAAATTAACCTAGTAACATATTACAGTTAATTTATTGTTAATAATCTCTTGTCACTTTTTCTGGCCAGCCTATTCTTAAATCATTGTGTAAGTGAAATCAAGATTTGACCCATTTCCCCTAAATTGTGGTTTCTCTATGTAGCGATGTTTTAGCGATGATTGATTTGGATTCCGACGTAGACTCATTTATTAAGACTCTTAATGAGATATACGAATCAATCAGATTTTATTTTTCAGATGCAAATTGCGGGTTATTAAATCTAAATGTTGTTACTGCAAATAATAATGGCGGTTTTTATCTTTAAGTATTTAGAAAGAAAAGACATATTTTGTTATATTAATTATTCCTTTTTATAGCTCAGTTGCAGATTTCATGGCTATTGTCACGAAATTAGTCGCTTTATTATATAATAGTTAATAAATAGAAGCTAACTCCATATGTTTCATACACTCTTCTTATTAAAAAGTTAACAATATAATTGAGTATATCTTCTTAGGGTAAAAATTATGAAATGAAATAATAAATATAAAAAGAGAGTTATTTCTGAAAAATACTTAGTAGCCATTTGCTTAGGTAAACAAACAAAGAAAATAAAAATTGTGTTTCCTTTTCTTTGTAAGAATTACGTGGGGTTGTACATAAAATATCCATTATATTTTACTTGACGATTTTCGCTTAAATAATGTACTCTGTGTTGTTATGTTTTCGTCGATATAAAATCACAAAAACACCTGAACTAAACAAGTGACTCATGTATGTACGTGCAGTTTAAAAACTAAATATACGCAATTCTAAAGGAAATACGTTAGTATTTATATTTAAGTAGATACGCATTTCCGATAAGAACTTAATGTATTTTTCACTTTAAAATGACTCCTAAATTTATCTACATGATTTTTTTTTTTTGTGTGGGTATTATTTTAGTTAGCAATAAACGAGGTAATAAATTACTGCCCGCTAAACTAAACTGATTCAAAACTTTGTAAAATTTATTGATAGAGGGAGGATTGGCCGGACATTGGCCCCACCACTCAATATTGTCACACGCCGCCACTGCTATTGATAATATTCCTTACCCTGAGTGTATTGTTGAAGTAACTCTTAATGAAAGGATACAAATCAGTAGGTACCTGACCCAAATGAACAGTAAAGCTCCCTATTGGTGTAAAATTGGCGTAGTGAGTAAGTGATATTAGGGAAAGATCTGATTTAAATATGTAAAATAGGTATATATTAGCTCTTATAGTTGCAAAAGGAGAATAGTTTTTTTTCAATAAACTGACATAATAAAGTTGTCCCTGAGTTTTTAAAAAGTGTTTCAATCATTCACACAAGGTATTACACTATAATTTCAAGTGGACTGTTTTTATTTTAAGTTACACAAATAAATTTAAATTCATTAGTTTAGTTTGTTTAATTTTCTTTTATTTATATTTGCTCGCAAATTCACTCAAACTAATACGCGTATTTGAAATTATGTCGATTCTTTTCACTTGCAGTTTCTGTTTCAATTCGCTGTTATTTTCCGATTCTGTATGCACCAGCTATGCACGTATTAATCTAAAAAAAAAGTCCTTTCTCTTTATCGTACGACCTTGGGAACAACGATTTTCAGTTGTTCCCCATTTAGTATTCATACGGGGACTACCCTAAGAGTTGAATCTTTACATTATACGATATGTTATAAGTACATATACGATATAACAATAACGATTATTAGCACATACATTAGGAAGTGTGCACGCACTGCATTGTATGTGCTTGGATCGAGTTGACATGCAAGCAATTTATATAGCACTAAAACCGCTTCAATAAAGTGAGTTTAAAACAGAAACAATTATGGTGTTTACAAAGATAAATGTTTTGTTTGTGATTTATAATGACTAAGACTAAAGTAATTTTTTAAGATCTTGTAAGATTTACAGAAACAAAGATTATGTTGTAACATAAACTACAATGAGTAGTGTATTTATGTATTTATTTCATCAAATCAAAGTCTCCTCACGTAAAAGATATATCAGGGTTTTTTTTTGTTGATCAAATAAAGACAAATCATTTATTAATGAACATTATTTGACCTCCGAATATTGCAGAATTTGTGATTTGTAGCGTACATCAGCCTATTCGAAATCTTTACAATAAAATTAAAGATATCTCTATTGTTTTATTTATTGCCAAAAAGATCTTAATTTGAGAACTAAAATAATAATAATAATAAAATACACACACTCTTAGTAAAGTTCAAATAACTACTTACCTTTATGAAGTATGATAAACTATGATGAAAGAAAATTTAAATTCATTTATAAGGATTTGATCATTTAGAGGTTTATAAAATGCATTTTTCTTATTATGCCAGAACTCTTGCTGAGTTAGATAAGTCCAGCTTTTTTTTTTATAAAGAGGAACACCTTAAGTTTTGTAATTAACAAACAAATTACAACAATCAAATAAACTAGCAATAAGAAATTTGGAAGGTGTACAGTTATTTTATGGTTAAAATACTGAAAACCACAAGAAAACCTGTAATTATTGATAATTGCTTTGGCGTTTAGAGCATTTCTAAGAAGCTGCATAACCATGGGCGTAGCCAAAAATTTTGTTAGAGAGGAGCTCACAAAAAGTCGATTGCAGCTATCGAATATCAAAACTTAATACTAATTTGATGATGAGCTGAAAAAAATTGATATGTGCGGGTTTTTGTGAATAGGCCTACAATGGATCAAAAAAGAAATATTTTTTTGAACGGCGAAAAACGCGTTTAATCGTGTAAATTCGTAATTTACATCATTATATTGATAAAAAATGTAAAACAAACATTTGGCTGCAATAAACTGAAAGAATCCCGCATAAACACAATTTTTAGTCGCGTGACCGCCCTCATAAATTGACAAACACACGAGCCGTCTGGTTTAGTGGATAGCGCACTCGATTTCTAAAGGCACAGGCTAAAATTCAAAGTTGCTGTCGTATTCATTTTATTTTCGTTTATAATATATGTATAAATATTTATTAAATTTAATTTTCGCATTTAAATATTTTTTTTCAATTGAATTTGAATCGCACACTAATTAAAATTCAATAGTAAGACATTCAAGATATGAAACACTAGTTATAAAAAATTATGGCAAGAATTGAATTAATATGAAAAATAGACAAAAATGGAAAATACTTCATATTACGTTAACGTAATTTTTATAATAAGAAAATAATTTTACATATTATTGCATCGTGATTGTGATTCCGTTTTTTATTGAATTTTAATTCATGTGCGATTCACATGTCGCAACAATTTAAATTTAAATGTGACATTTAACCTTAATTTTAACTTAATATGTTTTATACGTTATTAACAAAGAAAAAAATTGATACGACAACAACCTCGGACTCCAGACTTTGCCTGTAGGAATCGAGCGCACTATCCACTAGACCAGGTCTGTTTGGTACCACAATTTATAAGCGTGGCTACGGGATTAAAAATTGAGTTTATGCGAATTTTTTTTCAGTTTATTACATCTAAATGTTGCTCGTTTTACATTTTTTATCAATATAATTAATAAATAATGAATTATGAAGTTACACAATTGAACGGTTTTTAGGAGTTCAAAAATATATCCTTTGACCAATTCGTTTTTTTAGCTTCAAGAACCGCCTCAATTTTTTTCAGCTCGACCGGCGATATGCTGACCTGGCTATCCTCTTGTTGGTATACTCATCTAATACTGCGTACATCTACATAGGGGGTTAGAATAAAAAGGGTATAAGTGACAGCTCTTTCGTATGCTACTTATACCCTTTTTATTCTAACTTTTTTAACTGGAATTTTTGTTTTCCGAATTTGCTGGACTTTGCAAGCATACAGTTCCTACATATTATCATTACCTATACGCTTATCCGCAAATCACAAATCGCAAATCCATGCATTTTGTAGCTGTGAGAGAACTTAGCTAATAGTTAAAAATATTGAACATTTAATATCCACTGATTTATTGTCACGATATACCAAAACTTACCTTTGAATTATCACGTAAATAAAAATCGTGATTTAAGACATCAATTTCCTTGGATTTTGAGCAAACTTGCCAATCACTTCCCTGATTAGTTTCCCTTTCTTTTTCCAACTATTTTTCGATGATGGTAAATTAAACATAAGTCGTTCAATCGACATTCTATCATGGTAGATTGTAGCCAAGTTTTCATTCTACATAAAGTACTGAATGAGCCCTCGATCGTAGTTGTTGAACAGGGTCGTGATAATGTTATGAGAAGTGCTTTTTGCGTATTCGAGAAAAAGTGCTTGTCTCTGAAATTTATCTATCTCTACACATTGAAACTTAATGATACCGGTAACTGGCAATAGCATTCTTGCCGCTTTTATCAATTTATTGTTTCATTTTGGTTCTATTCCTGCAAAATTTAAGGCTATGTGCATAACTTGTAAATATCCTGCAAGATTCAAACACGAATAGAAAAGCGTTTGTTCTGAAAAGTAGTGTATTACCGCGTTCATATTCTATTTTCGCTAAAGCAACTGAAAATTGCAATACTGCAGTACAGTAAATAATAGTCTTTTCCTCGAAAGTGTTATAAAATGAAAATACATGTTTATACAAAAAAAAATCAATATGCCTAAAAATGTGAGAGGTTCTTTTTTACATCTTAATTTTTCGTAAAATACGATTAGATATAAATCTTGAAAAACTCTTGTTTAATTAATTGTTACAAGAAAAGTGTGGTAGATAAAATTACAAATAAGTTAGAAAATAAGAGGTCATTAAGAAATATAACTACACTTATTCCACAGGAAATAGTGGAGAAAAAGTTTTGCAGATTTAACTTTAATAAATTATGGGTTAACCAGATATTAAACTCGTGTAAAAAATACAATCTTAGTCCGGTTTCTCAAAATTACTTTCTCTATTACTTTAAAACATAAATTAAAATTTAATATTGAAATTATTGATTTTAAAAACTGTTCTGGGATTTATAAGATTAAATGCGGTGTTTGTAATAAAGTGTATATAGGTCTAACAAAGAGGAATGCGGAGATTAGATTTAAAGAGCATTTATATCATATTAAGAATAATAATGTTGATAAATCCGCTTTGGCCTATCATTTTGTTAATATGTATAGGACACACTTTTTCAATTAATGATTTAGAGTTAATTAGGTCTTCAAATTGTAAGAATCTTAGTATGTGGGAAACTGTTTATATGAAAAAACATATTAATAGCTTACTTAATACCGATTTAATACCCCTTAATTATAAATATTTAGAATTTATTGAATATAGTAGTCCTGAAGATTGATTTTGTAACCTAGGATATACTTATTATATTTACACATTTGATATTCTGACAATACACTTGTATGTATACCTATTAATGTTAGCATAGCTAATGAAATGTACATTGTGTTCCAAGATTAAAGAATTTGTGAGACAGAAGTTTATTGGTATTTCGTGTTAGTTATGCTAGGATGTGTATATAAAATAAAATTTATAAAATAATTAGGTTCTGAAATTTGTTTTTCCGGTACTACAGTCTACGGCTACGTTAAATGAATTTACCTAGACTTACGGAATTCTCTTTAATGGATAATGAAACTATGTAACGACAAGAATTGTCGCATTTTGACTAGCCAAAATAGCTTCACATTTAAAGTCATCATCACTAATCGCGTTAGCTTGCGGAACTAATTTTAGCTCAAAAAACTGTTTTAAAGTAAATTCTATAGGTTATATGGAAGTAAACTCTGAGTAACATTACTATTAGAAGGATTTTGCGCTTGACCTAAAATAATGTAGCCTAAAGTACTTTGAAGTGCTACTGGAGAATTAGATGGACCAATCACCTTTGCTGTTAATATTTGCGCGAATACATTAGCACTTAATATGCCATGAACTTCAGAAAGGTTATCAAATGACGGACCGCTAACGATAATTGCGCTAAATAATCTAAAAATTTAACATCTACACATCTAGCAGGTAAGTTATTACTAATTTTGTCTATTACCAAAGCATCTACAGCGTATACAAATTTAGAGTCGTGAAGCGAACTAATAATTATTTCTACTTGACCTTTTAGAGGTTTCTCGTATCAACCAATACCTCTAACTTTGTGAAGTGGTAATCCTAAATTTCTACAGTATATTAAAAGTGATAAAATCGGATATACTTCCAGAGAGTATGAATACTCGAATAGATTCTGCCCATTAGGAGCAGCGATTTTAATTAAAGCGATAGACAACAAAATAGTGAATTTGGCGGATTGAGCTAATTGGGCATTCATGCTTGTACAAAGGTGGTTGCTATAGGCTGGGTAAGCGATTCAAGAGCGGTATCATTTTGCAGTACGGCGGTTTTTTCAATGGGGGGTTTGTTCCAATGCAATGCTGACGGCGACCAAAACAAGAACTACTAACTAACACTCGCGAATGCGGTGGCGAGAACTTTTAATTAGAACAATTTAAGCATAAATTCTTAAATAATTCATAAACTCTGTATAAGTAAAAATCATTTCCAGTTTCTAAAATTGTTAAAGGAATCTCCTCTTTGGAAAGCGGCACTCTGAGTATTTAAATAATCTGTAAATCAATGAACAAATTGTAAAATTCAACTACGATATACGGACACAAAAAGGGTACGCACATGTGCAAGTTCCTATGCTTCACGAGAATATCTGTGTAATGTATTTAAACGCTGTTTAAAATTAAGCGATTTCCATATGTAGGCATACGAAAGACAACAAAACTCTACTAAATGAACTGTATGAAAAATGGTTAAGATATCTAAAAATTATTAAATCCGAGATCTTGTATTCCGGATCCGTGGCTCGAAGAACGAAAAAAATTGTGTGTTTGTAGCGGTTTCATGCAAAATAAGCGAACTAAACTAAAAAAAATAAAATAAAGAGATTTACCCTAAGCGTCTCGTCCGTCTTTCCACACAGAGGAATCTTAGGTAAGGGATAAGATGTGGATAAAGCTACACTGTTGAAAATTTTATCACTTTTTTACTAATTTAATAGTCAGGAGAGGTCCACACTCTTTTCGTGTTCTTTTGTCGAGAACTATACGAGTTTAAATTTGACGAGCAAAGATAGTCAAGTATTGTCTATTGCTAAGGGGTTATTGACACGTGGAATTATAAAATACTTTTAGTCACATTTTATTTGATCTAGACTAGATAAATTTACTAGCTGTTTAACTAAATGAATGCGGTCTATTGGGTGATTTAACACCGTTTTCTAAACACGACGTCTTTTTAATATGCAACTCCTATTTCTTAGTGCTATAATATTCTCTCTTTAAAACGTTTTCTTAATTATAAATATGCAGAAGCACTCATTCAAAAGTTTTGGTTTCAACTAAAAGTGCCAATTTTAAAATGATTTTTTGAGAACCATTATAAAATTAAGTGAATGTTTTTGCTATTTGACTCAAATCTGAACCAATTACGTAAATATATGTTCCCAATACATCTTTAAGATGTTGAAATTTTTTATGCACACTGGAATTAACGTTTAATAATACAAGGTTACACTTTACAGATCAGAACACGTTTGGTGGTTTTTTTGGATATGTTAATACGCAGAAACAAACCCGAAAACAGATACACGTGCAATGCACGTGGTGCGTATAATGCAATACCGTATTAGATTAGGTGGGGTTTCTATATTTCTATCCGAGCGAAAAATTTTGATTGGTTGAGGCTTCTGAGTGTCTAGAAAAATAGTAAATCCTCATATCTGAACAAAGAATTGACACGGAATTCTAGTAATTTCTGTTCTACACACGTAGTCAACTCGTCTGGCAAAGTTTCTAAAAATCAACACTAAAATATTTGACTAGCGCAAAATTAACGCCAACATCGATAATATTTTCAACAGTGTAGGAAATGCAAAACTTCTATACGCGTCGAGGCAACTAAAAGTACTACATTGCATGAGAGCCGAAGAATTAGTGAAACGTATGTCTACGTTTCCGAAAAAAACAAAAAGGAACCAAAGATGGAAAAACGACTAAACCATAAAAATCATGAACTGGCGTAAACAACAATCATTGTTAAAAGTATCGGTGCAAGAAAACTCCGTTACAGGAAGGTTATTACCTGTATTATAAGATTGAACTCCATTACCATTTTCAGAAAGTACTTGAGCACCATTAACCTGCTCCTTAATTCCGTCATGACTTATCACAGCAGGTTATAAGTTCATTAATAAGTAAAAAATGCAAAAGCGTTTTATACTGCTTTTATGAATAACAGACAAATAATTTGTTGAATGAAAATGAAAGATAAAATAGATAAAACTACGAAATTTACTGAAGAACATTCTTTCCGTTCTAATATTTAGAGAATACTGATTTAATCTGAATGAGCACATTCGTAACGGAATTCAGAATAAGATTAAGGGTTTTTTCTGCCTGTTATATTTTAACATCTGACCATAACGGAATTCTTGTGCGTCCAAAAGTATTACGTCCCCAGAATTTGTTTGAATAACTAATGTAGCTTGAGTAAAAATCAAACTGATAGCTTAAATTTATTGTGAATAGGAATATCTTGTTGCAGCACGTGTGCTTTTATTACAGTTCTAATTCTGTTTTTTTTTGTGGCGCAGAATGCTGAAATCTCAAAACCTGAAAATGTATAAAAATTTAGTGTATGTAATAAAAACTATTTTAGAGTTATAAAAATGATTACATAAATATTTAAAACACCTCCCGCAGAGATAATCTCAAGAACTTAGAGATTAACTTAATATATTAGGGGTATTTAATACATTTGGGTACTAGCAGTGTTTGCCTGTTCACACACAAAATTGTTTGAATGGATTTATAGGGGGATAACTAATAAAATAAATGTTAATGTAGGAATGTGATCAATTGTTATTACTTACATCTTTTCGGCATCATTTTTCTTCCCTCTTGGGCTGCGGTAAGTCGCAGAAATTCCGATTCTCTACACAAAGATTGTGTAATAGGAGTTTTTAATTTATTTCTACGAAAGTTTGTATGGAGCTGTTGACTCAGTATTAAAGAAGATTTATGCATCTAAAATAAAAAAAAAGTCATGTGAAGTCTGATTAAAGATGTATAAAGATTTATTAGCTAATATACAAATGAATTTACGCCTTATCTTATGTAAAAATGTATCACCTGTTATGTATTTTCTTTTTTACATATCAGAATTTTATATTCAATTTAACAAAAATACTAAACATAGACTCCCTTACATGATGTATTTTTAAAAGAAAATTTACTTAAAAAGTTGGAATTTGTTGAATTATAATTGTTTGTGGAAAATTACATTTTCACTTAATTTTTAAGAATATCTTTAAGAATTTGCTGTTACTATCATGCGATAATACATTTTTGCAGTAAAATAAGTAATATTAATTTTGCTTTTGTATAACCAAAATTGATTATGCGTTATCTTTTTTTGGATTTTAATTTCTCGGGAAAATAAGATATATTGCTATTATGTATTACAAATACATGTAATAATAATTTGACTATGTATTATATTTAATTTAAGATTTCGTAGCTGTATGCAGAAACACACATTTTTTTATTATTATGTATGTATTAAATCTTATTGATGAATACTTTGAAGAAAAGAAGAGGCATGTACAGTGGAGAGCAGCTTAATCGACACCGTTGTAGAATTTTATTGCCATAGCAATCCGGTAGGGGGACGTCGTAAACTTATACTTATACCAAGAGCGCACTTTCGACTTATTGATTGCCGTAATATGATAAAAGAAGGATGAAAATATGATTTCTATCAGTTAACAAAGTCGAGAAATACACATGTTGTTCTGCTGGGTGATTGTGTGCCAGAAAAACGCTTCGATATATCCTCTCCAATCCGTAACGGCAAGCACTCGCCGCTACTCTCTAACCTTGTCTAACTACTACAAAATGCTATCCCCACATTGATCTTTTCAATTTAAATCATTTCCATATAGCCCTCATTCTGTCTTCTGTGAGGTGAGGGGAATGCTTCGCTAGGCATGCGTATAATACACTTCAAGTTTAGCCAGCATTCAATTCATTTCGCTCATTTCTTAACAAGGTTGAGTTTTAAAGCACGGTCCTCAAATTTTATACCGGTTGGTTTATTCGCGGTCAGTAATTTTATAAAAAATGGAATATTATACGCCCAAGGAAAAACTATTTATTGCAAAGCAATTTTACGATGGCAATTCATCAGAAGTTACACACGATTTATTTGCAGTAAATTATCTCGACTACTATTCGTACTAGCGTTAGACAATTTGAAACGACGTTTACATTAATAAATCACAAAAATAAAAATGTCTTAAATATCAATGATATCGAAAATTAAATTTGTGCGTTACTAGAATTAAATCCTAGTATGACATCTATACAAATTGCTCACGAATGAGATGTTAGTGCAACAACAGTCTTAAATCTTTCACATAAGAATAATATCGATCGTACAAAATTAGCATATTCCAGGAACTTTTACCCGACGATTGTCGATTATTTCCGTCGCATGGAATTTTATGAATTAATGATTAATAAATATCCGGAACATGAATATTTTTTCAATAATATACTATTTACCGACGAATATATAGGTGGGTACTTTATTTACTATTGTTAAGTTTTTAGAAGCTGTTTGTTATTCCTTTGATCATTGACCTTTAAAATTCCTTTTCATCCTGTCTTTTTCCTTTGATATTGTTTGCGAGCTCTGCCACTGAAATTTATCGTTTACATTATTTCATGCTTCCATATAAAAATACGTATTAATAGAAAAGAAGCGTGAAGAGATTTTAGTTATCAATTAGTAATCAATTATTGTCATTATTTTCCTTTTCACTAATACAAATTAATGTTGGATTTATCTAATATCACTTTTACAAACTTCATTAACCGTAAATTGGTTATTAATCTGTTATTCATACCATCATGAGTTCTATGAAGAAAAATAATATCAGGCTCCTTTACTATTCGCTGAACTTTAATAAATCTGTGCTTCAGTCTCGTGCGTATATATGCCTACAACTGAAGTCCTCCCATTGCCAATCGCCGAGAATGCAATCCACAGCTTGCAACTTTTCACCCAGTTTATGAAATACACAATTGATCAACTGTAAATTTACATTCACAAAAATGTATTTTTTTTTAAATCTTCTGTGCGCAAGGATAATTATGTATATGTATCAGTGTTGGGCAAGTTAAGGAAAGCGATTAAATTTCTACAGCGATTAGACATACTCGTTTTTTTTTTTGGTGCTCGGAAAACCGCTGGCCAACACTACTCCTCACTCATGACGCGAATAAACACGAGTATATCTAGTCGCTGTAGAAATTTAATCGCTTCTCCTATCTTGCCCAACACTGATTTGTATAAATACTGCCTTGTATTACTTTTTGTTATTGAATAGCACTTACGATTATGAGGTAAAAGAGAATAAGATTTCACGGATTTTATAATAAAATGCTATAAACTCTATGACATAAGATAAGTTACACTTGTTCATAATAATATAAATAATATAAATTATAATTATGCGTATTTTAAGAAATTTTAAGAATTGAAGGATAGATAACCTGTATAAAATTTCCCTTGCAAATAAGTAGAGCAATAAGAAAGGGATGTAAAATTTAATTCAATATTAATTTTAAAATATCTTTTGCTTATTGTTTTGAATTATTTTATGTTATGTGATTAGTTGTAACCTTTAATAAATATTTTTTAATTTTATTTATTAATTAATAGTTTTTACTATTATATAAAAAGTCTGATGAAGCTACAAGAACCGAAAAACCGTTGCTAAATGTGGTATATCTGAAAAGAAAAGATAGAAGTACTAAGTTATTGTTTGTTTTGTAAGACCCTTTTTTATTTATTTGTTATGTATAAGATTGATTTTTTTAGTACTACTTTCTGTTTATTGTTTTTGAATTATTTTATGTTATACAATTATTTCATTGTTATAACTTCTAATGAACATTTATGGCACAATATTGCCTATTTTAAAATAAAACTCATTTTGAAATTCCGATAAAAGCAATCCGATTTCAAATTAGGAGTTCTTCTTTCAAAAAGAAAATATGGTATAAAACTTTAGTTCATCAAAAACATAAAAGGCAGTGCCGTATAAATCATAAAAACTTGTCAGAAAATAATGTAGTAAAAATATTCTCTTAACACACAAGGAATGCTCATAATTTGATTGCTGGGTCACAGCACACCTTCACACAGATTAATTTAACAACAAAAGTTTTTAAAATTTTACTACTTCAACATGAAATTAATTTACTAAATCTTTTGAACTTACATCTAGCACTAGCAATAAGTGTCTTCTTTTTGATAATTATAATAAATGAATTCTGAATATTTGGGAGCGTGTTAATTATCCACAATCAACAGCATTTTTTGGTAGAATGTTTGCCCAATTCAAACAAATTTGAAAAAGATCTTGAAGGTATTTATATCCATATATCATATTCATGTATGGCATTTTTTTTTTGCTTTAATTTTAGCGTAAAAACAATTCAAAAAGAAATATTAGTTGACGAATGTAAATAAATTTGTTTAAAAAAGTACGACGGTAAGTCGATAATTTTTGTTTGATATTCGGTCCGCATTTTAATCGCCATTATTGCCACACGTTGACTTAATTACACAAATTCGTCTCGATTGTGACATTACTATACCCGAGGTATTTCAACAGTGAAGCATGTGTAAGGTATTTCATGATTCGCCTTTATATATCCGATTCGTGTTTATAAGCATTAACATAAGTCATTACAATCAAATTTTACCCGCCGTATGGGATTTTTTATCATATAAATTTACAAGCTTGTAAAAATGTGTAGTTTGGGCACCTTTTAAAATCAACTCGATACCGGCTGAATGCAATTTATCCTTTACCGTATATCTAAAACTGAAAGAGGCACAGAGTAAAGCGAATACCCTCTTATTGGGAATGAAGTGCTGAAAAAGTTTATTGCAGTGATCTATTTTAATTATTGTGCCAAGTGACAACATTAAATTAAACTGACACAGTATTATGTGATGTGTGCTACATCAATGATGGATTCACTATCTGTTTTTAAAAAAAAACATGGGGAATGTAGATAGAACGAAAAAAATTCATTCCGACATTCCGAAAACAAACTAAGGTGTGGGTGTAGAAATATTTTCTCGCACTCCAAACGTCAAGAAAATATTACCTTGGACACCACACAACGGTTTTTCAGGCTGACATCTATGCCAGAGAAATTGTCCGCTAGAGATTTTGAATAACTGTATTAAACGCAAATTAATAAAAAAAAAAACAGTGACAGTCAGTTGATGTTAAACAGCAAAAAAAAAATTCTAAGCAAATCAGAAAATACTTGAACATAGAGACAATTGACCTGGTTTGATACAAACCAAAGAGTGCGTCTCATACATGTTAGAACCAAAGTGTTACTTGAACTTGACCGAAAATAATTAAGTGTTTTTGTTTTTATGGGTTAGGTGAGATTGAACGCCGACTGTTTTTGGAGTACGAGGCGAGAGTGGAACATATTTTCTGCCACTGTCTTGCTATGACGAACATCAGATATGTGACATTTGGGAAGATTGATCTCTCACTAGGAAACCAGAAAAAAAAATGTAATCCAAATTATTTTCCGTCGTTTTTGAAAATTTATGAATCTTATTATTTATAGCCTTTTTAAGGGAGGCGATGTTTGATGAGCTTCGACTCTTTCCTTGTCTCCATTAACTGGAGCACGATATTTTGATGATTTTAACGAAAAATATAAAATCTAATTGGTCATCTGGTTCAGATGAGGTCCATTTCTAGTGCCGTTTTCTCAGCGGCGTTAAAAATAAACAAGGTAACTCCTATTTATAAATGAAGTGATCCTCAAAATATATATAATTATCAATCTATTGCTCTTACTTCTGTTTTTTTCGAAAATATTTGAATATACCTTTCTGCAAAGGTTATCATTTTTTTTTAGATAAATGTCTTCAGTAGAGATGGTGATATTTGTTGGCACGCAGTGGCGCAGACTGTATATGATCGGTCGGTATTATGTACATATTATATGTATATGTATATAAATCGATTGAGATAATGGTTTTTTTGCCGTATTTGGTTTATATGTAATTTTTAAAAAACTTCTTGGGAAGCGGCATTTATTTATTATTTTGTATTACTTATACAAAAACGTTTCGATGCTGTTACCTTTGACTTTATGTTACTATTA
Source organism: Protaetia brevitarsis (assembly GCA_004143645.1). NCBI lineage: Eukaryota > Metazoa > Arthropoda > Insecta > Coleoptera > Scarabaeidae > Protaetia > Protaetia brevitarsis. Next base: position 1,333,967 of record RXPK01000255.1, read on the forward strand.
TGAACATACAATTGGAATTTACCAACACGGAGACAAATTGAAAAAGATGAAACGTTTTTGTATAAGAAATACAAAATAATAAATAAATGAGAAGTTTTTTAAAAATTATATATAAATCGATTCACTCGATTTGCCTAGGGAGTATGTACTAATATTACACATAAAAAAGATTCTTCGAATTAAAAGAAACATTTCTTTGCCGTTAGTTAAAGAACTATTTCCTTCAGTTAATACGTATTTCTTTCACTAAAACAACACTATTTTTAATTGAAGGAAATATGTTTTGACTGAAGAAAAGGTTCTTTGAAATAGTTGCAAGGGGACATTTCTTTGATTTAAGGAATTCTTTTTCTCTGTGTGCGCTACTGCGTGTCAACAACCAAATCATCATCTCTAGTCATTAGTAAGAATCAGCATGGATTAGTACCAGGAAAATTAACTTTTACAGCAATTAATTCTTTTTATCAAAGCACTGTGAGGTGCCTTCGGACGGGTGAGTACCCTATTGCTATCACGTGTGATCTCAGCAGGGCACTCGACTGCGTCAATCATCACACCTTATTGGAAAAACTGCCATCTTTTGGTATTAAGGGAAATGCCTTGTCATCATCCTACTATCATCTATCATCCTACCTCCATAATCGAAGCCAGTATGCCATACGGTATCCTACAAGGCTCTGTACTGGATCCCGTGTAATTTTTGCTATACATTAATGACATGAAAAGTATCATGCTATAGATAACAATATATTAATCTCTATGCTGATGATTATTATAATACTTGATGAAGATAACGATAGTTTACAGGTTAAATGTAATGACTTTCTTGACAGGATTAACAACTGACTAAGGGAGTCTCAATTAAATACGGAGAAAACAGTATCTAGTTCTTTATTGACATCAGTGAGAGGCACCTTTAAATCTGAACATTAATGAGAAACAAATATCATGTGTAGAGAATAGCAAATCTCTAGGCTTACAAATAGACCAAACATGGAAGGACCAGCTTAACGAAATCATCGCTAAATTAAATTCTATTACATATCTTTTCCGTAATATAAAATATCTAGTAACCAAAGAACAACTAGTTTCTGTGTACTATGCTTTGGTCGAGAGTAAATTTCGATGTGGGATATGCTTTTGTGGAACCTCACCTGCTGCCCAAAATGTGTTCATTCAAAAACGTATTTTAAGAATTATAGTAAATAGGTATCACCTTTACTCCCTCTTGTAGACAATTATTTAAGGCACTTAACATTTTAACATTAACTGGTTTATATATTTTTGAGATGTGTGTCTACACATTCGTAAATCAGAATGAATTGAATAAGAATATGGAATTTCATCAATGCTACACAAGGGCTGGTGACTAGTTCCGAATTCCTTTTGCAAGATTAAAAGTATCTAGACTTTAATTAAATTATTTTATGTAGTGACATCAAACTTGAAAGAATGTAAAAACTAATTTCAAAAAACGCTTAAAATCCTATTTGGTGCCCACGGTAATCTACAACTTAAATGAATCCTTTTAATTCATATCTTTTTTATTATTATTATTATTATTATTTATTTGCTTGGTTCCATTGTTTACAAAAAATTGTATGGAAAGCGTCAATAGTAGTTAAAAATGTAAAATACAAGTAGTACAAAAAAAAGAAAAGAAAAAAGTACACAGTACGTCGTCAAAATAGACAGATAAAAAACAAACAATTATACACAAATAAATATGCAGGTACAAGATCAAAAGTTAAAAGTTAATTGAAAAGAAATCCTCATAATTGTACAAGGCACTCAGCGCAATAACCTGTTTGAGTTTTTTCTTGAAAACATTTGTTGGTAGACACTTCACACTTTCAGGAATGTGATTATAACTCGTATAATGTTATGTTTCACACTTTTTTTAACCCTTGAAAGCTTCGTTTGCGGTGCGTTTAGGAATGCAGTTTCAGTTCCTCTGGTTTGATAATTGTGTGCTAGTTCATACTGTTCAAAGAACTCCTTGTAATGGCGCTTAGCGAACACCGCACATTCGAAAACGAACAAACCAAACACCGTAAGTAGTTGATTCTGCTTAAAAATTATCCTGCACGTATCTCGGGGTTTCAGGTTAAAGATGCTGCGGATACATTTCTTTTGCGCCACGAAGACACGTTGAATCTCAACACTGTCTCCCCAAAACATAACACCGTAAGATAGGCGTGACTGCACATACGCATAATACACAGTTATGGCCGCTTCGACACTAATTGTGGATGAGACGACTCTCAAGGCATAACTAAAACAACATAATTTGTTACATAAATTGTCGACGTGGGATCTCCATTTAAGTTGGTCGTCTACGGTGATTCCTAGGAAGCAGGTGTTCGGTGAAGACGTGAGTGGTTGACCACCATGTGACCAGCCAATCCCATCACTGCCTGAGGTACTTCTGAACAATAAGATTTTAGTTTTCTGGACATTTTGTTTCAGGTTATTCTGTATGAACCATTTGTTTAACTCTTGCAGGAGATCAGCAGTTTCACGATGCAGCAGTTCGACAGACTTAGATCTAATGGTCACCGACGTGTCATCCGCAAATAACGCAATCTTGTGGGGAGAAATTTCAGGTAAGTCGTTTGTATAAATAAGGAACAGAATTGGTCCTAAAATAGACCCTTGCGGCACTCCCTGTTTGCATATAGCCCAAGCTGATGAGATTTTCTCGCCATTGTTTATTACTGTACGCTGTTGTCGGTTATGGAGATACGACTTTATGAGCGCAGCAGCTTTTCCTCGAAAACCCAATCTTTCGAGTTTATATATTAGTATGCTGTGGTCTACTCTATCAAATGCTTTCGATAGGTCGACGAAAACTCCTGCAACTTCATCTTTATCATTTATGCCTTCGTAAATCTCTGTTATTACTTGGAAGATAGTATTAATGGTAGATCTACCTTTCTGATAAGCGCTTTGCCTATTGCTTAGGAGATTATTATCTTCAAGAAATCTTACAATACGTGACAGGATTATCTTTTCAAATACTTTCGCTATGTTAGAAAGTAAGGCAATGGGTCTGTAGTTTAAAAGATCGGCTAAATCTCCCTTTTTATAAACAGGTTTTATAACAGTCATCTTCAATTCGTCAGGAAAAGTGGCAGTTTCAAGCATTACATTTATCATATGTGTAAGTGGACGCACTATAACAGCAGCTACACTCTTCAATACAACAACAGGAATTTCATCTTTTCCAGTAGAGGTTGTGTTTTTTAAGGACATGATAGCATTAAATACTTCTTGATGGTCTGTTGGTGATAAAAAGCACGTCTTCGCGCTATGTTTTACGTGATTATAGTCGGTACTATTATTAGTGCTATTTAGTTCACAAATATTTAAAAAGAAATCATTTATATAGTCCGCAATGTTCGAATCTGTATTTAGATTATATTTTTCGGTAATAGCTTTAGTATCTATCTCTGGATCTTTCTGTTTTGATTTTGTGGTTTGCTTCACTAGTTCCCATGTTGCTTTAGCTTTATTATTTGCCCTCAATATGTGCTCAGAATTTACTTTGATTTTTGTATTTTGTATTTCGCGTCTCAAGTGTGAACAATAACTTTTATAGTAGTCAATGTCTATTCTACCTTCCCTAACACCTTCATATAATTGGCGCTTAATCCTGCATTTATTTTTAATATCTGTGGTTAACCAAGTATTTTGTTTTTCTTTTTTATCTTTAATCAAGATTCTTGGCGAGTGGACATCAATTACAAGCTCTAGCTGCTCTATAAAATACTTGTAACTCAGGTTAGCATCACTGCTCCCAAGACAAGAGGACCAATCGATTGTGCTAAGGCTGTAGTTTATCTTTTGAAGATTCTCCTCAGTAAAAATACGCCTTTCCAACTTGCGTGGCCGTGTGCCGATATTTGAATCATCGTTAACAGTGACAGAGATTAACTGTCCCAAGTGGTCTGAAAGTGCTGTATCAATAACTGCTGCCGAGTAAGCAATGTCGGTGGTAAGAAAAACATTATCTATTTGCGTCCAACAAGATTTGGAAATTCGGGTTGGTTGATCCAATGTTTGAACCATATGGTATGCCTTGATCAAATTTAACATTTTTTTAACGTTGCAATCGGTAGAGTTTAAAAAGTTGATATTAAAATCTCCGCACAGTAGTACGGCATACGTTGTAAAACGCTCAGTTACAAAATCTAACATTTCCTCCAAAGTCACAAAAAAGTTATCTAAATTTCCTAGTGGTGCTCTATATATATTTATGATGACAAGCTTTGCTGATTTTATTTTTATAGCGGTGCATTCAATGTCTAATTCGATGCTTTTATTTTTTAGGTAATCGATTTCCTCTGTTATTATCTCATTGGAGACCATGATGCAACACCCACCATGCGATTTGAAAATTCTATTATAGCAAGAAGCCATGGAATAACCATTTAGTCGAATCATATTAACTAAACTAATGCATGTTTATGTCATTTAGGGTTGATTATTATTGTTATTATTATGAATATTTATGTTCTTTTTTTCCTTCTGCAAGGTGTTAGGTTTGCCCAATGTACATACATATACTCCACTGCAAAGTATTTTATATACTATGTGGGTTTGTTTATCGGCGTGCTATCTTTAAGTTTGGTATCCAAATATTTTAAAGTATTATAATTTTGGCTTGCAACTTAGCTTCCATGTGTTGTAATATTTATGAAAACGTTTTTTTTTAATTTTAAGATTGATAAAATTTTCGGAGTAATTGTTTAGTTTTAAAATTCGATAGATGGACGATCTTCAGGACTGATTAAGTGGATCGATCTGTCTAACATCTAAGGAAACAATTACACTTTTTTTTGATAGAGAGAAGTTAACTTGGAGACTATTTTAAGAATCTATGGGAAGATATATAGAGTTAATGACTGTCTAAATTGCTAATTTATGAAGTATTTATTTTTCCATAATATAATAACATTTTAAAATCGCATTTAATTTTCTTTTCATATCTCAGTATAAATATGTGTCATGATAATATTCTATTTCACATCACTATATATACACATCTTATTTTTATTTATACTGCAAATATGTATGCATGCTAAAAACATACTTCCACAAAAATTAATATACAAATATTGTTTTCAATTCGACATCATTTCAAATTTAATGGATAAAATAATATACATTGGTTACAATTGTATATAAATTTCTTCATAATTTTCGACTTATAATAATTAAATATACACACAATCAAATTTAAGTTATAAATTCGTTTTCCCTTTTAATAATGTAAAGAATCTTTTGAATTTCACCTTTCTTCTGCCATTTATTTTATTTATTTAATTAATTAACTTTTCAAACAATTCCATTAATTAGAAACTATGTAATACATTACATAGCATAATTTTGTAATATTTTCTTACGATTTTTATCTGTAGAAGGCTATATACATACAGCTGAAATGTAATTAAAGAAATTAATTAGAAATCAAAGCTATATTTTAGTTTTACGCTATTAGTTACTAAACAAGAAAGAAATATTTACTTATCAAACTCGGATAAGAAAACTACATTGTGATTATTATTATTTGTATACGTGGAAGCAATAAAACTGGCTCCTTCTTCACTATTACGTTTTTTTTTTTCTTGGCCCCTGCAAGTCATTGTGGTTGAGCTAAATATATAGTTATTTGCTACGGTAATACATATTCATACATATATCATACCACATAGGTATACACCTAATACCTGCATATTGGATTTCTACTACATATCATATCTACATACATGTGGTTTTTATTTTCTTCTGTGGTGATATGTTCAGTTGAATTTTCAAAAGCGAGGGATCATGGATAAGATTAAAATTGATTAATAGGAAAGGTTTGTATCTGTGGTTCATTTCACAACCGGATATAGCAACAAATCAAATCCGTTTATTTGGCAGTTGAAAATTCAGAATTTTAAAATCCATGGCAAACGTCACTCAACAACTCGACGAGAATTACAAATAGAACTGATGTGGAGCTAATACATTAAAAATGTTGGCAACTTGATTTATTGTCGGTTACTATAACGTTTATATTACACGTCAACTTTTTCATAAACAACTTGACAGCTTGTCCACTACAAAACCGAAGTATATTAATCGACATGTCTGCATTGGAGTATAATTTAGTGTGTGCGGGGGGTGATGGTTTGAAGAGAAAGATTGAGAAGCCCCAGTTGAGGAGAACTCCAATACCATCGTGCCGTAAGCTAACCGCTAGACCACAGATCAAAGATGATCAAGTTAAAGTCAAACTGGAGGAAGCTATGCAGAGCCTCTCATCTCCGAATTTGCGGAAATTCAACCGGAAGAGGGCACAAACTGTGGCCGAGATAACTCCTAGTAAAAGACGGGTGCCTGCGGAAGTTCGGTATGTCAAAGTTTTAATGAGCGTATATTAGGTAGTTTGCCTTCAGAGGGATTATGCTTATATTGTTTTCAATTTATAGTTTATGAAGATAAATGTTCTTTGTTGAAGATTTATCTATCTTCGTACTACTTTATCATTTAATTGTATACATATCCACATCAATGCTTAATTAATATTTAACATTGTAAAAAAAAAAAAAATATTGGCATGCCCTTTTTATTTCTTTCAGTAATACCAGCATTTCGCATAACAGAAATCTGTATTTCTTCTGAAAACGGTATTGGCATTCAATGTATTGTCATATATGCAAATATTTTTGTGGTAATCAAATGCCTTTTCAACCAATTAATCTATATAAAAACAATCATGATAAAGCTAAACAAGGACTTTTATATCTGTGTCTGTATCTAATGTCATTACATGCTTCATATTCAATACGTGATGCAGATGTAGGTACCGAGTTGAGAGCGCACAGTTTATGGGAGACACAAACAGGTATATGCAATATATGGTTAATTGATTAAGGTGCGTCCACACATGTGGAGTTCGCCGAAGGCCAGCTGATAATTCGGGGAATTTCTAGTAGCGTGGTTGGGAATTTCTGGGTTCGACGTAGTGTTCGGCCGTATGTTCCTCTATTTCCAAACTTTTGCACATCAAGGTGGACAAACGTTCGCCTGAACACTGTATATGAAACTGTCCATGCATTCGGTATGGCGTTTAGCCGTTGGCAGTTGTGCAGCGAGTTTCTAAACTGCTTGTAATGCACTGTACTACATACGATACACGTGATATGTTCAAACTTATTATATTTTCAAGGAATGATAGAAGATATAGAAGTGATCTAATTCCTCACAGATTCTTCCATAATATTCAAGTTACCGGTTTCGTAAGTTTCTCATTAAACTTAAATGGAACATCCTATATTTTTTATGAAGTTTCGATAGATATTTATCGGATCTTTAATTTTTGTTAACCATTCCCTATAATCCTATACCTAACTCTTTGGCTTTCGTAGGATCGGAAATTAGGGACCGATACAATGGCCGACAAGATCGCCAGATCTAATACCACTGATTTTTATTCCTTTGGGAAAGAATTATACTAGGAATTAGAAATCTTGCGTTTAGGCATTCTCTCAATTCAAGGCAGGAATTAGAAGCTGCAGTTTTACAAGAGTCCGGCTCTCTATTTTCGCTTGAGTTGACGAACTCAGAGTGTAAGAAAATGGGGTCGTTTACAATATGGCGGACAATTCGAACACACGTATAACATCAGTAATGCTATTAATGGTTTTTGTCCAATTCCTTTAGAAATATGTTTCCTATTAAAAGTATCGAATTTGGCAAACTCTCTACCTATAAAAACCACAATCAATTGTTTTCCATAATTCGTTCACTTTTAACAGACCGTGTGCTTGTACGTATGTATGTACACTGTAAAAAAAGTTGCAGTAAAATTACATGTAAAATCGTTGGTAACAAAGTTGCTTACAATTTTACAGTAAATTTGCTTCATAAGGTAAAATATCTACCATCTAGTAAATTTCACATGCTGATGTGTTTTTCAAAGATTGTACTGTAAAATTCGTATGTAATATTTATATGAACTCTATATTTACCGAACACTGAAGTAATTTTCATATGTATTTTTATAAAAGAGAGCAAGCAACTTACCTAATTCTTTTATAGCACCTAATAGTCATACTGAATCGCTCAACCAGGGATCAAGAATGAACACGCTTACGCGAAACCTACGATTGTTTGTGACGTACATGATATCATTGAGCCAATAATAAGTTCGACAGAAAGCGATAGAAACGAATAGAATTACCTACGCGCACAGATAAATAATCCAATAACCAATCACATTGCGGCGTATGAATTTCGTATTTTCCATGATATCTATAGTACCCGAAAATTCAAGTAAAAACAAATAAATATAAAAGATCCTCATATTTTTACAGCAAAATTAATAGTTCACTAGTAAAAATACTTTTAAAGTGCACTAAATACCCCAAAATAAATGTCAATTTTACACTTTTAAGTTTTTAAATTTTACCGAAATTTCTTTTCCCATGTTAAATATCCTAGAAAAACATGTAAAACAAAATTTACATGATTTATTGTGGTAAACTCACAACGTTATTAGATGTAATATTCCTGATTTACCATAGCAAAATTACTGTAATTTTTTACAGTGTACACCATGTATGTATACAGATGTCCCACCGAACTGGGACATTAGATTTTTTTTGAACTTCTAGTGCAAATTTGATTTTGAAACTTGCAGTGTACTGATTGCCTACTATGATCTATTTAAGGAAAATATTTTCAACTTTATATCACTTTCGGTATACATATTGTTGATATCAACTTTCTTATTTTAAATAGGATGGTATAATTTTTATCGGTCTAATGAATTTGCCGAGTCATTTGAAATTAGTTTATATGAAGGTTCCCCATCTCTAATCTCGATCGTTTTTGAGATATTTTCATTTTCGTTGATTTTTTGACATTTGCACTGTTTCAAATAAAATCAAATATTTCACGAGATAGCAGATATTTAGTGGTTCTACCAATGTCGATGTAAATACAAGGACGTAGCTATAAGGTGTTATAGCAATAATCACTGAATCACATACAGGGTGTTCAAAAACGGGCCTCTAATGTGGATACCTTTAAGCTAATAAAACTTTGTTCTTTCAAATGGAACATGGTATTTCTTACTACAGCATTGAATGCAGCGTAAAATTCTACGTGGATTGATATTGGTTTGGTATATCTATTCTTAATAGTTTTAAGAGTAATAGCATTTCTTGCAAAAAATTACAAAAAATATGCCTAAATTTCAAGTTTTAACCAAATAAAATGAGTTTCTTCCTACAAAACACTCTGTAAATTATTTGCCTAACCTATCTAAATGTTTATGTTTCAAATATCTACTGCTTACTAGTTTCTTACGAATAGTAATGTCTTTTAGTTTCGATATTAGTAGGCCATGAGATGTGATAACAAACAAATAATATCCATTGTTGGTAATTTACCAAATTGCGCAGTGATAAACTTACGCAGTATTAACAACTCACATCTTTAATAATAAGTGCTAATGCTGTCAACTCCTTCACACATTTTCTGCTAACAATAAGTAAAACGTCGTAAATCGAAAGAAATAAGAAAAACATTGAAAGTTATATTAGAAATAACATTTTAGACTTATTCTGCATTCGTGAAGAATGTAACAATGATTAGATACCTACACTTACTTGCAATGGATCAAAACCTCGAAAAGATAAAATACAAAAGGAAATGAAAGGAGATATCCTAAATACACCCACAATATTCCAAATATTGTTCACTTACTAGACCAGGTATTTTCTTTGTAGGGGAGCCGTCTGACATGGAGTCTCCGCAAACAATGCAGCCTTTTTTTAATTGATTAATTAACTAATAATTAATAATATTTATTTCCCTGTATTACATTACAAATGTATATACGTATAGGGATTGTCACAAGTAGGGGAGAATGGGACTCTATAAATTAAAATAAAATTAACAACTAAAATATTCATTTAAACTATAAAACGCGTTACTCAACAAATATGAATTTAATGTACGTTTAAATAGAACAAAATTATCAATAATTTTTATATTGTTTGGAAGCGCGTTAAAAATTTTGAGACCCATGTAGCGGGAAGACTTCAATGTTGCATTATATTTACAAAAGGAAATATAGAAATCGTCATGTTGCCTATTAGGGGTCTCTTGGCTTTTTGTATTAAACTAGGTATTAAGCGATACAGACAGATAACATAAATCAGGAACAAACTGTTAAAAGTCTTCGAAAATGTTCAGTATAAATGTCCTTTCAGAATAATAGTATTTTAGTTTTTTTTTAATTTGGTTTATTTTCGATGTATTACCTGTAAGCAAGTAAAAATATTAACACCTAATTTGCTGTTGCATAATAATTATGGCTTATTAATATTTTATAATTGCAACCACATAAAATTACTAAACAATGCAAAAATAGATAACGCGTCATTCTAAAAAATAATATACGGAGTGTTTTTTTTAGGAAAAATTTATTTATTTTATTTGCTCGAAACTTGGAAATTAGTCATATTTTGGGCAATAAATAAATGATAATATCTCAAAAACCATCAAAAACAGGTATACCAAACCCTAATGTTAATCGATGTAGAATTTTACGTTGCATTCAATGCTGTAGTAAAAAATACCATGTTCGATTTGAAATAAAAAAGTTTTGTTGGTTTAAAGGTATCCACATTTGGAGATGCGTTTTCGAACACCCTGTATGTGATTCGGTCATTATTGCCATAATATTTTATACCTACGCCTTTGTACTTACATCGACATTAGTAGAAATATATCAGAAACGGTTGAGTTTAGCGATAGGAACCTTCATGTAAACTAATTGCAAATGACTCGATACATCATGTACCCGATAAAAATTGTACTATTCCATTTAAAATAAGAAAGTTGATATCAACACCCTGTATATCGAAAGTGCTATAAAGTGGAAAATATTTGGTGGGACAGCCTTGATATCACGTCCAATTGCGTATATTTAACGTTCGCCGTTATAAGGTTTTTAAATGGCTTTAACAACAAATTTAAACTCAAACTTATCTTTTTAAAAGGGTTCCCGTAGCTGCTGTTTTTTGTTATTTTTAACTCTTTTAGCATACAATTTAACCGTATAAGATTTGCCCCGTATTATTTCTTCTTTGTAAGGAGAGGTGTTCGATAGAAAACGTCTACTAGAATAAAAGATACATAGACTTGAAAGGGTCATGGTAAAATACTTGATCATGCGAAACTTACTTTAGCATCATTTGAATGACCCGTTAACCAAAACGATTAAGCGGGAGTCTATTGGCGAAGCTCATGTCCTACAAATTTTCAAAAACATCAAATCTAAGAAATTTCTCATACTATAAATGCTATTAATATTATCTGAGATTAAAAAAGCCAATTCGAAGCCAATGTCAGATTTGACCTAAATGTTATTTCCCAAATGTAAAATTTGTAAAATGAGGTAATATTAAATAATTTACAACAAAAAAAATCCAATGAATGAAAATCCATGATCGCAAAAACCAATTAAATGAGATAAACAATAAAGCGAATTACTCTTGACCTTTTTCACAGTATCACTGTATTATTTTTTTATTCCAAGTGCAATAAAGGTTATAAAATCCATAATGTCGTCTTAAATTATTCATGGTATTTTTACATTACATAAATTTCAAAATTACAGCGAAAGACAAAAAACTATTAGCATACATACATATATGTAACTACTTACAACGAAATATATTGGGAGGCTAGATTTTCAGAATTTTTCAAATTCGAATTTGTTTTTCTTTTCAATGATAATAAATCAAATAAATGTTATTATATAGACAACTTTAAAACCTGCCTATTCCGCAAATTGTCTAAAATGATTTACTAAATCAAAGAAATAAAAGAAATAGAGTATGAGTCTTACATAATATCGCAGGATGAAAATTTGATGTTGGATATTCTCCCAATGTTGCGAACACTAGTCACTTCACTGGTCATTTAGCATTGACGGTATTGAGAAGAATAAGTGAGCTTAGATTAAGGAAGAGCGTATTGATAAAGACGAAATTTTAAACCGGTTTTCTTTATTCACACAACGAGAAGGATCTCTTATTTTTAAATATTTTTTGCATTTGTAGTGAATCACAAAGGCAAATTAGTCAAGTTGATGTTTCCTTAAAGATCACTTTTCTGCTAAGAAAGTGCAGCTATGGCTTACCATCCTACCTTTATAGTTGGACTATTGAGCACTTAATTTGTATTTTGCAATTGCCTCCAACATAAGTTTGTTATAACTCGCTATCATTAGCTATCCGAAGTAGAAATTAAAATAGGTATCAATTTGTTTCCATAATTTATAAGAAACCTGTGAACATTTCTCGTGCACAAGTCATTGGATTTAGGTGTGGTAACTGATTTTATTAACGCAAATAGACAAACAATAGCTGTCACTTCCTCCATAAACAGGTAACATATTCACACTTACACACGCTTTTGTATTTGTTCCTCGGCATCATTATTATGTTATTATCAGTCGTGTTCAATAAGTATTTGGTATGGTTTTTATGTTAACACTGCTTATTTTGCATAATTTATGCTCATTTTTTATAATACTACCTGTTCTTAGAACAATTAAAGAGTTAAAATTATATCCTGTATTTAACAACTTTACTAATCGTTTTCCTTTAAATATAAACGAATTCTCAATGGACAGTTTACTCAGAAGTTAGATTGATGTGAGCTTCAAGAACTTAATAAATGTCGGGGTCTTTAGAAATGTAAAATGTGTATTGCCAATAAAAAAAAGTAATGAAAATTATGAATACCTTTGCAGCAATTCACTTACGTAATTCACTATTGTGAGAAAATGGCAACTTTAACGAAAAAAAAAAAATCGTTTTTTTTCATTATCGTGGTTAGTTTAATTTGGTTATTCAATTGTCACTTCTTCTTAGTTAGTGCAATTAAAATGTCTAGAGTTCGAGGATAATTTATCAACAACATAACAGCTACTACATTTTGTAACACCGCTTGAAGGTGAAAACAAATACTGTTAGGTTGCAATGTGTTGATTTTTGCACTATAAGTTCTGTTTCTCTTCCATACTATTCTCTGTGCATACCTTCTTTTTCGTGAACGGTAAAAGATAAAAAGGTGGTTAAATTAGAGAAAAGTTGCACAATTAGATGAGCTTTTTCAACTGTTAAAACTTTCAAAATGTATGATATTTTAATAGCACTCAAAAGTAGAATCTATTTGCCCAGTAGCCGAAAATAAATAAATACAAGTTGTACAACAGGTAGAGCAACAATCATAACTAAAGAAAAAAGAAGAAAAGGTATTTTAACAACAATAACAAGAAAAAACCAGTAAACTAATGCAGTACCCACGTAAGCTCTTACAACAGGTGCTCAATTAAACTGCCTTCATTCTCAAGACACAGATAGCACCAGTCGATGCTACAGTGCGATTTAATATAGCTTGTGGAATTCTTCTAAATGTTTGAATTCAGCCACATTGTCTAAGGTTTATTGGTAAACCTTGTCTTTGATATAACTCCAAAGAAAAACATCCATCGGCTTTAAATCTGGCGATCTAACTGGCCAGTTCACAGGTGCATGAGTTCCTATCCATCTTTTCGGCAATCTCGTGTTTAAATAATTAGATACAGTTTGTGCATTATGTGGCGGAGCTTAATCACCATAAATCTCGTATTTCTGCCAGCGGTAGTCCATCAAGAATTTCTTCAACGTCATTTTGTAATAATCGAAGATGTGCTTCTGATGTATGTATGTGTATGTTAGGACCAATTAGGCGGTTGCCTAATATTCAACACCATACGTTAAAACCGAAGCGGACTTGTGTCTAGATTCTCATTTTAAATGGGGATTTTCAATTGCCCAATAGTGGCGGTTATGTCTATTAAATAAACCATTGTTGGTAAATCTAGTTTCATCCGTCTACAGAATTTTCGTAGGAAATTCTATACACTCCTGACATGTACAGTGTACCTGTGTACACGTGTGCCACTCACAAAATGTTGGCCGCCTTTCGCTATCGCCTTCTCTAAGTCCCTGAAAAATGCGCTCTTTGAAGGGATGATACTTGTGTATCTTTAAAATTAAGTGGGCAGTCCATTTTTTTACTCCAGTTTCATAGCGTATACTGACTGGTGGGTTTTCTACAACTGTTTGCAACACACTGTTCTCATTTACACGTTTTTTTTCGCGATGTCTCTTCGTCTTCGGTGCGTTAAATGAGCCATATTCTTTTAAATTTTCCGCTAATTTTCTAAAGGTCCACGGATGTGGTTGTCGTCTGGCTTCGTATACATTCTTTCGGCTACTACTACTACATTTTTGTGCGCCAAAACGAAACACGACAACATGTCAGTTTTTTCGGCATTATTGACTATGTTATTATGTCCGCTAGTTTCATCAAAGTAAACACTTATCTTGCAATAATAAACTACAGAGGGTGACAGGTGACAGGACAGGTTATTAATATTCAGTTGTTTGGTATTGTTTGCTGTCATTAGCCACGGCTTACCGTGAGAAAACAAGTTTTTTGCTTATAACTCTCTTATTTTTGAAAACAACAGTCTTAAACCTTCTATCACAGAAAAGAGAAACGTCAGCTCTACCCAAGGATGCCCTTTTGGCCATTGATGTGTATTTAAAAAAATAAAGTTGAAGATGATTTCAAATGTACGAAACGTGGTATTGTATTTTTTATAAGGCGATGTGATAAAGAATGAAAAAAATGCCTGAAAAAGATATTTTTCGTTTTCCGTCCTCTCTCTCAACTAATCTCACTGGACAAAAAATAAAAATTTCACGATTTTCACTTTTTCCTTAATATCTCAAAAACTATTCACGATATTTTGAATTTCCCAACACAATTTTGTTGTTCACATAATTGCGCAACTTTTCTCTAATTTAACCAGTCTTCTATCTTTCACCGTTTACGAAATCCCTATGCATGGGTCCCTTATCTTGAACACCCTGTTTATACAATTTCCAATCAATTCGGTTCCATGTAGTTACAGCTAAAATAATAAAAGGGGATCCCTAATTTTGTTTCTCAATTAAACTTATCATCTTTGAGCGCCGCCCCTTTACGTAGCTGTTTGCTCTGGGATTTCTACAGCTTAGTAGTAGAAACCACATCCAAGCTAGGCCAACGCATTGGTACAAAATATGAACTGGAGTTTCTTCTTCCTGCTGTTAGGATCTGCAGCTAGCGTCTTTTACCACGCATATCTATTTAGTCCACAGTGTCTATTCAGCAGCCCTACTATTATTTGAAAGTCGTTTTATCTTTATTCAGTGCGTGTTCAGTAATTTTAGACCTCGTTCCTCCAAGAACTGTCACATATGTTTTTGTCCACATGATTTTGACCAACACTCTTTGCCCTTATGTAATCATTATATCCTGGAGGAGCTAAAAGCTTTAACGATCCTCTAGATAACATGCATAGCAGAGTGCTTGCAGTGGCCAGTCAATAGCCCCACAGCTTTACGTAGGTTCTTGCAACAAAGTTGCAGGCAGTATTTTGCTGTCCTGAACGATAGTCTGGGGATGGCTTTGCTTGCTAGACAGTAGGTAGTTAAGCATACCCATCTATCCTCTTGTAGTGTAGTGGTCCATTAATTTATTGGGGTATCGAGCGCAGCTGACGAAAGGGGAAGAAGAATGGGCATACCCATCCCTGTTTTTTGTCTTCCATTCATCAGTACAGGCGGCGATCGAAGTTAATGATTCGCGTAGGGGCTAATATGAACATCGTAGCATCTACCAAAGGCAAACACGAGAGGCACACAGTTTCTCGCGGCACCAAGAGAATGCACCTTAGTGAAGCCCTCATCAATGATAGTAGTGTGGCCGGGTGATGGCCCTCCCCGACCAAAAGACTACGGAATCACAACCTCATAGTCGATCTAAGCGGCGTCTCCTCCACGAGCAAATCCAGGGCAGGCACACATAAATGGGCTTCGATTGCTGCTGTCAACGTTGTCCGCATTTCTCCTGTTACGCGGAGAAACGTGATGCACTGTACATGCATTAGTTGGCTATTACTCGTCTCACCCTTGGCTACCAGACGAGGCCGCCATAAGTTAACATAGGGTTAATTATACCAGAATACAACCACAATATTATTTTCGGAGAAAGCCCAGGTTTTACCCAGAATGCGACGACATTGTGAAAGAACCATACATGCTCTCTCAGCTTTCGTTTGATTCCATCTTCCTTTTGTTAGTAAATAGCACCATCTGTGACTTATCTGGGTTTACAGGCAACCAACGTTCTTTACTCAACTTTGTGGAATTAATCATTCAATTTTTATAGTGGCTGTCAAAAAAAACTTTCACTTAAACCGGTACTTCTTTGCACTTTTTTTTTGACGGAGTAATGAATTGTGACCTTTCTCTCATGGCTAATCATCTGATAGTATAATTTGATGCTTTATATCCAGGTTATATGTGGAAACCATCGCTTGACATCCTTCTCACTGTGTGATTACCTTATCGGTGGTGGGCTATCTATAAGTCTGTATGTCTATAGACTCTACCGATTCCTTGTATATGAATACCGACGACAAATCCAGAATTACTGACATTGCGGGAGTAGGAGTCGACGTTACACCACACGTAGTACAAATAAAGCAAGCTCTTGCATACTGTTGTCTTTGCCTGTCGAATCTTTGGCTACCACACTGAGATGCCAATTTCTTCGACACAACCCGCTGTATCTATCTTAGGTATTGCTGATCTTCTTGGTTGTTTTTTGGATACGCGGATTCCACGAAGTTTTTGATCCTTGTCTTTCGCTCCTTTGATGCATAAGATCCTAGCTCCTCCCAATACTACTTGCTGTAAACTTTCTAGCGCTTCTTTTCTTGTGTACATACCAACAAACCCTTTCTGAGCATTCGCTCATGTTTACATTAGTTGTCGATCGCATTTGCCGCAGTTTGCATTCATCCTATCAGAACATGTGGAATCTGCCCGTTGACGACCTCCATAATCTAGGGAATGAAAAGCTTTTCTAATCAATTTGCGTATTAGGTCGTCAATTAGCATAACCACTCTAAAGAGGACAGAATTCCATCCTGCGGACGTATAAAGTATAAACCTTCCTTAATATCCAGAAATACTCCTATAGCTTCTTTTTGCATTATGTTGACTTTGAAACAAACCTGTTACTGAGAAGCTGCTCTTCCAGCATCTCTTATGGAACTATCCACCAACCCTTCAAGTAATTTTTTGCAAAAACGAAGATGGGCTATTTAGTCTGTATGACGTTGGTATTTGAACATATGTTTTACCTATCTTAAGAAGTAGATCATCAAATTATGTACATACAATAACGTTAACTTGTTTATTTTCATGAAGGTTTACTTCATGCACTAGTGCTTCATTCATGCAATGAATGCAGTCTGATTCGTTCATTGCATGAATAAAGTAGAATGCTTGAAACCGTATTATGAAGTGAACGATCTACCATAAACGATAATAAAGGCTTTGTGCTCAACACTAATTCAGTGACTCCCGAAGTCCGAACCTAACGCTCTGTAATTTTTTATGCGCACAACTGCCTTGCTACTCTAGAAGATCTAAGTCATAACTGCACACATCTGCTACCGGTTTATAGCCAAGTTTAGAGATATTGGTTCAGGAGTGTCAATACAAAAATAGTGCACACTACAATCTAATTTTCAAGCAATGAATTTGCAGGAATTTTTCATTCTTCAACATTCATGATGCTTTCATGGCCCCCGATTATGGATTTTATTGTTTGTACGCAAAATATCGAGTGTTGAACGACTTGTGCTGTACATAGCGCCATTTTGCTGAAATCAGAGCTCACCCACATCCAGTGTATCAGCAGATATACTGAGTATTACAACCGAGTCAGTGTATCTGCTGATGATGATAGCTTTGCTATCGAAACATACGTCCAGTTTAGTGCAGTTTATGGTGAGGAGTCTAGGAGAAGTTTACATTCTAACCAATTGTTTTGACAGCATCTTGAAGATTTTGATGTGGGTGAGCTCTGATCTTCAGCAAGATGGCGCTATGTACAGCACAAGTCGTTCAACAATCGATCTTTTGCGTCTTTTGCATCATCAGCAGATACACTGACTCAGTATACCTGCTAATGATGATAGCTTTGCTATCGAAACGTACGTCCAGTTTAGTGCAGTTTGTGGTGAGGGGTCTAGGAGAAGTTTACAGCATTACCAGTACCACAGTTTGGAGTATTTTTGTTAATTGGTTAGAATGATTCGGTTGACCCGAAAGTTATTGCCGGCTTCATTTTCGAAGAAAAATGGGTCAATAATGGCGCCGCTCCAAAAACCGCACCAAATAGTTACACACTCACGATGAACTTAGTGCGACTACGCTTGGGGTTTCCGAACCCAAACACGGCAATTTTGCTTATTAACGTAGACGCCGAGATGAAAATACATGTCATTCGAAAATATGATTTTTTAGAAAAATCGTTGCCATCTTCCAGCTGCTCCAAAGTTCATTTGAGAAGCGATATCAAAGCAAATGGTCATTTGGCTTGAATTTCTGAATTGATTGAACTTTATAAGCGAATTAGCCAAGGTCTTTAAGCAGAATTCTCCTCAAGCTAATGCGATTAATGTTGACTTGCAGCGAGTGGGCACACTATCGGCAACAGCAGCAATACTTTTGATTGAGCCGATCGGATAAACACGAGGATATTTGTGTTGTTGATTAACATACCAATTTCTCGAACTCTTCACAAATTTACGTACACAAGGCACGAACACAGCAGCCACTTTGGAAGTAAGTTTTCAATATTTCAAAACGTTGCTCAAGTGAAAAATGATCAATTTCGTCCCGCAGAAATATGATACTGAGTTTCTGCCACTCTTCCGAGCGCAAAATAGTTGTCAATGTTAAAGCAAAATGTGATTTAAAAATAAACCAGCAGATGTTCCACTCTATATTTATCTAGTTTTGGAGATATTAAGGCAAATAGCGAAAGGTAGTGCTGCTTAAAGGACGCTTCACTCCCCCGAAAGAGAGCGATTTAGCAACTAAAAAAGTTACCATTGTTCTTACATCAGTCAAAATATCTAGCAGGTTTCATTTAAACCGGTGAAGTACGCTGTGATCAGTTGTTGAGAAATTATGATTCACATATATGTACACATGTATCCTAACATAAATCAGGTATGTAGATTTTCGTGAGTGACTGTATATGAAGGTTACATCACTGATGATTTGGTGTGTAAAACATAGATACTTTAATTGCAGCGTCTCCCGTAAGCTCTGCTCTCTTAACTTAGATTTGAATAACTTATAGCGTCTTTTAAAATAAGCTTGTCAAAGCTTGTGTTTTTTCTTGAGATTCATATGATATATATTCGTGACCGTCATATTACGCAGATACAAACATTAAAATCATTATTCAGTGCGTGAAAAAAGCGCCACTACATTTCAACGTGTCTCATTATGTCCATTATGTTTTGTTGTCAGGTTGCCGGCGGAAAGGGTTGCGGCCAAGCCTAGAAAAGAGGACGCCAGTCGTCGCGTGTACCAGCAGTTACTGTTGAACGCGTGGCGCCGACGAAGAGTACAGGTCGCGACGCTCACTGACTCATCCAGACGGCTACAGACGCAGGTTTGTCACCCCTTAGGTGTAGCGAAGCCGCGTTGGCGGCGGCGTAAATGATTCCCAGCGTCGTCGGGTCCGACGCCCCGATGCCGTACGCGTGATTCGACGTCTGCCAGTGGCGACGCAGGGCGATGCAGTTTCACTCATTAAGTCATGGCGAAGTTGTAATCTTATAATTTTACGCCGACTACGTTCCTCTAATGCGTATACCGTGTATACTATCTATATAATATATCGGCTTAGCACAACTACTCCACTACGCTTCGCAAATAAAACATGAATAAGAGAAAAGGGTGATAGAAAGAGTATTAATAACTTTAGGCCTACTTTGCTGCTATCTATATTTTCCAAAATCTTAGACTGTTGCACGTTAGACACTTATGAAAATCTAAATAATTACAAATCATCCTAACCCCGTGCTCCAGCTGAAGGTACTACCACTATCTATTCTAAGTACTATATGGATTCTATAATAACTGAAATGTTCCTACTCTAACTAAATATTTTTTCGATGATAGTTAATAACAAAAATGTAATATAGTGGCTCGCAATTATATGAATATTGCTTGATGTGAAACGCTGCAATACGTGAACGACCAAAAGCATGATTAGCTCATATGATCGCGAGTCTACGGTAAATCGGTCAGTTATTAGTTGCTATTATATTTGCGCGCATGAAACGACTTTAGTTATCTCTCAGCATTTATCAAGGAGTAAGGAAAAATCATGGCAAAAATCTTACTCTGGGGGCAGGATTTGGGGAGAATTCTCAGACCTTGTTATTGATAGCCGGCAAATTGTTATATCCTTTTGAATTTTGAAGAGACAGCTTCCACGTTCCCTCAATTCCAGCAGTCGTGCCGTCTTCAGGTAGCTGCTCCTTTTTTCACACCACTGTGAATTTGAAGTTGAAACAGGATAGAAGTAATGATCTAAAAACAAACAAAACAACAGCAGTACCTATTCTAGCACTTAGTAATAACTTAATCCTAATTACTCTAACCAATGGTAATTAAATTAAAGATTTATATTTTAGATATTTATTTATATACCACAGCCATGCTAAATAAAACTATAATTTAACAGAATTCAGACACTAAGGAGTATTAAATATTCATTCATAAACGTCCACTTACTATATCTAAATATGCCGTAACCTATCTAATTCTTCACAGCATTACTAAAAAATCCACATCGTCCGACGCAAATTAACTCTTAGCTAATGCCCTACTTACGTACGCGACGCCACTCATCATGAAAAAATGCCGCTTTATCTACCCACACATTCACAATGCGATTCATTAACCTCCCAATCCTAATAATATGATTTAAAATTATGGACCCTTATTAATTCAAACGCCTGAACGAAAATAACCCCATTTCCTAAAACGGAACGCTACGATAAATCTCTTAGCCATTCCCCGCCAATCATATAAAGCTTTAACTATGTAGGAAATAACGCATACCAAATATCGCACTCTCCCACTAGACCCGTTCTTCGCAATTGATACGCTTTTCATACCGATCTACATACGTAGATCGTAGTCTAAAAAACGCAAGATATCCCAAGTATTTAATAACGAAATAGTAGGATTTGTTAAATTCCCTAACGCCTCTAATACAGATAAGCTCTGTGTTACAATTCGCTTAATACAATGTACTGCCTGGTTTATTGCAACTAATTGTACTTGAAAACTATTGCAACGATTTGGTAATTTAAACTTTTGAATTTATATTTCAATACTCCTGTTATAAAAAACAAAAGCCACCCTCACCCTTTGGCCCATCCGTAAAAATTTCTGAACCCTCTCTGAAAGTACCTTTAAATGAATTCGGCCTCCTATATCTACTCGCCTTTCTAAATCGCCTGGTTCTAATCTAATTCCCGTTGCCGTAATTAAACCCTCTAAACGTAAATCTACTGGTAATATACCCGAAATATCGCACGCCGTGTCTGTTGAAATAGATGAATACGCTTTCGCGGTCCTAATCGTTAACAATCTTTGCGCCCCGACTGATGTTTTTTTTTTTAATATTGCACGCGTCCGCCCATATCGCTCCCGCGTACAACATTGCCGGTTCTATAGTGCCCCTGTAAATAGTGTTACCGTTTAAACTTCATTTGACCCTGGCTGATGCTCTAATTTTATTAGCACATTAGACAGCTTAAATTCCTTCTATTGCTTTCACGGAAAGCAAGTCCACATCAACTGCTCTTATAATTTTTTATAATGAATTAATGAAAAACCTGACGGTCACAAATCGCTGCAGAAACATACCTTCGGCTTGTTTATACAGGATGTCACAGAAAAAAAAACACCCCAAGCTGTAACTCTGTTATTTACATTCCGATTTTCATAAGTCTACTACCAAATGGAATGGGTTGTTGAATACGACGTTCGAGGCTACGTTTAATTCTTTCCGAACACCATCTTTAATTTTGTTGTGACGGTCAACTTTCTTTCTTCGCAAATCACTTGGTATATATTTTTTTGCTACATTTGACAGAAATTTGTTTTCTGAATACATCGATGTACATTTGCAAACATAATAGTATAATATAAAATATACATATTAATCTGTATATACCCGAATGTTGCTGGTTTACTTCAAAGAATTAAATCCTATTACTAACAAATATGGGAGCCCACATATATAGCACAAGAAACTAGGGCTACTTACATCTACATGCAGCACGCTTTTATGCGTTGCAAATCGTAGTGGTTACCGTTTGGGAATACGAATTTTGTATCGTCTATGTACTGCCAAAAATATTATACTGATTTTCAAATCAGTTCGCAACAATTTTAAATATTATTTCAATAGAGATGTTATGTATGTTCTATTTGAATGACTTGGTTGCTTCAAAAATTACATTCTTTGCCATTTTCTTCTTTTGTGTTTAGTTCTGTTTGTAATTATTATATATTTTTTTTGTCCTCTTTTTACTTTTCCTTTTCTTGGATATTATTATTTATTAAAATACACTTGTATGTGCCTACTAATTCAATAAAGCTATTATTATTACTATTAAATGAAAATACTCGAGCGAATTGCCTTACGGTCTATTATTATGTATTTTGAATTTTTCCTATATCAGGTCTCCATGCAGATTTTAATATTGACACGTATAAGTGCGCATTACACAAATATGCGCAATTTAATAATATTATTATTTTATTCAAAGAAAAAAGTTTCAAATTACCACAAATCTACATATTTTTTATTCATAAAATTAGTATTTAATTTTTTTTTTTTAAATTGAAGATGTATGTTTTTAAAAAAAAATAGCCTAACGTTACAACTGTTCCGCCCAATAAAAAAATCGGGATTACGTTTATAGTTCTTGTTGTTTTTACAAAAACATCATCCCCAAAACCTGAATTTGTACAAAAATATTCTTAATTCTAATGATATAAATTTGAAATTTTGGTCAGTAGCCAAATTTCAAATTAAATGTAAGTTGCCTATGTAAAATGATCTATCTGAATAAACCCTATAACAAGAATAGCCTTATAAAACTTAACTCAGCGTTTTTACAGATAATGGAATACTTAATAGTTGCACAATGTTCTGCAATATTCATGTCAAATATAAATACAATTATTGAATAAGCATACTAAATGTCACCTAAACACTAACGTGAACGATTAAATCGTATCTTGCATATGTGACACTGAACAAACGCAAAATCCCCAGTTTTTTATTAGTCACAACAGTCGTAATTTTTTTAGTGACTTAATTTGAGTTTTATTATTTTTTAAATCAATTTTACTCTCAAATATGAAAATTAAATATTGAATTATTTTACGCACTTGTTGGGTGCGCAAACGGAAACGAGAACACATATTGTGTAACCAGCGAATGCAAAAATCTAAAAATTTTATTGGCCAACAGTTGCAACGTCAGATCTAAAATTTCTTTACACATGTTTCGTTAGTTGAATGTACTTATGTTTCTTTTTAAATAAAATCAATGGGTTTTTATGTTAAATTTATACTTAAAATGTTATTTCTTAATCTTTTTTAAACGTTTTTTTCATTCGTTTCTTTTTAACACTACGAAAAAATTGAAATAATCTTTATTTTCTCAAAGTGGAAAATCACGCCAAAAAAACGTTTCCGGTCCTATTGATTGTATTTATAGATATTTATAAAACAAAACCATATTGCAATATGATCAATTCAATTTACCCTCTAGCAACCCATGATTTTATTTATCCAAAACATCATGTTAGTAGTGGCCAATAAAATACATCTGCCAAGTGTACTGTATTGATACTCAAAAATATTTACAATAAATCATAAAGTTTTTTTATTATCGAATCATAGTTTCCAAATTATGCAAAATTAGAAGATGCAGAATTTCCAAATTTTCCAATAGCATATTAAAGTTTGCGGCAATTGAGATAAGAATCAGTGGCAAAATTCCGTGAAACAGGGTCGGTGTCCCGAAAATCAGGTAGTGATAGACCATTAAAACGGACAGTTGAAAATATAGCAGATGTTGATCATCTAAGAAATCGATTCGTAACCTTTCTCAGCAAACACAACTTTCGCATGGAACATGCCATACAATCCTAACAAAGGATCTACAAAATCTTCCATACAAGTTTCATTGCGATCCCCTTTTTCCTGGAAGACGTTCTTTAATTTTGCCCTCAGCAGATCTATCATTTTGACAACCTTCCTATCTTTACTCGGTAGATTTTTCGTAAATCCAGGCCCCTGTTCTTTTATAAACTCTTTTGCCTGTTTCTATCCTGTTGACATTTGCCATCACTCTCTGGACTGATTATGAATCCATTCAATGATAGATTTTTTGAATTTCTGTTTGGTAATGCCAAAAGAATGGCCAACTCCGACGAATGACCTTCACGAAATTCGTCTGGGCAGATCATTCGCCGCCTTATTTCCTTTCACGCCCGAATGGCTAGGAACTCGAGCCAATGTTAATTCCCTTTGGGTTTCCCACCTCATTTAGGGCGCTTGCGCAATCCCAAATCACTTTAGCGCTTACGGAACTAATCACCTTAAGCGTGGACTGACTGTAGAGAAGATAGCGACGTTTTTAGAGAGATATTTCCAGCAAGATAATGCAAAACTTCATAAGACAATGGAAACGACAGAATTATTGCATGAATTCTTTGATAATTTGATAGTAGACTTTCCACCACGATCTCCAGATTTGACAATTATGGATTATTGCATTTATCCGCATCTAAAAAATAGAGTAGATATTTACAAATCGTCCTCGTACAATTGAAGAACTTACTGAAGCCATCCGAACTGTGAGAAAATTACACAAGAAACACTTGAGAATATATATACAAGAAATAACTTGAAACGAAGAGTGGCGTTATGTATAGAAAATGAAGGAGTTCACTTTGAACATTTATTGTAGCTGTTTTTTATTATTAAACTTGCTATTTTTTCAACTGAAACGTTTGTATGTAGTTATTATTATTATAGTATGTCAAAACGACAAAACCTAATCTGTTAACGCTATAACATAACCTGTATCACGCACGCGCCACAGAATAGGTCAATTTACACGTTTTTAAACTTATACTGCCAACTTAAGCTTAAAGAAAAAAAATTCTATGACCTACTAGAGGATAGAAATATTTGATCATATGGTATAACTATACTCCTAACAAAGGATATGTATATTAGTTCGACAGGCGCTTCCGCCAAAGCTATGGCTCGAAACAATTGGTAATGAAAGAAAAAAAAATACCTTGGTAGTATTTATAAATAAAATAATCATTATTAACCATTTCTTATAACTGAGAAGTTTCCTAATTTGAAAATTCTGATTATATAAATATTAGATTACAGAATGTTTATCTGAGTACGTATGTTTTAGACATCTCGTAATATGTAGATAAGGAGTTGTTGTGGTAATTACTTTGATAACGATTAATTAAAAAGTTCTATATAATTTGAAGCACATTATCATTAAAATAACCTAATAGCGAAAGGGATAATAAACACGAGCTTTTGTCATATTTCATTTGCCATGTCGTATTTTGCGCTAGGATGACTGCTCTTTAAATATATCTCGTCTAGACGCTTAATTTTGGGAGTGAAGACGCGTATTCATTTTATGCGTAATCGAACCGAGACGCCAACTCTTATTCGACCACGTTATTTTTAAAATCTGCATATACATACAAATGTATGCTACCGTAATTCTTTTTGACCGTAAATTAGACACTGTGGCAGATACTGTCAGGTTCTTGCAACAATTAAGTCATATGTTAACTCTTCGAAGTTTTTGCCTAAATATCTTCTTATATCTTAAATATAAAAGAATTTCTTTTAAGTAATTTATTTTTATATATTGGTAGATATTCTTGGCAGCTTGTGTATTTTACTGTAGAAAAATACCGCAATTTCAACAAATCACCAGCAGCGGGATTCAGAACCTCACGATTCGTGTCGTATCGTCAAAATTTTTGTCGACATGTCGAATGGGCAGCAATCGCAGTATTCAGACATTAGTCGAATCGAATAAACAATCACGTCGTATCGACAGATATGTCGAACCGTGTTCGACAGCTAAAGTGTTGACGATTGTATAGTTACCCGTTTGTAATAATTATACCGTTAAATCGTTTCGGGTAGTACCAAGTAGTCCCGTCCCGGGTTGAATTATTTTATATCGGGTCGGGTCAAGAATTCTAGATGACTCTCGGTAATTTTAACATGCGCGTAGTATATTTCGATATACATATGTGGATGTAAATGTAATAAATAAAAATGTTTCCCCAGCACGGCTCGCATTAACATTAAGTATCCAAAGATTTTGATCACGTATTAGCTCCACATTCTTAGAATAAAACCCTTTTCTATTCATGTAATTATGACCATGGTTTTTTGAGCAAAGTATTGGAACGTGCGTGCAATAAGTAGCACCCACAACACCATTACAACACCTCCTATTCTTCATTATTTAAAAAAAGGAATCTTCTTTTGTTGACGGGCATTCACTGTATTAGGGAAACATACTATGTATTTACCACATTTCACTATAGTAATTTGACGGTTTCAATCACCACCAATTGACGTTTGTCGTATAGTAAACAGCATCAACAACCTCAAAATTATAAAACTTGTTTTAGATATCGATGTTGCCAGCTCTAAACAGATATTCACGTTCGACATAGATTCTGAATTAGTCGATTCATATTTTGCCGATATCGAAGGAATCGATTTGACCCGAATCGATTCGCGAATCGACTGAAGTTCTGAATTCCATTCTGGTGTGGTTATTTCAGGTTTATCTAATGATGGTTTACAGTTTTTAATACGACAATATAATGTGTCCAAGATAAAATTACTATATGGACGAATAAATGCTGGAAAAGCTATATGAATTTTTAACCCATAGCTTTGGAGATTTTCTCAATCCAGTAGAGTTAGAAAAAATAAAACACAAAAATTCAAGAATTGTTTTATTTTTAACTGTATCCTTAAAAATTACAATATGCACAAAATTAATATATATTGGACGTCCTATCGAATTTGCTCAATTTTTGGACCTTTGGTCGGAGCTTGATTTTGACACTCGTGGAATAACCATAACCGGCTATGATTCATATAAGGCAAATATTTTTAATAGTGTAACAGTTTTGGTATACAGGCTATAGAGATAAGCTTTCGTGTTCTAAACGAAATGGTACAATTTGGTGGATCTAGTAAATTCATCGCATCATTTGCGGTCAGTTTGTATTAAAGCTGTGTACGATCAAATAATTTTGTCGAATTTGTAATTTGTATATTTGTACCTTTCCAAATAAATTCAAGTACTTAATGGGGTATTGGGGCTTTTGTTGTTCTTTCAGTGTTACAGCAATAATCATTAAATCGTATACATGGATTGCAAAACGTATCTGCAATATGACTAGCTTTAAATTATGATTTTTTAAAAGGATAGAGTATTTTAATTTCAAATTATATTTGCCAGACGTATTAAGGGTTGCCCAAAGATCGTTCTAAAAAATATAAAAATGACAATATTTTTGTAACATATTCTATAAACAATCAAAGTTTTATTTGCCAGACGTGTTAAGGGCTGTCCAAAGATCATTTAAAAAAAAAAATATAAAAATGACAATATTTCTGTAACAAATTCTATAAAATATTGTCATTTTTATATATTTTTTTTTAAATGATCTTTGGACAGCCCTTAACACGTCTGGCAAATAAAACTTTGTTTTTTTATAGAATTTGTTACAAAAATATTGTCATTTTTATATTTTTTAAAACGATCTTTGGGCAACCCTTAATACGTCTGGCAAATAAAATTAGAAATTAAAGACGGCAGACGATGTTTCCAAATTTGCTATGTTATGAATGTAGATAGAATCTTAAGAAACGGTATACACATTTTGAATTCTAACATACAGGGTGTTCAAAACTAAGGAAAAACTGTCAAATTTGGAGTCTCTATACTTGCAGTATTAACCGAGATATTAATTTCTCAATGATGCAATGATTATGACTAAAAAAAAGGAAAACTTAAATAACTAAAAAACGGCAACATGTAGCGATTGGAATAACTAATGAATACTGACGTGCCCAAATCTTAAATACAAGTAAGTAATAGAACATCATAAACTTTTAATGAACCACTTACGTGGAATACCCCGTGTAATAAAATAATAATGTTTTCAACAATTAAACGAAATTTATGAACAAATAGGAAATTGGTAATATTAAATACTACTTAAAGTCTATCAAATAATATACTATCTTGTGTGTTCTATATGGGGAAATAGTTTTATTTCCTTAAAATCAGTTTCGACATATTTTAGGCAATTTTGTTAACTTAAAAGTATTCATGTTAGCGACAATTTCTGAACACCCTGCACATAGTTTGGTGCTGAATACTATAAGATTAAATACCTACGTTTTGGTAAATACTTATATTCATATTAGTATATCTTAAAAAACGTGTGGTTCTATGGATAAGCAACGGTAATTTAAATTGGTCATACAAACGATGCGGTAAATTCTAGATCTACAAGAATTGTGTCCTTTCATTTTAAATAGGAAAGTTGATCATGTACAAGGGGTATGCTATAGAGCTCAAAGTGGTTTGCTTATGTAGGTTATAGTTTGTCATGATTATATGTCCTACAAGTTTCAAAATCTAATTCCTACTGATTGTGAGTCAGTTCGATGGAACTTTGTATAATACCTTATCTCAATTTGCAAACATTAGTTAAAGTGAGTTGCGTCGCAATCATTTGTATCATTTAATTAAAAACTATATCTTTTTTCTTTTTATTCATTGCAATAACATTTTATACCGTGCATACATTTTATAACTATTCATGTATATCTAAGAATTTGAGACTGCATATCAACTATTTCTAATTTTTAGGTGGATCAACTACAAATGCAAGTGGACCTCTTGCAGAAGTTGAGAGAATCAGAAAGCCAAAGAAGACTGGAGACAGCTAGTGAAACTGAAAGTTTACGCAGTGAAAAAAATAACTTGACGGAGAGAGTTGAAAAGTTGCAGAAGGTATTTTGTTTAAATAATATTGCCACATTATAAACATTTCAGATTTATTATTTGAAATATATTTGGCTTGATTCATTGTTACTACTATTTTGCATTTAGCACTACGTGTACCATTTCTGTTAGTCATTGAAATATATATTCAATAGAAGATCCTTATTCAAAGCTATGTGGCTGCTAGACCACAAATAATTTATTAGCATATTCAAGAAAACTTCTTGCAAATACGGACCTCGAAAGGTATAGGTATACTCTAGCGATACGTAATGCATCTGAACAATTCATTTGAAGTATATTTGTGATTCCCAAGGAATATGAATATTTATTTCAGATAAATTTATTGTGGTATGAAAACATAAAGCCGTTATATAACAGATATTAAAACGTTTCCTTCTAATTTCCGTTTCTTGCGTCAATCATTAATTTATATTTAGCAGAGTATTATTTTTATACTGATTGTTGGAATTTTAAACCAGAATCTATTTATGTTACACCGTCTAATATAGATATAACTTCCATCTCTCTCATATATACCTTATTTGAGTAAGCAGTGTTTTTTTTTATTTAATGTGAAACGAGTACAAGAAAGCATATGACGCAATTATGTTGTATGACGCAAGTTATTGAATAATTTTCACGCTGCAGCTACTCCTAATAGTAGACTGATACCACTTAATCGAAAATCCGAAACTTAGAATGACTTTCAAATTTGGAATTATATAACAAAGTAAAATAAAAGGTACATTTTTTTTAGAGAAATGTGGATACAGAAAAAAATGTTAATGATCTTCAACAACGTATCGAAGAGATAAATGTCAACTACGTCAATTTAAAAAACGAGACTACTGCATACAAAAACAGAACTGTCTAGTTACGAACTTTTGCTTCAAAAAGGAATGCCGCAGTCGGGAACTGCTGGAAGAAGAAAAACAGGGCCTTCTGGAAAAAGTATGTATATTTTTTGTTAAGGGTTGTTAAAGCCTAAGCAATTTAAAGAGTCTCCGCAGAGCCAAACCTCCCTGTTAATCATCATTACAGCCGCGGAAAAAACGGTCCTTGTATTGACCACATCGAATTTTGAACTCGCAACCGCTAGTAATCGAAACCCCTTGAAGTAATCGGCTATCATAGAAATTTTAAAAATATTAAAAATAATTAGTTATATAATAAACCATAATAGTACATTGAAATGAGAGATGGAGTAACACTTAAAACTATTGCGTATTTTAAAACAATGTTTAAATATTTTAAGAATATGGTAAATAAAGTAAATTTGAATAAACATATGTCCACAAAGCAATCGTTTATATTTTACGAGATAAGAGCGATTTTACTGCAATAGTAGTAAACCTGCTTATTTATTTTTAGTTAATTGTATTTTAACATAAAAAGAGATTAATTAATTAACATAAAATATTCAAAATACCGTCCTTCCTTCAAAAGAAACAAACAACTCATGCCTTTCCTTAGGTTTGTTCGTTGAGGTTACACCACTTACACTGGTGCATATTTGATTTTTCTCAGCTACATAAAAAGTGAATCTTCTATCGTGTTTTAACCACAAGTTAGTGTAGAAAACATAGCGAACAAACCCTTCTTTAGCCAAAACGTTCTATTTGTTGGCGTAACTTTGAAAGAACTCGGAGATTTCCTTTGTGTTGTACCGTGCTATCGATATTGTATGTACGTATGTGGAGAGGGTGATGTTACACTGCGACCTAAAAGATCTGTTGTGTCCCTTATTCTTGCTGCTTTACAGCTGGCCTTCCAATCCTATTCCTTTCAGAAAGTGTAGGATATCAGAGGACCCCAGTCTAGGTAAGTCTCCCTCTTCGCTTTCACATGCTCCCAGGTGCAACGCCCTTGAGTTGCACAGGGCTACGCAATTTGAAAGGAGATGGATGGATCTTTCATCCTGTTCCCCACAAAATCTACATTCAGATTCCTTTGCGAATCCAAGCTTACTCAGATGTCCTTTCAGTTTACAATGGCTTGAAGGTATCCCTGTTAATATGCGAACATTGTTCTTACTCAGGTTAATGCATTCTGTAAACCACTTCTGGTTATAGGTTCCCAAAAGAATTTTATTTCATTCCCTCATTCCCTGGAGATTCTCTGCTCCATTTCTCTTTTCAGTTTCGTCAGTATTGTACTGCTACTTACCCCACAAAAGGTTTCAGGCCCTCCAAAAGGTATTCCAGCCCTGCGAGATTATTCGTTATCTCGTTTCCTTCCACTCCTGTGTGACCCAGAATCCACAGGAGGGTTACTCTATTCCTTTTAATTTAATTTTCTTAGGCATTCCCAGGCCATCTTGGAGCTGATGCGAGTTCAGCCCCTTAATGGCCGCTTCACTATGAGACATGATGCTTATCTCCTGCCTTCGATAATTTCTAATGGCGTGTATTTCCTATATCCTTTCCATATATTCCTATTTCAGTTCCCTCTGCCACTTTGGAGCCATCAGTGTACCATGTGATGACATTTCTATTCTATTTCAAGATTAAGCTTTGTGGTGAATTCTTTCTCAAAGCTGAATTTTTTTTAACATGCCATCCTGGAGCATATGAAATAAATGCAATTTGGAATTGGAAATAAATTTTCCTTTACTTTAGTCAACAAAGGGAGTGTGCTGTGGGAGGGAAGGCTAGCCAAAATTAAAGTTAATTTAATGGAATTGATATCTGATTATTGATGATGGTTCATCTTTTGAAATGATATTTCGACTACTTCCATAATTCTGGTTGTGGTCTATCACTCACGTTTCGGCCTGTGTTCGCTTGCCGTCTTCAAGGTAGCCCTAAAGCACACACAATTTTCAATATGAACGAAGTTCTTTCATTTTGTGTGTGTCAGCTATTTGACAAGCGAAAATTGCAAAATTGCTCATTTTTAGAACTAGTGATTGAAAAGATAGAACTAGTTATAACAGAACTACTTCTATATATTTAGGCTCAGGCACCTTAGCAAGATACAGAAACTTACATGTTTAGGAATAACAAGAACAATGAGGACTACTTTCATTTGGTGATAATAGGCGATGCAAGAATGGGCCTTTAAGATTGTAAGAACTACTAAGTAGCTGATACGCAGGATTGGGAGGCAATATTGTCCATGGAAATCTTTTGGGAATGAGATCAGACCATATGATTTCGATATACTCATTTAACAGAAATTTTAACGTGAAAATCACGGATTAGTTTAACTGGTTTACAGATAAATCAAAAACCAAAAACCTGACTTTATTTGTGAAAAGCTAAAATAAAAGTAGTACGTTTGCACCCCATGGAATCACTTTAGTTATTTATCAGCATTCGCCAAGGAGTAAGGGAAAACCATGGAAAAAACTTTGCTCTGGGAGCAGGACCTGGGAAGTAGTGCCAGACCCTTAGCTAATTCCCTAATTTCCATATGCGACCACTACTCATCAGTGAGTGAACGTTCAAATAAAACATGTCTTCTTTATCTACCCCACCATATTTACAATGCGAATCATTAACCCTCCCAATTCTACATAAAATGATTTAAAAATTACCGTAATTGATTCTACCGCCCGATACCACGAATTAATCCTCATTTCCATAAAACGTGTAACATTATTGGTACATTTTCGTCCACCTCCCGTTTAAAATAGTATCACACCTAACCCTGCCAACCATTATCAAGTTTATACCTAAACGTTTTTTTAGCTATGCTAGTCGAAATGAACCCATACCTAATTATCGCGCTACCCCTAGATACCGCCTCTCCCTCTCCGCCCTCTCGTTACCGATTGTATCTACGTGAGCCCTAGTCCAAAAACGTTTTACACACCCCTCACATAACACATCCCAAGCATCTAATAACACATCAGTGGGCTTTTTGAAATTCCCTAACGCTTCTGATTCAGACCCGTTAAATTCCCATGTCCCGTATAAATTTCCTCCGGCGCTTACTATAAACTACTGCGTGATTTATTGCAACTTATCCTGCCTGAAAATTATTGCAATGATCCCGTAATTTAAACTTTTGATTATATATTTCAATATCTCTATTATAAACAACAAAAGCCACCCCTGCAGCACCCTCACTCTTCGACCAACCCCTAAAAATTTCTATACCTTCTCCAAAAGTTTCTATAAATTTGTTATAAGTAATATTTTTGAATCCCGCGGGATGAATTCGGCACCTTATGTCTACTCGCTTTTCTACATCGCCCGGTTGTAATCTAATTTTCGTTATCGTAATTAAATTCTCAAACCCAATTTTATTTGAGTTCTACGAAATTTAAGTTCCCTCAAACGTAAATCTAGTGATAGTATATCCGAAATAACACACGCCGCATCTGCCGAAATGGATGAATACGCGTTCGCGGCCGTAAGCATTAACAACCTCTGCACCACCTGTCAGTTTTTTGTTTCTTAAATTTTACTACTCTTATCCCTACCTTTCGCGGTAATATACTGAATAGGCGCTTTAAAATTTCATTATCTAAAATAACCCCGAGATATTTGAGAAATTCTTTGTAATAAATTCTACCCTCCCTTAACTAATCGGGTCTATATTGCGACAGACAGCCGGGCGATACCGAGGCATTAGTGAACCCCAAGATACAATCAAGACTGGTTTGGGAATGTATTCGAGAACTGAACAGTCTGACAAACCGCAATAAAGTCACTTCCTTGTAAGTGCCCGGACATTCATCAGCCGAAGAAAAGGAAAAGAGCTGATGAGTTAGCAAGAAAGGAACAATCCGTTTCATATATAGGCTCATAACCTCTTCTAGGAGTGTCTAAGAAGCATGAGAGCAGGTAAGGAAGGAGTTGGGTTAAAGAGAAACAAAAAACATTGGAATAATGACCACGCGACCTGAATTTACTGGAGATCTACTGAATAAAGACAGGAAGACTGTCAAAATGATAGTAGGTCTGCTGGCTGGTCACTGTAGACTAAATAGGCATATGTATGTACAATGGTAGATAACGCAAACTGCAGATTCTGCCAAGAGGAGGAAGAAACACCAGTTCCTGTGCTGTGCCAATGTGAAGGCCCGGCAAGGACAAGGTTTCTAGTAATGGGCGTGGAGAACGCCACAGCTAGTAGCTACACAAAAAAAAAGCCGCTTTCAAAGATGATAGGCCTAATTAAGAGAGCAAAATTAGAGAGCGTCCTCTACGAAAATAGGGATCACAATAGATCTGAAAAGGTCACGGTGAAACAGGTCCATAAGCCACCCCAATCCTAATCTAATTTAACTAAATATCCCTTGGTATGCCCTCCGTCTTATATTGCTCCCTTCATTATTACAATTAAGGCAAACAAACTTCTATTTTTCTCCTTCTCCGTGAATAAATTTAATGGGTTAGTGTTGTGATATGATGTGTTCTGAAGTTTTATTTAAGTCGGTATTGCTATATCACAAACTTAGCAAACGACACATCGAGAAAATTTCAGTTTCTCTACACTGGAACTTTTTGTTTAAATGCTTATATGAAAAGTTCACTGTTACAGGGTTTCCCGTAGATGTTCTATTCTTTTGTTCATTGTATTTTGCATCACATATGAAGCGATATTACGAATTCCTCATATTTTTCTTGCCTCAACCTTTTTTTTTGTTCATTCTATCCTATTAGCTATAAGCTAATTTACGTTATACGTCATCCGAAAGTGGTATTAGAGCCCCTTTTCAATTCACTTATTACATGTAAACAACAAAAGACCCAGACACATATTCTATTTTCGTGTTTAAACAGTATTAATCGGGCTTTGCTAAATATTTGTAACATGTTTCTTTTTTTTTCTCTTATGTCATTATTGTTAATTCTATTATTTTGTTTACATTTCTCTGTACTTATAGACACCTTGAATACAGTAGTTTAATGTATGTGTCATAATATTATGAAATTTATGTTTCAAAACACATACGAGTACACATAATCAAGAATACGGCGCCCGGATTATGAGTCATCGCAACTCCGGGTCCCCGGAGTCTACTAAGTTAGCGTGACTCAGAGCGATACGCCGAACAACCCCTATATTAGCCCTTCTATTCCCGGAACCAAGATGATTAGACGCCAGTGGTTCGGAAGATCGATAGATTTATATATTATGTGTTATGCGTTTGCATTTCAAAGAGAGCTGACTCATCTGCTGGGACGCATACGCTTGAAGAATCTCTCTCTGTGTAAGTGTGTATGTGTGTGAGTGTGCGTGTGTGCGTGTGTGTATGTGTATGTGAGCAGTGTGAACTGACCAATTTTGACCAATTTAACGAGCAGGCGGTCAAGATTCATTCATGAATTGAAAAAAACTGGGAATTTCCGAATTGTACGTGTTGCGTTTCAAGGATGGAATCGTGTCGCTGTTTGTACGGATTGGCCTTGGGGTTGTTAGAATTTGTTCTTCGCGATATGGTTATCTTTCTCGGTGCTCGAGGCTACTTTCACATGTGAGGTAATGAATTCCGCGCTACTAGGAGAAGGATCATGTATTCGGCTACGACAGGTAGAGCTACGAAAACAGGCGGATGACCTTCGGTATTGCCGTCACTTAATAACGTATGGGAAAAGGAGGGCTGGGATACCTGTTGCGCTATTGATGACGCACGCGATTGGAAAGTCTCAATTTTATGCATCTGTATTCTTATATCTTATACAACACATTATTTTTTTATATGCATTCCTTTTCCCATTTAACAAACACGATTCCATAGAAGAGTTTTCTTGATGACGTACCTAACCAGATGGTAATCTTAATCGTTTTGATATTATTACCTCTTCAACCAGATTTTTTTCATAAATGACGCAAGACGTAAAATGAAAGAGGTAAATGGTATTTCTATAAAAGATTCTTTTTTTTTTCTAGTTTTGGTTTCTTTTGTGACGCTTGCAAAATATTGTTCTATTAAAGCAGTAGGGGTCATAAAAAGCCATTTTTTTTTCATTTCAGAGAAGCATTCACTCTAATATTGGGATTTTTATAAAAAAAAATTGAGATTGAGAATACAAAATTTAAATTTAATTTCTTACCTTAGTATTTTCTGGGAAAATTCTGGGATATTTGAAGCAACCCAGAATTTTTAGTTACCGAATATGTAATCCGCACATTTAAGATTAATCCTGTCGTTTGTATCAAAAAATTGCTATCTCTTGCATTTAGGTATATATTTTAAGTATACATAAAACCGTTTTTATAAGTTACAACACAAGTAAACAAATTCCTTATTTTTTGTAAAAATTGTAAGCCATACTTAGCTTATGTGATAAGATTTATAAATTAATTGAAAAAAGAAAAATATTAAATTATATATGCAAAGATATAACAAGAACTGTAACATAACAAAATAATAGACACATAAAATATCGATCACTCCACACTACATCACTTGCGTTCAGGACTGTTTCGGGAAGTCGTCAATTCCAATTTTCAACTGAAGACAGAATTATATGTTTGAATGTTTTATGGTGAATTTCGTGGGGAAAAAATCGCGGCAAATAATTCGCATAGTCATACACTAACGCTAAATACCCACGGTTGCACCAGTAGTATTTTCATATTTGCATTGAACATATATCTTTGTGTATGTATTCTTCAGGTGAAGAAGAAGCATTTCTATTTTGTCCTTAGTTACAACAGGCCTTTTCCTTTGTTTTTTGGTGCAGTTTAACCTACGGTATTTAGTGTAAATCAGCTGTCTTGAGGAGGTGCAACCATAGACAAGAATAATACTAGCAAGCGTTTATACCATTGCGCATTTGCAAACTTTCAGGTTGTGTAGTAGTCGCCATTTTGATGCATGTCGTGTCAAACAGATCAGCTGTTGCTGGAGTATTTTGTTTTGAGAGGATTATAAATCGTGTTATTTTTTAAGGGTATTCATGCGTTCTTGCAGTTATACTGTATACTTTATATTTACAGTGTTATTTGGACTAAAGGTTTTAAGTAAATGATACTTTATTAATGTTAAGTTACCTAATTTATAAATATTTCGTTAGACTGCTCTTTAATGTGTGTTAATATGGCTTAAGTATGAAGAGATAGTTAGGTTTGTGGTGCTATTATTGTGAAGCTACATATATGAATTTGTGTTTATGTTGTAGAATGTCTTGGCGTGTACCTGGAAGTAAAAGTATTCATGAGTTTTCATTAGTAGCCAACTATAATCTTATTGTTATGGGTATGTGGTACAACTGATTTATCGCATTTTCTATCGCGAAGGTGCTTGCTGCAGTTAATGTTTCTTGTAGAGAATCTAAGAGAAAATAAACGTACTAACGTTGCAACAGTTTATGCAACTAAAGAATAAAAGTATTTCAACACTGTTGACACAAGATAGATATGATATCCATTCTATTTCGGGAGGACTAATATGACCAACTGATCGGAGAGTTTAAGAATGTTGGCAATTTCATATTTCAGTATATACATCCGATCTTGTTAACACAAGCGATCATCGAGTGTTATTGTAAAATATGAATTTATAATATGGTGAAAATATAACGCAAGAACTGCAAAGTGAATTAATTAGAAAAAATAAATAAAGGAAGATATTTGGAGTGTATTTACTACACTCCAAAAACATTAAATGATCTAAAAACTTCAAATTTCAAGTATTAGCCCTGTGTATTAGCCTATTCACCCGTAAAAAATATGATTAGTAGTATTAAAGTGAAGTACGAGCATTTTACCTATTTTTTTCAATTTAAAATATTAGGTATTGTTTTGTGCGCAATTTATGTTTAAATTAAATTGTTTCATTACCACCTCATACATCAAAATGACGGCCCTATTGAGACTTGAACGTTGCGCATCTCTAAGCTTGATCTATACAGAGCGGTTTCCAAAGGTTCTGGTGGAGCGTATGCAAACCGCTCTAAACACGGTTGACAAATGGTGTAAACCACAGCGACTATCAGTCAATGCTCAAAAAACACGGGTTGTCACGTTCACAAGAAAAAGAAAACCAGACAGCCACTAGTGTTAGGAGGCGAAAGGATTCCATTTGTCAAAGAGGCGAAATACCTGTGCGTATGGTTTGATCAAAGACATACATGGAACCCATATATCCAGAAATTGACCAGCAAAGCCACTATCGCCCCTAGTAGATGCAGGAGGCTGTGTGAAAAGAATTGGGGACTCAGCCCCAAGATGACTTTGTGGTTATATACAAGGGTAATTAGACCCATGATAACGTACGTAGCATTAGTATGGTGGCCAAAGGTGCGGCAGGTGGGGGCGGCCAAAACGCTGGGTGGCGTGCAAAGGCTGGCGTGTCTGTGCGCCACGGGGGCGATGAGATCGGCCCCTACCACTGCAATTGAAGTAATTCTAAACCAGCCACCAATACATATTTATATACAAGGGGCCGCAAGGTCTACAGTAAGTACACAGACTTTTGCATAGTCAAGTACCGATAAGTAAATCGCACGGCGCTGACTATAAAAAACACAATAGAGAAAAGATTGCGGTGAAACAGGTCCATAGGCCACCCCAATCCTAATCTAATCTAATCTAATCCATCTGTATGTATATTTATCCTTGTCTATGGGTGCAGCGCAAATACCAAATACAAAGGAATGGGTTTAGTGCAGATCAACTGATCGATGTTTATATTTGACATATAGCTTGTTCATTTTATACGTGTTTATAAAATAATTTAAAATTCTTAATTTCTTCTCATCATTGAATCACTATAAATTCTTTTGCAAGACTACTAAAAATAGCAAATCCTAAATAATATTTGATGAACACTACTTAGCGTGCCATTAAAACGATCACTCGTACCGAAAAAAAATTGGTTTCGTGATCAGGATGCCACAAAAATAATTAAATTTATCTAAATAACTCACGACTTATTTAAAATGTTTAATAAATTGTTTTCGGTGTAATTGAAGACTACCTCTTCTACCTAATTTCTGATTAATAATCTTTTTTTTCTGTTAAACTGTACTATATATAATTAAATCGATTTCAGCACCGTTATCCCTGTGTCACCTTCGATTTCCGTCAAATATATATTACCGTATAATTTAAAAAGAAGTATCGACCGGATTTCGTTAAGGAATAAATAAAATAATACTTACAAATTTAAATATGATATAATTAAAAGTTTTTGGAATTTGGAATTGTTAAAAAGTCAGAAAAACATTTTTGCCAATAAGGTAATGTTATTAGATATTATGTAAAATGTTAGGATAAATATGGTTAAGTTGATTTGTGTCTGTTTTAAAATTAATTGAATTTTGATTGCTGTTAATATGTACCATTTCTAGAAATAACCGCTTTTTGTAATTATTTTCAACATCAAGAATTTTAGTATTATCATAATTAAAATTATGGTCTAAATTTTGAAAATGTAAAGATAAAGCACATGAACGTTTACCTACATACATATCGACTATCACTTTTATGCTGAGTTATTCTATTTTTTAACATTTGAGAAGTTTGACCAATGTAAAAACGAAACAGTGGGCATGCTTAAATATTAAATTAACCAACCAGTTGAACAGAAAACACTTTTTGGGAAGATGCAGAAGACAGAATATAATTCCAGGCCATATACAACACAATATAAAGAACATATGTCACTTATCGACAACTAATAACAGGAAGCTGTCACTGGAAATTTCAAATTTCTATAACAGGTTGGGAAATAAAATTAGTTTAGAAATTAGTATTACTCATAAGAGCATATCTACAATTAATAACAATATTAATTTTCTGAAAAGTCAAATTTCTAATGTGATATCTTCACAAATCTTTAATAATTTCAGAAACAGTTTATTATAATCTTTTCAAAATAGATTTAATAAAGTAAAGTTACTACTTAATAATAAATTTCAAAATAATAAAATTAATAAATTATAGAAATAATACAAAAAAATATTTTCTTGATAACTGTAAATGGTTTCTGAATGTTTCTGATGTTAATATACCCAAAGAAATATCTGACTTTTATCTTTAGGTCCTAAATTTAGTGTTCCCGTTAGTGGAAAACAATTTAATGTAAAAAGATTTTTAGCTAATGTTGAATGTATAGTTGATCTACCAGAAACAAATAAAAATTTAATAAGAACAAGAATAACTAATAATTAATTAAATTTGATAAATAATTAATCACAAATTATTTATCAAAATCTAAATTCCTTCCAAATTTATATATTACACAAACATTTGAAAAAACAAACAAATTTGTAAAAGACCATCCAAATTTATATATTTTATAAGCTCACAAAGGTGGATGTACTGTAGCAATGAATATAAAAGACTATGCAGAAAAAACAGAATTACTTTTAAATGATACAAGAACTTATAAGATTTTAGACAGAGACTCAACTTCGGTTATACAGGGAAGACACAATGAACTTATAAAAAAAATTAAAAGCAAAAAAAAGAAATGAGTGAATATGATACTAAAGATATTAGCACTTATAAATCCGTACATCTAAATTATATTGTTTACCAAAAGTACATAAACAGAATATACGGATGCGTCCCATTGTGAGCTATTTTCAGGAAATTTTATTTTACAATAAAAATCCTAATGAAAGTGATAAGCAAACAACCCTATCTTCTTTCCACTTTTTTTGCTTATCATTTTGAGTCAAATTAGCCGAAAATTTTCCAAAAAGTTTCTTTCATTCTAAAAAGCTTTACTTGTATTTGCAGTTTCAGTAAAGGCGGATTCTGGCTCATGCGTGCTTCGCAGTAACGCAGCTTGACGTGCGATTCGTGTGTGTCACAGATACGCGACTTACCATCATTCAACTGAATTTCTGATTTGAATCTCTACTTGACTCCGCTCACATGTAGTTCGCAGTGGCCGTTAAAATTCATCCGCACTTGCGTGTTTGCATCGTGCTTGTAAGCAAACATAAGTGGACGATAAACAGAAATGTAGAAACTGTTCCATGCCCCACGTTGTATTACATTCACAATGTGTAAAACGTTAACGGCAAATTGTACTATCTCGCATTAAGACTCGACTAACACTGACACGATACTAGATACCATGGTAAAACAATTTCTACGAATTTGTTATGAGGTCTCTATCCGAACGTATTCCTATTTATTAGTTTACAAACTATATAGAAGCTACTATAATATAATGTAAGTTATAGCATCTATTAGTAGTGTTATTGTGTTTATAAACACAATAACAGAGTTACGAAAAAAGAACATCAAAATATTGTCCCTGTTTCATTTTCTCACAAATTTTACAAACTAAATATATGTATGCAATACGTTGTGTTTGACTTAAGCTGTTAGGAGTGAAAAGGTTAAGTCCAAGCTTTAGCTCTAGAATCCTCAATTGCATTCTTTGTCATCACTAAACCAAAAGAGTTATAATGTTATAATAACGAGTTTTTAACGGATTGATTAGTTCTTTATTTCTAGAATTAGACATTGAGAAGAATTGAAATGGCGTGCGCCTATTGTAAGGCATCGTTATTTTACCTGAAATAATGTACAGAGAATAACGTTGCAACATTTACAAATCAGAATTTTCCTTTCTTTTTATGTTATGCGTACCTAGTTAAACATATAAAAAAATACCAACGTTATTTTTATGGATTAATAAAAATGCATAAAGTGTAATTGTAATTACATATATTACATTACATCTTTAAAGTAAAAGAAAA
Source organism: Protaetia brevitarsis (assembly GCA_004143645.1). Classification (NCBI taxonomy): domain Eukaryota; kingdom Metazoa; phylum Arthropoda; class Insecta; order Coleoptera; family Scarabaeidae; genus Protaetia; species Protaetia brevitarsis. The sequence continues at coordinate 1,375,765 of RXPK01000255.1, forward strand.
TCGAACTAAGTGTAATAAAATTGAATTTAAGTATATCTTCAAGTTTATATTTACAGATAGGTACATATATTAATTTTAAAATATTTTGTAAATAAAAAAAATCTTAGAAATAGAAACGTAAATATCAAATGCCTAAAAATGTATTCAATACGCTAGTCCATAAATGGGAAAAATGCGTATTTTGTATAGTAACCAACTTCTGCGTCATCATCGAGAGACATCTAATCGCAGCAAAATACAATGTGATACGTGCCCAACATTTTTACGTCGACATCCAACCGCGTCGCTGCGAACCACGTACGAGCGAGAATCCGCCTTGAGGCTTATAACCAATGTAATCATTATTCATTCGTGAGAAATAACGAATGGGGGTTTCATGTTCAATAGCAGCATTAATATTTATTAAAGTACCATCAAGGGCTCCGAATGTTAGTGCCATTGGGCCAAGCAACAACTTCATTGAACAATATTGCATTAATTTCGATTGCTCGAGTTAGTCTGCATCTACAGACAGCAGCTTTCAATGAAATATTATTAATTGCATGATAGATTTCACGTTCCAACCTATTTGCTATTGTAAGTTGTTATTTAGCACTTAATGCCTTGTTTGTTTTAGTGGAGAGGAAATGATTATCAAAAAAAAAAAAAACAAATTAAAATAATTCAAAGTAATAATAAAATAACAATATTTTACATCAGCGTATTTAAAAGTTAATTTGTCACTACGTACAAATCTAGAATTTCATCTATTTACAAACATTGGGCCGCATGAACAACTCCTAATTTTTAACAAAAAAGCAATCCGAAGTGTAAGTAAATAAAGAAAGAAAAAAATGTTTTCCATTCTTCGTAAGAAATATAGTGGTGGACATAAAAATAGGTACAAAGCAAGAATATCGTTAGACATATTACAAATGTAATAAATAACTTCGTAACCATTTTATTTTTGTCGACTATTAAACATGGAGTAGATAACCTATAGTAAAAACCCCATAATAAAGGCTGATATCACAAAACTGAACTGAAAAGTGAAACAATATTGAAAAAATTAAAAACCTTGTGTGGACAAAATAATAGGGACGTATGCTATAAAGTATTTTCACAGTGTAATAATAAAGAAAAGGGTATCCAAAATTTAGTCACTAATTTGAATGACTTTAATATTTGGTAGCGTGCCCTTAATTGCGAATTACTTCCCTGCAATTGTTGGGCAGCAAGCTCATTCAACATCGTTGACATGTTTCTAATGTGTATGGGTACCACTCCGTTGAAACTGTGGCCATAATTCGTTTTTATTATTATTTTTTTTTATATCGTAATGAATCCTTCGCACACTTCCATAGGTTTTCAATTGGATTAATCTCTGACCATGACTGGTCTATCCAAAACCCGTACGTTATGCTCACGAAACCAATTTTGACAACACTTAGAAGTGTGCTTGGGATCATTCTCTTGTTGATAAATCCAAATAATCATGTTATCATCTGCATAAGGAAGCATAATATTGTTTAAGAGGTCTCTGTATATTTTGTATATTTCTTTAGTCATCGCATCTTTAATCCAGTAAATCGGACCTACGCTATTCCATGAGAAACATGTCCAAACAATTATGTTGCCGCCACTACGCTTTTACTGTTCGTGTTGTATATCTCGGAGATAATTTTTTGTCCCTGCCATCAGCACTTTTTATTAAAATAAGTTTACTTTTGTCACTCCCAATATGTTACGCCACTTTTCTACTTTCAAGTTTTCGCAAATGTCATTTCCGCCTTAATGTTTTTCTGCTCAACAGAGGCACAGCTCTCCCATGTAAGTTGTTCTCGGCTAATCGTCGAGGTACGGTACGAGTGCTCACATTACTATCAATTTATTTGAGTATTGATGCGAACGTTGTAAAAGGATCTTGTTTTGCTAATCTCGCAATACAGCGGTCAGTGTGCGGTGGCGTTTTCCTCGGCCGAACTCTTCCTGTGGATCCTTTCTTAATTTTAGAGCATTTAAAACCATTGGGAAACGATTTAATATGTTTGCTATTTTTCTATATTTTCAATGACTTTCCTCTCACTCTCAGAACGATGCTTGTTGCTGCCCATTTTATCTAGATTTAACAACTAATTAAGCGAATATGTATACATGCGATAATGAATAGAGAACTTACTTGAAATATTTGATAAAAAATTCCTTAAAACGCACTTTTTTATTTGTTTTTAAAAGTATACCTATTTTGCGTACGAAATTTTTGTTATCGGGAAATAACCGCGATTGTTTTCAAGTGATATTTACATTACCTTCACTATATACCGACCAATCTGTTTGTGGACAGTTACCAAGAGATGTGGCATGATTTCAATTATTAGCAACAGTACTATGCGTTAAACACTATAACAATTTGCTTTTTACCTATTTTTATGTCCACCACTGTACATCCGCTTACGCTTAGAATATCCATGATATTTTACTCGACAATCTACCCTTAAATAACTCATGTGCTCTGTACGGTGTTGTTTTCGTCGATATAAAATCACAAAAACACTAGACTAGTTTTGTGTTTGTTAGATGGGAGAATGTAAACAAGTGACCTGTGTACGTGCAGTTAAAAACTAAATACATGCAATTCCGAAGGAAATACGTTAGTATTTATATTTAGGTAGAAAAGTATTCCCAATAAGAACTTCATTTTTCATTTTAAAATTACTTTTAAATTTGTCTGCATTAAACTTATGTGTGGGTATTATTTTAGTTAGCAATAAATGAGTTAATGCTGTCAGTTGGGCTAAACTGATTCAAAACTTTGTAAAATAAATAAAACGGGGAGGCAGTTGGCTCGAGATTGGGTCCACCACTCAATATTATCACGGGTACGTGCTGTCTGAACAAATCATTAAACACGAGGTGGGATAAATACGGATAGTTGATTGGAAACAATTATATATATACATGCAATACATCGGAAGTACAGATGTAACCAAAAAAATCCTGGGGCTCTGGGCGCTTATTTTGTACATTTTGTCGTGTGAAAATGTTAAATTTTCGATAATACTTTTCAGATTCTGCAATTTCGCGACTGTGCACATCTTAATAGCGTCGCGTCATGTTCACTTATGAAGCCATTATTTTCAACACGTCCGAAGGTGTTACTTTCGAAAAGGGAAATGGCTTTTGATATTTCAAATACTGTGTCCGATCTTATTTTGATCTACCATACAACATAATATATCACCTGAGCAATGCCCGAACAAATTTACAAGAATACCAAGTCCAAGTATCAAGAATACTTTACTTGTGATTCTATAAAATGTTAAGGTTGATAAGATTGCAAATTTTGTTTCAAAGTACAGCGCCTAAGTGACACAACAATTACAAAATAAGATCACAAAAGAAACCATTTTTAGAAATGACATAATTTTTCATGTAATAAAGGTGAGGCACAAGATACGACACTACGCGAAGATTGTCATCATACACTTCAATCGTTAAAAACGATTTTGAAACTTGAATTTATGCTGCAAAACATATCTTATAAAACTTGTTTTTTAATATACTATTAATAACAACATAAACTTCAAATTTATATCATATAAAATTATCTTTAATAGAGGCAAATAAGTTACTGATACTTACCAGAAATAAAAGGTGGTAAAAATATTAAGCTTCTTCCTCAATAGTTTATATAAGATCATTTAAAAGTACCTAATACAACCAATAAATGACCTCTCTTTTCAGATTGACGAATATAAAAACACTTCTACCGATCAGATTGAAACTATCAGACGCCTCGAGAAAGACCTAGATGCCGTAGAAAAGAATTTGGATAACGTAAATCTCAACAACAGTAATTTAGAAGAATCCAAAACTGAGATAGAAATGTAAGCCGCTATTTCACGTAAGTCATGAACATCATATTCCACTCAAAATGTCTATGCCACTAGGAAACTAGAGAGAGAACAAAATAATAAAGACGAATTAGAGCAACAGCTCATCAAGTCGAGATTGCGAGAGGAAAAGTTGCAAAGAAAACTGCACGAGTTGAAGAAGAATGTACATTTATTGAACGAGGCTAAAAAGCAAATGCTGCACGAAAATTTAACCTTAAAAAGGATGTTGTACGAATTAGAGCAAGTGTTGACAGAAGAAAGAAGCAAAACTTGGTGGAGAAGTGCAGGAAAGATCTTATTGAATACATTACACAATGCTGCTTATGTGATGCTCCCAGCTTTCCCACGAAAAATTGGTTCCTATCCTACAGCAGAAACTATATCTGAGGAAAATAATACAAGTATATGACTTTGTGAAACATTTATATATTTATTTATATTTATATATTTATTACTTTAAAGATTAGTCTTTAAGGGATTTAAAAATCAGACACTAGTATATTGTACATATTTTTTTTTTAATTATAAGCTATTCTTGTACAAACTAATTTTGTAAATAATAAATATCTCGACAAATAAACTTATTTATATTTACAAGCTATAAATTGGTAAATTGTATATAATATCTATAAAAGGTGCTTCAAGAGACAATATTATTAATATCATTTCAAATAGAATCTTTAATATCTTTTTTAAAGATCTAAAGTTTCATTTTTTATTATTCTGTTAGATGCAATCGAAATAATTTAGATACATACAAAACAGTGCTTGTTAATAAAAGCTGTTCAACCGTAAAAACACTTTATCTTCTAAAAAAAATACTCAACGTGTTTTTTTTTTTTAAGCAGCGCCTATTTGATTTATTTTCTAATATAGTTCACAATTCTTTTAATCAAAATCTGTACATATTACAATAGGCGCTATTGCTAAAACGCTATACTTGTGCTAGTTAATATTACGTCCTTTGATTGCTAAAAAATGGAATATTATGGAGATGGCGAGAGATTACACAAATGATGAGCTCTGCTTAAACGCTACTATTAAAGGCTTCTCTTGGATATTGTCTTACAAAGCTAACTAGATGCTCAAACATACGTAATCTGGTCCCGTAACACACTTCCTCACAATATTTTTGATATTCATTTTGATGACCGGACATTTTGTTTGAGATAAGAAAACAATAAAATACGTGAAAAACTGACGATCTTGAGAACAAAGTTGGAGATTATTGAATATTATAATAAATGCGTGATATGTAAATACACTGCTGACTAGTAAAAATATTTTAGTTATTGCAAATATAAAATTAAGTACCTATCAGTCTATATTTGTAGAGTAAATATAATTCCTATGTCATAATTTTTTTTATATACTTAAGAACTACTGACATAATTTCTATGAATGCAATTTTAATAGTATATATATACTATACAGAGTGACTATTTTTTTTCCATATTGCTATGTCCGAAGATTTGAGAAGACAGAGTCGGCAAAATTCCGAGAAAATTTAAATTTAAAATGCCACCACTTTTCTTGGAATGAATAAAATGCATCAAATAAATTGGAGGTGTAAGCAATTCCAAACATATATAATTAACAAAAAATAAGTTTTTCTTTTTTGTAACTCCGTAGCTTGAGTTTTTAAAGTACAAAAAATATTTTTAAGATGCTTTATTGTTCAACTTATTGCAATCCAGTTAATATATTTGAATTTTGAAGTATTATCACAAACTTTATTTTCTAAATACAGTAATGTATCTTTTTTTTACCATCTTTTACTATAGTTTTTAATTTGCACTTGTTATTTACATAAAAAAAGCATTACGGCAACTTTTAATGCATTTTATTCCAGTACCGAACTTCCCGCGTTTAGCCAGTTTTGGATGTGAATTTTGAAAATAGCAAAAACTTCAAATATGAAAAAGTAATCAACTGTGAATTATATAAAGCTCTGCATGATGGTGAGGACACACTAAGGAAGTGCTAGTTCTATTTTTTATTTTAAATACTTAGCATATTCTATTTCCTCTACACCAAAATAGTTGTTTTAATGTTTCATGATTATCTGGTGTGGATGCATTCCTTCCTCTACCCCGCATATTTAGGTATTTTACGTTCAAGTTAGTTTGTAATAAAATAGAAAAAGCCTGAAAATATTGAGTGCTCTTGTAGTTTAATACGAAGTAGGAACCATAAAATATCAAGTGTTATATACTCAAGTGGATCAGATGATGAATCTACATTTTCGGCATGCAATAGTTATGTGAAAAACCCGCATGTGGTTATGGAAGTATGTAGTATGTTCTAAAGAAATGTTAGCTAAAAATTAAGAGTCGATTAGAATTTTTTTCGAAAAACCAAAAGTATCAGAAGGAAATGTTCCCTTAATAGTTTTAATTATAATTGAAGTCGAAGGTAATAATTTACATAATAATTTTATTTATCGTAAGGTTCTATTTAAGTAAGCTTGTGTATTTCAATGGCTGGAGGAACAACTAATCATTTTATAGAGCATCTGACTTTCTATAAATATTTCCTTGTAATTTTCAACTTAATAAATGTGTAGACAGTAATACAATTATTCCGAAAAGAAAATTGCAAAACCATCAAGGCAATCTTGATCTAAAGGGAATTGTAACACTGTTATCAAATCTAATTTTGTTAGAAATTTTGAGTTGTGTTTATTGGTTTGATTCTTTAAAAATTGTGAAAGGAATGTAAAGTACTATGAATAATGGTGAATAGTTCGGTTTTTTTCCTTGTAGAATGCTATAAAACGGAAAATATAACCTCGAATACTATTCCAGTAAAAATAATTAAAAACATAAGATGTTAGACTTTCATTCAAACGATGGATTATAGTAATTTATAAGTATGTGATAGTAATTACCGCAATCTGCTTGATGACTTTGAAACCTTGCTTTATACGCCTTGTCGAATTATTCAAATTTACATTCAATTGAATGTTACACCAGCGAACAGAGTATCTCTTCGCTACCAGGTTTTGATAAATAGCGACCTCTGCTGACATTTGAGAACAAGAGAAATGCTTTCATAACATCTCAAAATAATAGCTATAACTGCTTGATAACTTTGATAGTTTGCTTTATACGGCCTGTCGAATCATTCAAATTTATATTGAATTGAATGTTGCACCAGATTCTAGTAAGTAGCGACATCTGCATGACATTTGAGAATATTAGAACTACTTTCTTGCCATGTCAAAATAATAATAATGGCGGGTACGCCTGATGACAGCTTGGTTTATATTGTAACGAATAAAAAATTTGTTTAAGCTTTTCGCCGTCCAGACGTAAATCCTCGACAAATCGCTCGTCACAGTTGCGCAGTGGCAAAAAGGGCGGAGCTGAAGCATATATACTGCAAACCGGCCCCCCATTCCAGTACAATGTGCGTACAATGACTCACTACTGTCAGGGAAAAATCGCATGGCGATAAACTCATTTTTAAAATGACACTCTTCAACCAACTTTTTCCCCGTACTTATACAGTTACGTATCTTCTTCTAACTTCTTCATTATTATCATGGTTAAATATAGCGTCATTTACTAATTTAAAACATAATTAAATCGTTTCATTTTTTCAGAAACTTAGGAGTGATGCGGAGAGTCGTTATATTAGATTAGGTTATGTATTTCATGTGAAATTAAAGAAAGTACCAAGCAAGAGTGTTTTAATTACGGTTATTACAATTTCAAAACTGAATAGTACAAAACTTAAATAACTAATAAGTGAAGCACACCTTTAAAAAACCTAATAGTTCGGTTTTTGACGAAGCAAGCAAGTAGCCTAATTAGATTAATTTTGGAAAATATTAACTTCCGTACTTATCAATATGAGATTTCTTTCAATTGACATTTTGCTGTCACAATATTGCCAACCCAAGAATTCTATTTTCCCAATCTGATGATTCCAAAATATTGGGCCATACAAAGCGTTTGTGATTTGCTATTTGCATATAGCAAATTGTCAGTTATTAGGCAGATTGTAGTAAGTATCGAATACGGAATGTTACAAACGTTCGAGTAGGAAATTTCAGTTTCACAAACCTCACGAGTGCGTTACACACTTCCGATTTCTTCATTCAATTTTGGTTCATATATTTTATTTGTAGCTTGCAAGATTATATAGACAGTTAAAATGACAGTCATTTCGGTAATGTTCGGTAAGGGTAAGGGTGTATTTATCGTGGAAGTGACAGTTTCAATCAAGTAGCTTCGAGAATTCACAATATAGTTTAGCTCACTTTAGTTAATGTGACAAATCGGAACAAATCAAAAAACTAGAGTGATCGAACTAGAACATTAAGAAAACGAACGATCAATTCACACCTTTTAGGTTAGTTTTCTACTTGGTTCACATGAACTGATTAACTGACCCATTTTTAGTTAATAGAGGGGTAAAGTAAGTGCTTAGTCCAACTTGTTGGTCACTTTCTTTAAGAAAACAAAACTGATCATCTTTCACTAAAAAGTGAACAAAAAGGATACCTTAACGCGCATCCGCGATAACAAACGTGTTATGATAACGCACGCCTGTGACGCACCCGTCAAGTATTACCGGAGCGATTGTCATTTTTAGTAATTGTCAAAGTATTATAGCAAACTGTAAATAAATATATTAATAAAAAATTATTAAACACTTACGACTGTGGAAAAATAGTATGCATACCTTGTCGGAAAGTGTATATCGCATTCGTGGGGTTTCCTATTCGTGCGTTATTTGTTACTTTTCGTACTAGTTAGAATACCACTATAAATTTTGAGAAAATTGATATCGCAGAAGAATATAAAAGAGGTAATTTTATTTCCTATCGAAGACTATAAGCATGGCAAAGATTAAGAAAAAAAATCATGACATTTTTTACTAATTACTTTATATTTAAATTAATCAATGACTTACTGAAACTAAATTGTGCATAATTATCAATCAATTTGAATCTAATGTAAGATAACATGAATATATTAAAGTGTAATGTTGTGAGCGCAGAGATGGTCACATTGGAATGATGATTTTATTCGGAGAATTTGTGTCTTCACCATTTTGCTTGAAAGTAAGTTTTTGCTATTCCCTAAGTGTGGTAAAGTAATTGGAAAAAATATGTAAAAAATATTGTTTAGAAACTTAATGTTTAATGTACTAGTTGCTTAGAATATTATAAGACAGATTTAAACTCTTTGAAGTGATATTTTATTATAGCTTGATATTTTTGTTGTGACGTATGAGAGCATACCTAATTAAATAAAAATAAATAAAATAAAAAATGTAATTAAATATATGATTTCTTTTAAAAAATTTCAATACTCTTAAAATTCTAAAATATCTTAGAGATTTTTTTTCAAATATTACAAAGTAATGTTTATTAAATCTTAAGTTTTTAAGTGTACGCTGTTAATTCTATTTAGGACCATAATGCTATAAGTATACGTTTCTCTTCTAGGTATTTAAGAGTAGGTATGTAATCTGTCTTGTGGTGCTTAGATTCTTTTTATTTTATACATTACAATTTTTATAGTTCTCATGATATATGTATAATAGCATATCACTGCGGCCATTAATTGTTTTACTGTTTTAAACTAAACAATATTGCAACAATCGATATTTTTCCTTATTTCCGCTCGCATCCGTGTGGTAAGTACCTTGATATGGCGTTGATTCTGTATTATTCTTTTCACGTTAGACACTATGTGGGTAAATATGTTATTAAGAGATGATCACCTGAATGCATTTTGTGCTGCGTTTATCATTTAGAAGTAATACATTTCTTAAAATAAGAACCCACACCTGTTTTTTAACGGGAATGAGCGGGTCAACACACTCCGAATCCTTCAGTGCCTTCGCTTATAGCCAATACTAGGCTTTTCTCGAACCTCTCGTAGCAGTCATAATCGGGCAAACATAACTGATTAAAACTGAAACAAACGAAAAATTACCATTCATGTATAGTATGTATGGGAGGTAACGTTTTATAGGCTTGTTCTTTCATGAACGTTCGCTTTACGGTGGTAAATAAAATTACAAGTTATGATCGCATACTTACCAAGTATGTGCCGTTGGTAGATTTCCAAACGTTGGTGCAGCTGTAATCTGAAATCTTGGACTGAGCTCTTTAAATCCGCCTGGTGGTAATTGGGAACATCCTGTTGTAAATTGTAGCAGTCTGGCCATTTCCTCTTGAGTAAAATTACTAATAGCAGTCCAAAACCAACCGACTATTCGTCGGAATTCAGCAGAATTCCCGTTAACCACATGGTGCGCCTTGAAGTCCGTGATCGAATATTGCCCGGTTCCACAGAGTAATAGCTGAAACGCCAATAGAAACAAATATTATTAATTTCATTGATAGCTCACTAGCTTTTCTGGTAATACGTCAAAAAGCGAGAAATTCAATATGCCTTTGTGATTAAAAATGAAAAAGTAAAAACTTACTTCTAACTCGTTTTCGTCGAATATGCTGAGTAAATTATCGGGAATCAACTCGTTCAGTCCTTTCAAAAAGCCGTCTAATTCCTCTTTGATGGACGTGGCCAGTCTAAATTGAGCTAAAGCATCCAGATACTGATGTTTGTTCGCGTCACGAACTCTTGTTTTCGAACCATTTGGTATAAGCTCTACAGTTTTAACTAATTGTCCGTTGGTATCGTACATCTCTTCGACAAAATATAATTCTGTATCTATCTGATCAACGTCGTTATCTAATAAATATTTTACTTTGGATAGGTAGAGATCCGGATCGTCTTGTTCGAAATACTGCAGAAAAGAAGGTTCGAGTGAAACATTATTTTTTTTTTTTAAGTTAAAAACTCACTTTGTAATGCACCCTTAAACCTATTACTTGAGCAAGGAATGATCGCGTAAACCTTGCTCGTACTAGTTGGCGGTATGATCCACCCAGCGCACTTTCATACAGACATTTTCCTACAATTTTACCGGCGAACTCATAGTGTCTTAATTTTAGATGGGGCGGTCTTTTTGGGTTAGGATGGACAAGCGACTGTTGTCCATCATGGAAGCTGGTGAATAATCCGTGGCGGGCGTCGAAAAGTTCAGCACATATTAGCTCAAACCACTCTCTGCGTACGCCACCCCAATCAATCCCTTCATAGCAAAAAAAAATAGTTACATGGGACTAATTTAGTACTGCCAAGATTTACCTTGCTCTCCTTGGAAAGTTATTTCGAAATTTCGACACCAATCCGAAACGGAGAAGTTTTTCGTAGCTTTCATGCTAGATTCCAGTAATTTCTCCCTGTTAACTTTCATTGAGAGCTTCTCGTGATAATGTTTCTGGTGATATTTTCTAACTTCGTGGTAGAAGAAATCTTGCTTATCTTTAAATGTTTCCGATCCACCCATGTTCTTCAGGAGAAATTGGGCGAACGTTGCTGCTATCACGTTTCTTTCCTTAGATACTAACTCTATTTTCGGTTGACAACCGTCATCTATAACGAATGAACCGTCTAGGTTCTCATTCTGCTTAGCTATAGATTCCGAAATAAAATTAACCTGCAACCAAGAAGTGTAGATATTCCTGTCAGATATTTGGTCATGCAATATATTATCAAACTTAAATTAAATATTTGTTAAGTGTAAATGTTGAAATTAAATGTAACAGAGGATTATTTAGTAATATCTGCAACATGCTGTTCTAAATACCTGTTTATCTCAGTATTATTGAACTTATGATTTTGAGTATTACATACAGTGAAAAATGCCTTCGAACATGTTTTCTTTTTCACTTGCATTTCTGTAAAATATCAGCTCAAATAGTTATAGTTTAGAATAATCAATGTAAATTTGATTTTCCATAACGAACAGCTACTCGTTATAAGTTTCGGTAGTAGAAAAAAACTTGGAATTTTGAATTTTTGAGCTCCAGGGCTAATCAAGATTCTCTTTCATTTTTAAATGTTTTCAAAGTCGTACCACTTCCGGTTATATCAGAAGTCGCCATTAACTTTCTTATTTTAAATGGAACTCCCGATATATAACCCAATTTTTGGATTCCTGAGAAAAATGCAGTGTTCTATCTGGTTTCCTATATCTCTTTTCATTTGTTCCTTAGATATTTTAAGATTTTGGAAATTTTGAAATATGTGGCCTTATTTTTAATACTGTCATTTACCCATTTTTGACTGGTGGTAAGCGCTTTTGGAGTAGACGGAAGTACAAGAATGCTACTTTCGAAATCCACATTGACAATTGATTCATCGCATACAGGTGTCCAAAATTTGTGACCAATTACATCATTTCCGAAGTTGAAAAAGTTAGATTTTTCAAATGTGACACTCTGTATATTATTCGATTCGCTATGCCTTTCCTTATACCTATTTCCAACAGTTTTCTTGTTATTCCATATTTTCTATCAAAAGCCAATGAAACTCCCAAAATCCTATTTAGTAAGCATTGATTTTGATAGGAATTGAAACAATGTTCTTGATTTTGTGTCAAGGTAGTTTAAGCTCACAGATCTGGTTCTGAATCTCACAGGTAACTGTTTAAAACTGACTAAAACCTAAATGATATATTATATTTAGGTGGAAAATCATTGATGAGTACCTCAGGAATATCCAATAGGTTATTACAGGTAAATGCGAATTTTGAAGCGGTATGGGTATGGTATCGAAATATTTTAAGTAAAAAAATAGTGGAACTGGGATATACAGGTGAGTTTTTTATCTTGAGACAGCGGAATATCTCTAAAACACTGCAGCAAATCAAAAAAAGATCTTAATAAGATTTGTTATAATGTAGGGGGCTCAGTGAATGGCGCCGAACTCGATCCCCCACCTCACCCCCCAGAGTGGGAGGGAGGACAACTTTGAAATCTTAAATGGAACCCCCATTTTATTGCAGATTCGGATTCTACGCCATCAATACGTAGTTTTCCTGAAACTTTTTTTCGAGTGCGTAAGAGATTGCGCCTGTAATCGCAAAAAACGTGATTGTGAACGTCTAGAAAAATACACAAAAAAGTGAAGCAAGAAAACATGATTTTGTTTTTTTATTTAAACATTAAATAACATTTCAAAAAGCCATGTGTTCGAAACTGTGTCCCTGCACTTCGATATATTTATTTATTCACAATTGGAATCCTATCCACCGGTACAAAACCGTACTTTATTCAGTACTTGACAAGCTGTGAATACTTACACATTGTCCGATCCCCATTTAGATTATTAATTATTAATCCAATACAAATTAGTTAGCGTTGAATATTTGAACAGTAATGGAGGCTATAACATTACAAGAGAGAATTGAAATGATTTACATCTATGGGGTAGTCAACTTTCGTCTGCACGCCAGGTCAGTACTAAGTTTCATGTATGTGACATTATGGTTTAACATAAGTATACGATACAGTGCCGGGAAAGAGCAAAATTATTTATTTAATTAAGTATAAATATTATATATAAGCCCATTACCTTATTTAAGTAGGAGAAATGGTATACTATTGCTAAAAAGTTTGTAGCATTAAGTGTTTTAATAAAACATGCTTATATTTTGAAAAAGACCGTTCAACATCTACGGATGTAAAACACGCATAACTAAAATAATGCTTATAGGTAGATAATGGATCAAATGCACCATCACCAATATGGAGTCCGATTTGTGCCAGCAGACTCGACTAACACTGACACGATACTAGATACCATGGTATAAGTAATGGTAAAATAAGACTTTTCTGCGCATCACCATCGCGCGTCATCAGACAGCTATTTTATATTTTTACGTTTAGCGTTTACATTGTATGTTTGATTAAGTGTGTAATATTATAAACGTTTATTTTTCATTACTTTGTTTTTATTGTTTAATTGACCATTTTTTTTAAATATAGTTTCTGAATTAAGTTTCATTTTATTTTGTATCTACGTACAAATACTACGTTTTGAGGTAAGAAGGTAAGTGGTCGTTATACACACAAATTTTGTTTAAAGGTCGCTAAATTGTATAAAATGCCTGCTTGTGCGGTGAAATGATGAAACAATCACCACTTTTATAATTTTTGATTATCTTTGATTAAATAACCTTCTAGGTATTCTAAGTATTTAATGGATGTTAACTATCTAAATGTTTAAAGTTTTTCTTAAACTTTATTCTACTTTACGAATACTCCCAGTATATTAATTTATTCTAATGTATGCTCACGTCAGGTACGTGCTCTCATCGCGCGTCATCACTGCATGCGCGTGAGCATACCTAATATACTTATACCATGCTAGATACTAGGTCGGTGGGGGTGATTTTACTGTTTTAAAGATATACTATGGGTAAATGTTCTGCATAGTGCGGGGCGAGTGCGGCCTGTGTAAGCAGACACATTTGACCACTCTAATAAGAACGTTCTAAGAGTTTGCGCTATTTGCTCTGAAAGAAATAAAGAAACGCCTCAGAGCTAAAGGATGTAATCGATTGGATATTCGAACATGGCTTATGATTTCAATTGGTGGCATACGACAACTTGTAATTGGGCAGGTACCATCTATTTATGTCAAGTAGATGTTAGGGAGTAATATGAAGCATGCATTCGAACGTACCCTAATAGGTATCGAAAATAATATGAATTATTTAAAAAATGGTGTGATGAAAATTAATCATAGAAATTTCAACAACTCGAATACACTGTTGCCAATTTGCAGTTACTTTTTTGCAGGCCTAAGCGAGAAAATTGTATGTTAAGGCACGTTTTTTTCAGTGTAATTCTGTAATGCAAGATCAGTGTTTCTGGACAGAGGCCCAAAAAGTAATTTTTTAGTCAAGGTCTCTTAAAAAAATATTTATTGATAAAAGATTTATTACCTTAGTGGAAGGACATAATCTAAATGTATAAATCCTCTTTGGTATAAATTTAAGAATCAATTCCTTGATGATCAACTGTTTAGGTGAAACGTAACATAACACCTTCTTTGGCTTCAAAATTCTTTCGCTATTTATGCCGACCAGTTTAGCTTCGTAACAAACGTTATGATTCTTAGATGCTACGTTCTTATGGACTAGTGTCGAATCAGCACCTGCAAGAGATTAACATTGTTAACGTCAGTTCGCCATGTACGCAATTACCCTTACTGTTTAAGACGATAATATCGAAATCGCCGTTGTTCAACTCGGTTCCTTGATATCTCATTTTAGCGTGGTAACATCCCTCGTACAAGAATTTTAGCTGCACAGTTATCTTCCGCGTCTGCCAATCGTAATCTAAGGCGATGCTGTAATTTTCTTCGATAATATCCAAGTTAGCTTCCTGAGATCGGTTTCCGAATTGACATATCTGTATTTCGTACCCCTAAAACGTATTTTAGTATTATTGAAAATCGTCTTAACCCCATTTATTCAATATCCCACCTGGGTCGGTTCGTCAGAGGGTCCGTATGTACACAGGTTACTGTATTCGTCCCTGGGTTCGACGTATAACAAATGCCCGACGCTTGCGGTACAGACAACGGTGCTGCAATGTCGTAGGACGATGGTTCGTTGTGCATCTGCCGGTCCGGCTGTAAAGCCCCTCGTGAAAGGGCTACCGGCTACGTGTTGACTACCTACCATCACAGTTATACAGTACTGCCCCGCCTGGCGAACGGTGAACTTGACTCGAGCTTGATTGGCACTGTTCGGATCAGTCGGGGAACCTAATTCTGTTATTATAGCCATCTGAAAATTAGGGACGGTATACAATACTAACTGTGCTTGTTAGGATGATCATATAATCAGCGATGCGGGTTCATTCTAAACAGTAATAAGCTTGTTAACTCCGTCGTTGAAAAAATAAGCACTACTAATTATTTTTAGTTTCTGTTACTAAGGAATATATTAGATTTTTCTCTTTTTTTTCTTTCCTTCTAACAAATATTTATATACTCCTTGATTAGGCGAAAAATGTGGTATGTATAACAATGTAAGTAAATATTGACGTCTAAAGAATGAACAATAAATTAAAGCGGGAACGTATTTACCTAACTGTTATGGTTTCAACTTCGATAATCGATTTTCATACTCGCGGTAGGTATTACTGTAAACATTGCAGTCACCATGTTTTATAATTTATAGAATTATCGCCAGCAAAAGTAGGTACATCTAAATTAGAATGCCCACTTTGTCTTAATCGTACAGTCAAGGATACATAAGTGCAAAGGCTATAGCTGGGATAAGCTAGTAAAATCAGCCCTTCACAGATTTGACTATTTTTTTTTTTTTTGAAGTTGCTTTATACATAATTTTGGATCCTGTAAAGTCTTAATTTCGTAATGTTTACCCGTTTTCCAGTAAATAACTGTTAAGAAGAAAAACAAAAAAAAAATCGTTAATCTGTGTAATGTATTCTTTTAACTTTGTAATAAAATGTTGTAGTAGTTGTTGATGGTGATTATTGGAGGATCCGAGACACCAAGCAAGCTAAAAATATAAGTAAATATTTTAATGTTCTTTTTTTTAATGTTTCGCTTTGGGCGCCATTATATTTACCAAAATTGCAACTCGATGCAGGGGGTATAACATAATTAAATAAAAGAATTAATGTAAACGTTTATTTAATTAAGAATAATTGAATAAATGTTTACATTTCCGTATTGTACAAATTGTATTCATTTGGCATTTCTATTTGTTGGTTGGGTGTTTACTGAATATATAAATATGGTACAAAACTAAATATACTAAAAACAAATTAATGTATTTCTGCTATTAACTGTAATAATATTAGAGTTAATAGCAGAAATACATTATTGTTAATTTCTCACCGTAAAAAGCTTGCAAATATATTAAAGCTGTTTGTAAACATGTTTGCCTTATTTGGATTGCGCCTAAGGGCATACTACTATAGACTACTAAGACAAATATAATTACTACAATATATCAATTTGATAACGAGAAGTTTAATAATTACAAAAAGAAATAACGATTTGAGTTTTATAGAGCATGATCCATTTCCAGTATCCTAATTTTATTGAACAAGAAACAAAGAGAACCCAGCATTATTTTTTCTTATCATTGCTCGTATATTTATTCATTAATTATTGAAAATGTTGTCAGCTAAATGTCTTGCCTCTGAATATTCTGTAGCGTGTTAATTCGATTTGGGCATTGTCAACTGTAAACAGAGCATTACCTGTCAGTTGTGCATAATAGGTTTATTTTACCGTCCTAGTGGGGTAAAGCGCACGGCATTTCTTCTCATATCACAGTCACTTCCAATGTAAAATATACACATCTTCCTTAATTTAGTTTAGAAAAACACCTTTACCAATATCTTCATTGGTGTTTTAACTGTTATTAACGAAAAATTATCATCACATCTACCGAAGGCTACATTAGCGTATTAATTATTAAAATAATAAGGTTTTATTTTATTCATACTTATCTCGGTCACAAAAAAAATCTAATACAAATGTCGTGCGTTAATTCTTTTAGGGCCCACAAATTCTCGCGCAGTAAATGATACCTACCGTGCCCTAATGTAAATACCTAAATATATCAAGTTTCGGCAGTTATCTTGGCTATAACATGGCGGATATAATTTCTTAGATGGTCCAACGTTGCAGGTTTTTTTTTTGGTGTAGACTGGATTTTTCAAAAAGCCCACAAAAAAAAATCCAATGGCGTTAAGTCTCATGATCTTGCGCCGAAGCTTCTACAGTGGGTAAGAGCCAGTCTGGAAAGAAGGATAATCACATCCACAATTGGTGAGGCTACCATCGAAGCGGAGGCAGGAGGGGGATGTCCGCAGGGTGGAGTTCTTTCCCCCTTGCTGTAGGCTACCCTAGTAGATAACCTAATCTGGAAGCTGACCGGAAAGGGATTCCATCGCTTGGGATACGCTGACGACCTTACAATACTCGTCAGAGGCCGGTTTCCAAAGGTCCTGGTGGAGCCTATGCAAATCGCTCTAAACGCGGTTGACAAACGGTGTAAACAAGAGCGACTATCAGTCAATGCTCAAAAAGCACAGGTTGTCACGTTCACAAGAAAAAGAACGCCAGAAGACTTACAGACACTAGTGATAGGAGGCGAAAGGATTCCATATGTCAAAGAGGCGAAATTCCCTGGGGGTATGGTTTGATCAAAGGCATATATGGAACTCACATATCCAGAAATTTGACCAGCAGAGCCACTATCGCCCTAGGTAGGTGCAGGAGGCTGTGTGGAAAGAATTGAGTACTTAGCCCCAAGATGACTCTTTGGTTATACACAAGGGTAATTAGACCCGTGATAACGTATGGAGCATTAGTATGGTGGCTAAAGGCACGGCAGGTGGGAGCGGGCAAAATGCTGGGTGGCGTGCAGAGGCTGACGTGCTTGTGCGCCACGGGGGTGATGCGATCGGCCCCTACCACCGCGATTGAAGTAATTCTGAACCTGCCACTAATACATATTTATATACAAGGAGCCGCAAGATCCACAGCACACAGACTTTTGCATAGTCAAGTACCGATAAATAAATCGCACGGCGCTGATTATAAAAAAAAAAACCGTTAGACGAGCTTAAGGAGGCACCCCCTTTAGGAATGCCATGTGATGCCATGGTTCAGAAATTTAACCTAGATAAAAAATATCAGGTTATAATGCCAGAAAAGAAGGACTGGGAGACAGGTACTCCGGTAAGAGCGGACTCAAACTGGTATACTGACGGCTCTAAAACGGACTACGGCGTTGGAGCGGGAATATACGCTAAGAAGCCTAAAAATGCTCTTTCGGTAAGCTTCAGCAAAGATATGACTGTGTTCCAAGCTGAGGTTGCTGCAATCCATTACTGTGTCCGAGAGATAGAAAGATGTACCGAGCCAGGTAAAAGCGTCGCTATCTTCTCTGACAGTCAGTCCACACTTAAAGCGATTAGCTCCACAAACGTGGACTCTAAGCTGAGTTGGGACTGTGTAAGCGCTCTAAATGAGGTGGGCACCCACAGGAAACTAACCCTGGCCTGGGTCCCTAGCCACTCGCGCGTGAAAGGAAATGAGGCGGTGGACGAGCTGGCCAGGCGAGGTTCGTCAAGGCTATTCGTTGGAGCTGACCCCTCTTTCGGCACTACCAAATCGAAAATTAAAAAAATCCATCAGTGAATGGATACATAATTAGTCCAGAGAGTGGTGGCAAAAATCACCGGGTCAAAGACAGGCAAAAGAGTTCCTAAAGGAGCAGAAGCCTGAATTCACTAGAGATCTAGAAATAATGCGATTTTCAAACTTTTCACCCAAAACATCTAACATTACACGCGATGTGTGACAAGTTGCACGCTCTTGTTGAAACCACATGTAGCGCTCGCCGTGGACTCTTACTGCCTGAGATTCATTGTTTTCAAAAAAGGCTTAATTTCGCGCTCTGATGATAATGCGTACCACCGTACGCATTATGATCAGCGCTACACTTTATCGTTACACTTTGGGCATGCGATGGTGTCTTGTGCTGTATCACGTGAGGATTTTTCTCACCCCTTATGTAGCAATTTTGCTTATTAACACACGCGGATAGTTGGAAATATGCCTCAACAGAGAAAAAAATACTAATAAAATTATCTGTATAAATTCTTCGTTGTTCATGAGCTTTGCGCTTCAATTCTCTGAATTTTATAGAGGCGTAAGTGTAAGTCCTTTTGCAAAATGCAGTAACAGTTAACGGTGAAGGCTATAAGTGCATGCTAAACGATTCTTGACGACAAAAGTTACCACACATCGCGTGCAGCGTTAGATGTTTTGCTTGCAAAGTTTAGAGATTGCATTATTTCACGTAGTGGTGTGTCAGCTGGCTACCAAGATCGGATTTTTTATTGAGATTTTTTGAAGAGTCGAGTTTATGCCAACAAACCTGCTACGTTGGACCACCTGAGAAATAACATCTGTCATGTTATAGCCAGGATAGCGCTCCAAACTTATCAAAAATCATCAAAATTATCTCGAGAGAATTAATTGCTATAGAATGTCGAAAAGGAGGACATTTATTTGGGTGACCTACTTTTTCACAATTAATAATACCAAATATAGAATTAATAACAAACAAAATAAAATAATGTGAGATTTTGTGTTTTTCTTAAACTAAAGTTAGAAAAGCAGAATTTATAAAATGTATTTGTATATTTAGTGCACATATAAGCAACAATTAGAAATGCCAAATGAATACAATTTGTATAGCACGGTAATGTAAAGGTTTATTTAATAAATATTCTTTTATGTTACTACATTATACTCTCTGTATCGAGTTGCAATTTGTATATTATATTGTTTAGCTATGTTGTAATATATATAAAAACATTATTAACATATTAACTTATACTTTAAGATTATGTAGGGAGACGTGTAAGATCGTCAAAAAACTATTAGATAATTAATAACAATCGACAGCTACTACAACATTGTACGAACTGGAACGAATATATCACTTAGATTAACGAAAAAGATTCATTTTTGTTTTCCTTCGTAACTGTTATTTACTCAAAAGCTATACACATTACAAAGTTGAAACTTTCTGGGATTCAATATTATACTGGGTGGCCTATGTATCGTGCCTCCCTCCCCAAGTTTGGAAGCAGTCAGTTTTATGAAAAAAGTTTCAAGTAGAAATTTTAATACAGAAGACGCCCACAAAAGCGTTACAAAATCATAGCCCTAGGAGAATTCACGTGAAGGTCGAGTTGTTGTTTTTTAATGGAACGTTGTGTTCTTTTTAGCAAATTCTGAAAAAGGGTTTCAACTATCAAAGATAAATATCATGGAGAGTTTGCATGGAGGCTTTGTATGGAGAGTTAAGAAAATTTCATCCCTACCACATTACAATTAATTAAGACCATCACGAAACTGATTTTGAACATCGTGTAGAATTTTGTGAATGGGTTTAGCAAAAATTCGAAATAATAATAACTTTTTTCTTAATGTGCTGTTTTCCGATGAATCCACCTTCACGAATGGTGGCCATATAAATAGGCATAATATGCAGTATTGGACAGCGGAGAATCTAAGGCGGTTACGGCAGGTAGAGTGGCAACGTTCATAGAATGTAGACGTATGGTGCGGAATTATTGGTACCAAAATAATTGGTCCTTTCTTTATAAGAGGTATAAGAGGTAAGTTAAATGGCAATAAGCATAACGACTTGGTTTTTAAATGCAAACTCCATGAACTTTATCTTCGACAGTTATTTTTGACATTTATTTTATTTGTGGATAAAATTTGTAATGACATCTTTTCTATGCTTGAAACTGTTTTACAATGAGTATTAAATAACGTCTAAGAAAACCATAGGAATATATTCACTTAGATAGCATGTGTCTGTCATTTATTGGATATAATTATAATTTCACCTCTGCTTCTAATGTGATTCCGTCTTCCGTTCTACATTTACGTTTTATAAGTTTGTTTTCTTTCAGTGTTTTCTGTTAAAATCATTATTCATACAGTCTGTCATTCGAAAAAGATTTTTATTCTTGATTACCACCTAAGTTACCGCGCATGTAAGAAGCAGTTTTGCGTCACTTTCAGACATACATTATTCAGTTCAAGAAGACGTGTGCAATCACAAAAATCTCTCATACACGACCGCGACGTGATAGAAGATTACGACTGTACGGATCCAGAATATCCAACATTGTAAATGTTTGCGTATTCCTCTACGGTGACGTTTCATTTCATCTATGTCGGGAGCACACACCCTTCGCCCGGAATTTTATTCTCTGGTACTTTAAAAGGAAAGGGAATGAAAACAATCTCCGGAGCGCCAGCTATGACTATGTTGTCGAAAAACAACCCAGTACAGTTTTTGGGTAACGAGGTTATTCTGTGCTTATTGCAAGACAGACGTGATTTCCGAAACACGAGACGGCTGACAACAATGCAGAGGAAGTATTCATATATACACCACATGGACGGTAAATAAGAACAAATGTGCTCAGGGATGCATCTCACGATATTGCTGCGGAATATCTTATGATTATTATTCAGACAGATACGTCTTCTTCTTTCAACTGCATCTTGGCTTGGAATGATTTGGGATTCAAGCTATCCGGTGCATGCACACAGCTATTACATAATGGAGTACGTATACTATACAAGATGTTGCCTACCGTTTTCCTCATACTTTAGGAAGGCAAAGCGAACTTAATTTAGCGATAAAAAATAACAAAAATGGAGCATCAATTCTATTTAGCTACTTAGATGCAGAGCAAGGAACGAAAATAAGCAGTACGTTTACGTGCAGTGTCCGAACAAAATATCCAAGCGGTATATCTACTCTTTTGCTCGCACCGTTCAGATATTTTACCGCACTAAGAAGAGTGCAAATTATTCTCCGCTTCATAAAGTTTGTGTACGTGTCCGCAAACGTTATTCCGTACAACTAAAATTTACCGAGAACAAAACAGAATGAAACTTACCGTATTGGATGCACAAACTTTATCTAGCTTTTAATCGTATATATACATGTAATACAGCATTACCAAATGAAGTACGCAAACCGTACGCTACATTTAACTTACTTGCAGAAGTATTGTCTATTTAGCTTAGCGTGAATTTGTAATTTGTGAATAATGTTGGATGAAAAATAAACAAGTGGAGTTCATATGATTTATTATACTGGTAGTATACAGGGTGTCTCGCGACGAACTACATCGATCGATATATGAAAGAGTATACCTACATTGGAAAATTCTGAAAATGTTGCAGTATACTAAAACCGACCTGCGCTATTGAACTAAAACATTTTTAATAATCTAGCGCATCCGGTTGTACCGGAAGTGGCTACATTTTTTTAATTCCTCGTTCAAATCTAAAGTAAGTTTGTTAAAACAACTACGTTGTTATTTTCAACTATATTTGAAATATTTGCATTTTTGTAAATGTTTGACAGATGGACGAGTGCATCTGAACTTCTATAACTGCAAAGGTATTTAACTTGGAAATTTGTAGAATTGTTGACCGTATAGGGTAGCATCCGAAATCGAATGAATTTTTCGAAAACATTACAGCGTGTCCGAAAATTACAGTTAAACTTTCAAATTGAAAAAGTGTCAAAACTTTTTTTTTTAATACAACTACCTACTTTTCTCTTGCTCTTCAAACTGCACTTATAAAAATACAAAAAAAGTCATATTCATTACCTATCTAAAATGGATACTTTTTAAGATAATTAATAAAATATCTATGTATGGTGTAAAAAGGTAGCTTATGTAGTTTCTTAAAATGTCATCCTGATTTGGTATATCTAAGTAAATCATCACCATTCGGCAAACAATCCAGCATTGATGAAATGTCACTTAGTTTTCAATTATAAACAATGCCGGTACGGTTAAATACGAACGAAGATTATTTAAATTTGTTTATTATTTATGGAGAATGCAATAAAGTGATAACAAGAGCATGTGATACCTTTGCCGCTCGGTATCCTCAACAGCAGAAGCCGTCACCAAACACAGTTAAACGAATAATAAGTACAGAATTTTAAAAACTTCGGATCGGTTAAGGCAAAAATGCAAAAACATAAACCTATTGTTAATAATACAAACATGGAAATCGTTATTTTGGGATACTTCACAGCATATCCAACAATGTTTTTAAGACAAGCTGCACTAGAATCAGGATTATCTAGGTGCTCAATACACAGAATACTGCGCAAACATAAGTTGCGCCCATATCTGTTTTCAATGGTTCAACAACTTAAAGATATTGACTTTCCAAGAAGAGTGAATTATTGCAAATTTATTTTAACATGGTTTTAAGAGAATCCATTGTTCTTGAACAACATTATCTGGATGGACGAAGCCAAATTTACAAAAAAATGGTATATTTAACCGGCACAATTCGCATTACTGGAGTGATTCGATTCACGCGTATTTAGAATGCAAAACTTCCAGGAAAGCTGGCAACTCAACGTTTTTTGCGCAGTAAGGAATGGTGGTGTAATGGCATTGCATTTCTATGAAGAAAATTTAAACGATTAATATCAGTAAGTAATTTTTAATCATAAGATAACCAGGAATGTTTCTTTGTAGCTGAACGTTATGATAATATTTTACAAAATTTTGGGGATACATATTTAGAAAATTTGCCGCTGGCTGATCTTAGACAAATATTTTACCAACACAACGGCGCACCACCTCATGACGGTCACTTGGCTAGAAATTTTTTGCAAGAGGTATTTGCTGATTAGTGGATAACTAACGATGGACCTTTTTTATGGCCACCTCGCTCCCCGGATTTGTCAGTTCTGGATTTCTTTTATGGGGCACAATAAAGAATCGAGTAACCTTAAATCAATAGAAGTAGTATTACTTGTTTAAGAATATCCAATCTGTCACTAAAATTATGAATACGACTTGCTTTAATTCGCCCATTCATATTTAATTAGAAAGAAGAATTTAGTGGCAGCTCCTGACTTTTGTGGAAGGGAGGCTTCTGTCAGGGCTGGGCAAAATACATTTCAAATATAATATACAAAATACATTCTTTATTAAAATACATTCATTTTAGGCATTTAAAATACATAAACAAAGTAATTAAGGGAAAATAAAGTATTTTGGTAATCTGTTATCGGTTGTAGAAGAAAAGCTTTACATTTCCTTCATAATAATGTAAAAAAATAAAACACTATTGTGTTCTAGTATCTCTTAATGCACATTTTCATTTCATTTTTAAACAACTTCTTGAAGGAGTATGTATAAACCTTGCAAATGAAGTCCTTTTTGAAATAGTGTTTTTGTTCGTTTCTTCGCACATCATACAGATAGCAGTTACGTTATCTCTGTTCAATTTTGAGATTTTGAAATATTTCCCATTTAAAATCATGGGAACAGTGTCAATTTCATTACTATTTATTTCCATCATTTCCAACGATTTCAGTAAAATAAGCTGTAATCATTATTATCAAAATACGAACGAAATACGAAATTGAAATGCATCCACAACTAAATTATTCAAGTTCAAGAACGCCATTAAATATATATTATTAAATAAATATCGTTCGCACGATGTAGTAATACCGGTAGCACTATTCGTATAAATACACTACCGGGTTTGGTAAGCGTTATTTGCAAGTTATGGTAACTATGTACTATGATGACGTCGTGACGCTCATATGGTAGTAAATAAAGTAATTTATGTATTTCAAAATACACAAAATACTTCAAAAATTATTTCAAATACATGATACAGCATTCACAAGAAACATTATTTCAAATATAAAATACAAATAGTATTTTGTATTTCAAATACGTATTTGAAACATTTGTAGTTTACATGTGCCCAGCCCTAGCTAGTGTACCCTAAGTAATTTTTGGTTAATTTATTCTGCAGTATTGAAAATGTCACCCGGTTTGTACAAAAATCAATTTAAAAGTTTCTAATAAAAAGCAAACTTTTTTGTTGGTTAAATAATTTTTTAATTCTATACTGTTTCTCTTATATTCGAACCGTCATTTCTGAAATCATCCCTGTTGATTATAAAGTCAAAAACTTAAATTAATTTGGTTTTATGTAATTGAACCGTAAATACTGTACGGGATGTTTAAATTCCAGTAGGCTACTGCGGCATATTGTATCTAAAACGTTAGCTCGTTTGGTTGATTTAAAAAAAATGCAGTAAATCCGCTTAAATTGGAAAAGAAAACTCTAAATAGTTCATTTATATTTATACCTTTTAAATCGGGACGGGTAGTATGGGGAATTCCGGTCCCGACCCGAGATTTTATTTAACGGGACGGGTCGGGATTTTCCCATAAATCCCGATAACTTCTAATGTACAAAACAAATTTCTAAACGATATTCTTATTTGTGAATTTCATGCTGATTATAAGATTCTATGTTTCGCAAAATAAAAGTATATGTACTCAATATTATACATATTTACGTTACTTATTTATTACGTATTCCTTTATTACGTATTTCCTTTGTTTGTATTAATAATTAATACAAACATGTTATTGTTCTTTTTCTTATAGTTTTTTTTTTGGTTTTCCAGCGGTCTTACTAGCTTCTCCGACTACCATATTCTTGGTTTCTTATTTAAGCGCAAGTATCTTATTTATTGACGAAATTCTTGGTGGTGCTATTGTGAACTTCAAACTTTTGTTTAGTAGTCATGTGGCATCTGGTATAGTCTTATTGGATATGTTGATTGCCGTTTTTGTAAGATCTAGTTGGCTCGTTGTTTTTTTTTTTTTGTGTCTGGGCAGGAGTCGCGTCAGTTGCTGTCGCTGTTTTTGTTTTTGGTTTTCTTTTTCATAGGTCCTTGATACTGCTGCTCTAGTTAGGCCATCATCTGTTTTTGATACTGAGTTACAGCAATGTGAGCACTGAAAGAATAAAATCCGCAGAATCCGCAGTTAAAAATACTTCGTTGAAAGAATAAAGAACTTGCGCTTAAATCCAAATGACAGAATGATTAGCTTCGATGTCACCAGTTTCTTTAAAAATGTACCAACAGATAAAACACTAACAATAATAAAAAGGAAACTCTCCCTATACAATGCCCTGTAAAAAAGAACCACATGAAGTATTAACACAATCATGGAACTACTAGCAGTATGCGTAGAAAGAACGTACTTCCAGGTAGAGAACAAATCCTACAAACAAAAGTTTTGGGATTTCGGTGGGCTCAGCTCTGTCTCCAGTTCTGAGGAACATATACCTGGAAGAATCTGAACAAACAGCTATACAAACATCACAAGACACGTTTACGGTCACATGGTATAAATAATTTAGAGGAATATCTTACAAATATCAACAACAAAGAACCTCTAATTCATTCTTAAATGTCCTGGTCCAGAAAATGAAGGACGGACACATAAAACTAGTGTGTATAGAAAGCCTTCCTACCTACACAGGGCAGTATCTACATAGATTATCAATCAAAGCATCCACCAAACACCAAAATTGAAGTCGCAAGATGCTTATACGATAGAGCAAAAATCATATGCTCCGATTCAAGTGATTCAAATAAAAAACTCAAACAATATACCTAACCTAGAGAAGCCAGTATTGTATAGTAGTGTGGACATCGTACAATATAGAACAAACGGATAGGCAATTCATATCCCAGAGTAAATACATTTCCATCGCAAACAATGGAATTGGCAAACCACAGTCCTTATCACAATTACTCTGATGACGGCAGTAGAAATACCGCCGAAACTACTTTAGAGCTATACATAATAGAAAGGAACTATTGAAGCGTGTTCACAATGTCTTTACAAGCTCCAGACGAGCTCCGGAGATATGTTAGGCAAGGAGTATATGATAAAGTTATTCTGTTTTTACGAGGGCATTACAGAAAATAGTACCCGTTTAGTCATATAGATGGCGATATTGATCCAATTAAAAGCAAACTGGCGTAGATGTCAGCAGTAACATCATTAGCTTTACGAATAGCGCATAAAATAGAAAATCCCGCAAAATGCGAAGTGCGATCTGTGAATCGTTTTTCGAATACAGGAAACGTCAGTCCAAGCGAAATTCATACAGGGACAATGGATGAGTCATCTGCAGGCGCTGGGTTCAAAGTTTCAAGAAAGAAAGAGATAATGTGCACGATGAAAAGCAGTCTGGCCGGCTCACGTTTCACCGATGATTGAGAAAAAAGTGTCGATGATTTCATCTGCGCAGATCGACGCGTAGAAATGAAAGAAATGAGTGAGCAATTTTCTGAAATTTCATAATCATTGTTTCGGGAAATCCTGGACCATTCAAAAAAAGAGGTGAATAATGCTGGCAAGTGGCATTGTTCTTTTGCATGACAATGCTCGCCCTCCCGCGGCTCGAAAGACCACTGACTTTCCGAAGTTCAAATGTTTTTAGTCATGTTCTTTTTGTTTCGAAAAATAAATGATATTTCGGTTTCTGCCAAAATTCCCACGAGAATAGAAAATATGGAATAACACGAAAACATTTGAAAATAGGTTTCAGGAATTTCAGGAATCCAAAAATGAGATAATATATCGGGCATTTCATTTAAAATAAGGAAATTGATGGGACTTCCGGTACAAGCGGAAGTAGTACGACCTTGAAAATATTTAAAAATGGAAGAGTGTCTTAACTAACCTGGGAGTCCAAAAATTTTTAATTCTAAGTTTTAACTAACCATGGAAACTTCTAACGAACGGCTACCGTGAGAAAGCCTGCATAAACCCCTACACATATGATTTTGTATCTAATTATGCTCCAATAAATTTATATATTACTATATTATTTCTAGCATTATAACTTTAAATAATTCGATTCAAAAATAAAAAGGATTTTTAAAAGCAGCACTGAAATTGTCGACATACTTACGTTAAGATAACGTAAGATATTCGCACATTTCCATTGTACATATATGCGTATCACATCGAAGAATGTCAGATATTTACCTACCTACATTGAAGGCATGTTATTATTTATCGGTAACAATTGGCACCCACGCATAAAAGAGACGTCGGATACTGATTAAATAATACAGCTTATTACACAGAGAGAAACATCCAGCTGGACACTAAAACGCGCTTATAATCATCATAATCAACGTCATGTCTATCACGGAAATGTAAGTACACGATATTTTTTATGTGACTCAAGGTCTAATCAAACATTGAATAAAAAACACGTTACTTGAATTCCTTCACCTTTACGGTGATCAATATGTGATTGCGACCGCGTAATCAAACGATAATAAAAATATTCCCAGCACGTATTGTGCTGTGGACACGATACTAATAAAAGCACAATATAAAAATTAACTGTTTAGTTAGTATGTTATGGCAGTATGATGTATTATTCTGTTTACTTAATACTATACAACAAACCTTGTTGTTT
Organism: Protaetia brevitarsis; assembly: GCA_004143645.1. Taxonomy (NCBI): domain Eukaryota; kingdom Metazoa; phylum Arthropoda; class Insecta; order Coleoptera; family Scarabaeidae; genus Protaetia; species Protaetia brevitarsis. The sequence continues at coordinate 1,404,416 of RXPK01000255.1, forward strand.
AGGTTTAGAATTGATTTTATATACTAAAGTTACAAGGGCTGAAATGTTGTACCTAATTTTATTCCGAATCACTAATGATGATTGATTTATAGTAATGACAAGAAACTGTTAATTTATTCATAAATTTGTATGCTAATGCAAAAACGATATAGCAGTAAGGAAATTTGATTTAATCTAGCGCTTCTAGCGCATCTACCTTAAGTTTTATGTAAACTATGGCACCAAGTAGGATACCATGCAAGTATGCATTTCAGTTTAATGGAATTGGCAAACCTGTGCATTTGATGACAAAAAATATGTTACCCAATCTTATTCAATTTGCACAGCATACTTTATCACTAAAGTGACGCATATTCGAAATTTACACACAACAGTAATAATAATAATTTTAATTTGATAATGCTAGAAAAGGAATTATTAAGAAATACTTAAGAAATAATATTTGAGACAAACGGGTTTTAATAATCAAAACAAATAATATAGAATTAATAAATAATAACACCGTTGCTAACAATAACTATTTTTGAAAAATATCACTAACAAAAGCAACTCGATTGTGGAATAGGACTACATAGTATTAAGTCGCTGTGTGCGTAAATAATGCGTGGCTGTTGCCTACTTTGCAATGAAATACAAAACGTTCTTCTTCGCTCCACCTTACCCATGCACATACGTTGTATCACTCTCACTATTACGCTGATTCACCAGCACTGGTATAATAATTGTTTCCTTTACTTTGCATTTAATTGACTTTACGTACTCGTTAAACATAGCTTAAAATGATGCCCGAGCTACTACAAACAGGTTTAAAAAGCTCGCTCAGGGATTTTTTATTTGAACAAAGTAATTTTTCAAGTTCTTGGAAGAAACCCTATAAAATAGCCTAGTTTCATATCAATATGAGGATGAATAGCGTAGGGGTCAAAAACATGCAGAGTGTTCCATCTAAAAAAATGAATTTTGCTGTTACCTTTTCCTTTATAAAACATTCAGTGTAACAAAATATATTTTCTAAAATTGCATACCTAGCATCATATTAGATTCTGAAAGTACTGAATTGTTATTTAGCATATAGCTAAAGTAATAAATACCAATGTACTATTGCTGCATCCTGCATAACCCACTTTCTGATATAAGTTTCACTTGGATTTTTTGCAAAAATACCGAAAAGTAGGTTATTTATTAAATAAAAATAAGAAATATATTCTAAGTAAGCAAATGCAAATATGAACATAAATAAACCATAGTGGGTATACTATGTTGAAAATGTGCCTTCTTCTCTTCCTGGCAAAGATAGCTTACACATACTTAAACTGCGCTATTGGATTATCACTTAATACTGCACTTGTAATATTTTAAATGTTCCCAAGAGAAAAATCCTATTGGAGTTATGCCTATAGATCGAGCATGCCACGCTTCTATTTATTTCTTCAGAAGCGACTGGACTAAAGTGAAGTGGTGAATTATTTGGTTAAAATCAGATGCTTGAACATACAAAAGGTCTAGTCGGTTAGGCATAGCAATATGGTCTCTAGAAGGGTTAGAAGGTCTAGAAGGGAAGAAACTTGGAAAAACGGGACTGGAATATCATTTGTAGGGCCCGGAACCTTTAACGGGGATAAGTAGAATACTGAAGAAACTGGAAAGCGGAATGGAGCAAAGAAAATTCAATTATTGGGAGAATCTCCAGAGAATAAGGCAAGCTAGAACTCTTCAGGGAACCAGAAAAAAATTACAGAATGTATCAACCTGAGTACGAACAATATTCGCATATTAACAGGAATAGTTTTAAGGCATTGTAAACTGAATGGACATCTGAGTAAGCTTAGCAAAGGAATCTGAATGTAAATTTTGTGCAGACAGGATGAAACACTCAACTATTTTCCTCTCAAATTGCGTAGACTGTGCATACCAAGGGTGTTGTACCTGAAAGCATGTGAAGTCGAAGAAGGAGACTTACCTAACCTGTGGCCTTTTCATATCTTGCACTTTCTTAAAGATAGGATTGTAAGGTCAGCTCTCATAGATCTCTTAGGTTAAAGTGTACAGTGTAATATCACCATATATTCATACAAAGGGTAATACTACTACAGGTTCTAGGATGCCTACCTAACCATACATTAATCATGTTTTGAAAATATTTGGGGAAGTATTTAACAGTTATAATTTACTAATAAATACTTATTTTTTCTAATTATTACTTCACTATATTTATATAGAAAAGCATTGTATTTACCTTAATCCTGGCCAAATTAGCTAACGATTAGCAATTGTGAAATGCACATGGTTTGTATTGAAATATATTCTAGACTGCACGAGCAACACCACATTGACTGACTGATGTCGTGTGCAAAGTTCATTTGTGTATATTTTGGTGCAATAGGGCGATAGTTTGTAATATCATAATTTGTTATGCAAATTGTCGGATCGATTTTCAGGAAGAATGAGTAAATATGTCTGGGTCATAAAATAATTTGCTTAGGGAGATGTAGTTGCATGCTATAAATGCGTTATCACTAGTATAATATATGTCTATTTTGGATTAGATCTCCTTTGGGAGTCCCTACAAGCGATTCTAACGAAGTAAATTTCGAATCAAGAATTATACGATAATCAACCAAATTATAGGATGGTGTAAATATGGAACAGGTACTTTCAAATGCCATATACGACTTTTTTTAATTCTTTACAAATAGTTGTACAATAAAAGAAGCTTATACATACTGGGTGAGCTTTTTTATCTTGAGACAACGGAATATCTCTAAAACACTGCATCAAATCAAAAAAAAAGATATTAATAAGATTTGGTATAATGTAGGGGGTTCACTGAATGGTGCCGAACTCGATCCCCCACCTCACCCTCCCAGAGTGGGAGGGGGGACAACTTTGAAATCTTAAATGGGAACCCCCATTTTGTATTGCATATTCGGATTCTACGCCATCAAGTATGCAGTTTCTGTTTGAAACTTCTTTTTGGATTCGTAACAGATTGCGGTGTAATCGCAAAAAACATGATTGTGAACGTTTAGAAAAAATACACAAAAAAGAGAAGCAAGCAAACATGATTTTGTGTTTTTTTTTATTTTAACATAAACTAACTACTAAAAAAGCCATGCGTTCGAAACTGTGCCCCTTCACTTAGATACATTTATTTATTCGTAATTGGAATGCTATTCAACGATACAAAAGCGTGTTTTATTCAGTATATTGTCCGATCCCCATTTAGATTATTAATTATTAATCCAATACAAATTAGTTAGTATTGAATATTTGAACAGTAATGGAGGCTATAACATTACAAGAAAGAATTGAAATGATTTACATCTATGGAGAAAGTGGTAGGAATATCGATGATGCTGTTAATCTTTATTCACAACGTTTTCCCGAATCGTTCAACAGTTCTCTAGCGAAGGAACTGTAGGCAAGAAAACGTAATCGCCGAAAAACAATTGCTGGAGAAAATAATGAAATCGCGGGATTAGAGATTAGCTGCAGTAGCTAATAATCCGCACATCGAGAAATAGCTCGCGGATCAGGAATTTCTCAGTGCACTATCTGTCAAATATGCATCAAGAACCTCATGGCGATGATTTTCAAAATCGAGTGCGATTTTGTCACTGGGCGCTTCAACGGATACAAGATAATCCCAATTTTTTTGTTCGAGTATTATTTTCTGACGAGGCGACATTCACAAATCACGGTGCGGTAAATCGGCACAACATGGATTACTGGAGTATCGAAAATCCCCATTGGTTGCGACAAGTTGAACATCAACTCCTTGGAAAAATGGCTTTCAAAAACTTTGTGCAATTTTGAAAGGCAGAACTAGAACATTCCAAAATTGTTCAAAGGGAATATATGGATTGCAGCGTATGGAGAATGTTAAAAATAACTGATCATACTCCACTAAATAGATGTGATATGGAAAGGTCTTTTTCTGTGTTGAAGAATATCTTACAACCTAATAGATGTGGTTTTACCACACATAATTTAGAAAAGATACTAGTCGTTAACAGTGGCGGGCAGAGTTATGAAAGAGGGTGGGCACAAAATAAGAACTTGCCTATTTTTTGTACATAAAATCCATTCTCCTATTTTTCATGATGGAAAAGACGTCAATGATTTTATTGTAAAAATGCATTTAGTTGATCTTCTAACATTGTGCTTCTCAGAAAAGGTTTTAATGCGTTTCAGGGTGGAAAAGCATCGTTCACATTCAGCTGTCGACATGAGGGTTGTACAAATAATATCCAACAGTTTATACGTTTCCGCCAAAACTTGTTTGAAGTTGTTATGTGTTATGAACACTAAAAGCGGCAAAACACCACCTACACCTACGTAACACATGTCATCGCGCTCATAGATTACTGAAAGCTCACTTTTCAATATTACAATATTACGCTGCCCAATGGGACAAAATTTCACAGTTTTCTATACACATAACTAACCCACGCAAAATATGACAATTTTTTCCACATCTTCGTTGTACTTAATTTTATGTCGCAAATAAGCACTGTCTAACTATTCACGTATGTCCACTTTGCCTAGAACATTAAAATACACGCATACATTCATGTGAGAAACGTAATTTTCGTGTTTCTTTGCCTCTCTGCAGTATGCTTTAAATCATTTAACCCTTGTTTATTCCACGCACTGACCTTTTTCTTAAAAATTAAGTAGATAAAACAAAATAGTAGTTTATTTATTAGTGAACATCCACTCATATTTTTCATATATATTTCTATTGAATACTCTGTTATAAGTTCGAGTTTTACTTGTGGAAGTGTAGTTTATTTGAAGATCAGGAATAGGCCTTCTTTTCTTCTTAATTAAAAGTTTTTCCTCAAATGAGAGCGGGTTTCTTTTAAAGATTTTGCACTCAATTAATGTCCATCATTAAGGGGTTACTACATATCTTCATCCATATGAGAAAACCGCCATTACGTATGTCCTCTTTTCTCAGAAACGTCGTATCTGATCTCATTGATTCTTTTTTACACACGTTATCTAGTATTGTTCCAACAGTTTAAGTAAAAGATTTCATAAAATTTCTAAAGACGTTTTTTTTTTTTGAGTTTTACAAAATCGATATTTTCTTCTCTTGTGCTTTTTTACATGTCCCGTTTCCTCGCAACCTGTTCAAAGTATCGCGATATATCTTTTTTTCTAAATGTAGAATTAGATAGAAAATATACTGAATGAAGCGTGTTTTAAAATAAACTTCTGCTCTTTAAATAAAAAATTTGAAAAATTAAAAAAGTGAGTGAATTTTTTTATGGTTTTAGTATTCAGTTAGACATTCCGAAAACAACCACGCAATGCTGGTGGAAGTAATACCAGTAAACAGAGCCAGTAACAATAAATAATTTCATATGGTGGTATTTCGTCCATATTAAGAAAAGCTAATTATGTTCGTTCAAATAAGTACTTCCTAACTAGTTCGAAATTATAATGTATTTACTACATGACATTTTAAAATGTAGTTAATAAATTACAATTACGAACTAATTACGAAATATGTACTACACTTCAAATATTATTAATAAATATTTGTTTCATTTATAAATATTCTATTGTAGAAATACAAATATTAAGTTATTTCAAATAAAGTGTATAATAATGCTTGCCCTGAACTTACTGCTATATTATTGAAGTTATTGAGAGAGTGTGATGAGGAGCATAATTTACAAAAAAAAAATACTAAGGATCTTGAAATTAAAATAAGTTTTTTAGAATAGTTTATGTAATATTAATTTATATAGTGAAGTACAATACAATATAACTGAAATTGAAATTAAACAATAGAAGTTTTTGCATAACCAAATTTTTGTCGCACAAAACGAAGTCGTCTAGAGGCATTTATAATTTGAGCAAAGGGGGAAATCGTTCCACATAAGCTTTTCTTCAGTTTAGCATAATCACCTAACATTAATAACTCATGTCTGTGATCGTTTATATATTTTTAGAATTCGTAAAAGTTTTCTTTTAAACAAACCGATGTCATTAGTGAAATTGAGGTGTATACAACTCCTTCGTTAGAATAAAAAAAAATGTTCATCTTGTTTTGAATTTTAATCTACACATAACACAAATTGACACATTAGCGCTAATTCTACAATTCTTTATTTATGAAAACTAAACTATTACAAATCATCCCAAGCCCGTGCTCCACCTAAAAAAGGTACTACACGAGGCTACCTATTCTAAGTACTATATCGATTCTATAATACTCTAACTAGATAATTTCCCTATGATTCTTAATTACAAAAATATAATACAGTAGCCTCGCGACCATATGAATACTACTTTTGTGAAATGTGATTAGTTCACATAATCGCGAGTCTACTGTAAATCGGTCAGCTATCAGTTATTATTAATGCGCCCAATGAACGACTTTCGTTATCTCCCAGCGTTTGCCAAGGACACTGATTCTATAAATTCTGATTCCACAACTGCATCTAATTCTAGGATTAGGGTATCTTTCACAGTAAACGAAATTTAATAGCCTTGGAAGCCTCAAAGACCACTAGCGCGTCAGTACTAGCAACAAGTTTCAGCAGCTAGTGAAACAGGGCATTTTAAATTTTCAAACGGTCAGTGTAGCAATTACTGGCATTTGTTATTATATCAGTGTAAATATAAACTTGAAACGCTTTTGTGAAGAATCTAAAACATGCTGAAACAGTTAGTTAGCTAAAATTCGTTAGTTCATTAATTTTTTAACGAAACTAAATTTAAAATTGTATGTTGAAATCCATGAATGTGGTATTAAATTTAAAATAACTATAAATAATATTTCCCGAGGAAATCAGATTATTAAATGACTAAATATTCAGGAATTTAAAAAGTAGTTTTATAAATTAGGAATGAATGGCAAAAAATAGAGCACTATCGGTTTAAATTATTTATTTTGTCAAATTGTGACGTTTCGACTAAACATTTAGTCTTTTTCAAGCTGTAAAAAATTTGTTTGAGTATAAGTTACACTGAATTTTGACTAACTAATTCCAAAATTGCAAGCGAAATGAAACCGAAACAAATATCTACAGCGCAAAAGTAGTTTTATTTAACAGACCGAATATCCAATCAATTTTATTCAATATAAATAGGATTTTCAATTGGAATCAAATTATATCCTACGTGCTGTTTAAATAGAATAAAATGAAAATGTAGTAATAATATCCATACATTACACACATTAACGCTAATAAGCAAAACTAGAAAGAGAAATTAGGAAAAATTGGACTAGTAGGTAATTACTTGTGCGTAATCGATCCATTATTGTCTTATATGGAAACAATTATAGAAGGAAGTAGCATTGCCTCTCGGAGCTTCGCACGTTTAATATTCATTATTACAACATTCAAATCATAACTATCTTTGTACAACTGTCCAACATGTTTGAGAGCTTTGAGTTGTGGGCATCTTCCAAGGATATCCCCTTGCTTTCTAGTCTTTATATAAATAAACTTATCCATAGGGCCTGCGGATATATTATTATTTTACATTGTTGTCAGATTTTACCTTAGAAAAAGTGTTTTACCAAAACTTAGTTAAAAACAGAAAGAAAAAACAATATATACAGCCGAAATTAAAACCAACATGATGATAATCCATAAATTTTTCATCACAATCTCAACACCGCTACAAGAACTATATTTTACACAGATACGTGTGCTTGAGACACGCACGTGTTAAATGGGAAGGCAAAAATAACACGCGAATCTAAAAATCTACATATGTGTGCTTCATACACGTAAAGGTGCGTGAGTGAAGTTTAGACATACAATATGTATTCAAACAGTTCGTAGTTTACAATTCATATATGTTCATAGGGCGCAATATGCACATCATGCAATTTACCTACTGATTACTAAAATAATTCTAATCCATTTAACAACTGAAAATATGTAATAGCGTGCGTTCTGACCATTTCGAGGATCCATTGTCTCTATTATATTAATAATTTCAAGTGGAAACGAAAACAACAGTTCCGGTTAATTACATTATAGGCAGTTGTCTACAGGGATATGAACTACTCCCATGCTTTTATTTACCACGTCAATGGAATAGTATGGAAGCGTTGCAATTTTAATTATCTGCAAGTATTGTAAATATAATTCATATTTATTGTTTATATAATAATCCGGTACGTTTTCGCTGAAATACCATTGTATTACATTCAGATTTAAAACACAAAATGTAAAATACACTTTTAGCCAGGTGCTTACTATTTTACAAAACCAATTCGGATTTATTTCATTTCATATTTCTCGTATAAATAATTTCCAAGCATAATCAGGAGCCTGGCGTGCTTATTAAATAAATATCGATGGTATTTTGTGTAAAACGCCCTTCAAATGTATAGACAAATACATTTCATCAAATATACCGCTTAGGTTAATAATACGAATTCCGAAAACGTTACAACGCGTACTAGACTTCAAAAATATTGACTTTAAATTAGTTTTGATAGCTCTGGCGGGCCGTATGAGGGTTACAAACCCACTTACCATAGAAATAAATTTACAAACCGCTTGTATTGAGGAAAGAGCAGATCTCCTTTCAATATATGCCACAGTAATTGCCCTCTCGAAGTTTTGTACACCGTCCAATTCGAAACATCAATTTTGTGAGCAATACCGCGAGTATTGCCTTGCTTCATTATTGCACAATATCGCAACTGTATAAACTCTGACGTACTCGATTCTCAAAGCGTGCACTTTTAGATCGAGTATCTCACAAACGATGAAAAATAGCAACCAGTCGTCGACATGGCAGTTTTTTTTTTACAAATTTGATGCGATATCCACCTAGTATCATAGTTACCCGTAATGTAACTGAAATTGTTTAATAGTACTAAAAATACTGATTATTTATAATAAAATGAGCAGACAATGACAGCGCACTAGCTGCATAATCTTAAGGTTTATGTTTTTGATAAAGGACGTATTTGATATTTTAGCTAATAATTCATATTAGCGCTTAAAAGCAAGTAAAAATTAATAATTACAAAACGCTAATTGCAATCGCCCTAGAATTTTATGTTGAATTGAAAAAAATGTAATATACAGGATATTGCATTAAATATAACAAGCTTCATGCCCACTTTCGGTTAACCGAAGTTGTAAGAAACTTAAAAATATTTTAGAAAGAAAATAAGTAAAATTATTGATATTAAATTATTAAAATTGAAAGTTTTCGTTAAGCCCGAAAACCCTAACTAGTCGTTTCCGTGGAAAACTCTGTATACCTTTTCTCGCAATAGTTATTACCTCATATTAACGTGAATCTGTCAAGAAAAATATGAGCTAATTGGGTGAATTATCATTATGATTGCCCTCTGAATTTAGAACGGGCTATAAGTAAATAAGAGAAGATAGTGAATCCGGGAATTCAAAAAAATCATGAAACCTTTAGAATGTGTAGAGTACATACAGTGTCACACACAAAGTTCGCATCATTTGGGATTGTTTTTTTAAAATTCGGTGGAGACGCAGTGTGGATCCATGTATGAAGAGTCTGTTAACATTATTATGTTTCATTTATTTTCGTTATTTTATCATTCATCAAAAGTAAATTTTGACTTTGCCATCTGCTTGTGCTTAAAAATTGACCGTTAATTTACTCGTGAATTTGTATTATTTTTCTCCGTAGCGGTACTAGTCGCGTCATCTATTGGTCAATTCCCGTATTACAGCGCTTGTATTCGGTAGGTTATTGCCCGTCCAACAGGATAGTACACTCTCTTTCTATCATAGGGATTCGGCTAGGATTTTCTACAAGGATTGTGAATCGTTGTTGAGCTCTTCGGTAAGTGTTGTTAACGTTTTATGTGCACATTTTTCTATATTTGGATTTTGATTTTTACGTTCATGTGCCGGGATACGTGCAATTTTACGATCTTTATACATTTATACGTATCTCCGCCGAATTTCACGAAGAAGATTGATCCCGTCAGATGATGGGTTTGCACACCAACCTGCTACACACATTTCTCCCGGTGTCTACAAACTTTGTTCAGAGAATTTAGAACGTCATATTACTGAAAACCACCCTCTATCTGAGAGCGGAGGCAATGAATGCGATCCTTAGACTGAAAGCCAACAACCTGTGGCATCCCAACTTCAGGGTGGGAGGACACACTTATACTACGGGCACGTTGCTGACGGGCCATTGCTACAATATGCCACGGACAGCATGGCACCCGAAATTATCTTCACTGAAAAGGTGAAAATCTCCATACCGAACAGAGACCAGGCGCGTAGTGAGATCACTGCTAACGAAAACTGGTACACGGATGGATCCAAATCCAGCCAGGGGACAGGAGCCGGTATTTGTAGGCCCAGTACTAATCAAAGGATATTCATAAGCCTGGGGAAACATACAACGGTCTTCCAGGCAGAGGTATTCGCCCTTGCAGCCTGTGCAGAAATGATTGCAAAAGGGGCTGCATGAGGAGGAAAATTAATATAATGACTGACAGCCAGGCTGTCATTAAGGCAGTCTCAAACCCTGTAACTAGGTCAAAACTAGTTAGGGACTGCAAACAATCCCTCAATGCACTGGCACGAGACAACACGGTATCTTTGATTTGGGTGCCGGGACATGAGGATATAAAGGGCAACGTAATCGCCGATGAACTAGCCAAGGAGGGCTCTAAGAGACACTTCATGGGTCCAGAGCCCGTATGTGGGATTACTAAGGATTCCGCAAGAAGGGAGATCTGGACCTGGTTAGATAAAGAAAGTACAAAGAAATGGAGGTCGACTGAAGGTCAACTCCATACCAAAACGCTGATAGGGGATGGGGATGGTAGTTTCTCTGATAACCTACTCAAGTGCAGTAAGAAAGAAGTTAAAACCATTACTGGGTTCGCAACTGGACACTGCCCTCTGAAAAAGCATCTATACAACACAGGCCGTGTAAGCGAACCGTGGTGTAGAAGATGCGAACTACAGGAGGAAACGAGTTTACATGTAATCTGCACATGTGAGGAACTGAAGGTACTCAGGCAGAGATATTTCGGGAGAGATCTATTGGAGCCCCCGAAGGTCCTCAAGTTTCCACTGGGCAAGATACTGGGCTTTATAGAGAACACCAAGCTGCTCGAGTGGAAATAAGAGAATCAATAGGGATGGTACAATGAGCACCAAGCTCAAGTGCCCGGACATCAAGTGCCCACCCTAACCTGAATGAATGAACCACCCTCTATATATGGAGATATCTGCTTTGGTGAAATTGTGAATAAATTTCTAACACTCGTTACATCTTGGGGCTGGACGTAGTTCACATACAGTTGCAGATCATTAGTAAGTTCTATCAAACTTCCTTACGTTGGAGAATTGCTAAGTTCGAATCTTGGTTATCGGCTTAACTCCTTCGAACCGAACGATAACTCAAGTATTTTTGCTTTTTTATTTAATACATTTCTTTAGTTATTGCTTTAAATTTCAATATTTATCAAGATTAATACTTCATGTTTTGGATTCTTTAAATTCATCTATAGAACCTTTACTGAGGTTACAGTGTTTAACCTGGACCACTACTCATTGTCCAGCAAATATGCTGTATGGACGAGAACTACGCCTACCATGTGATTTCAAGTTCGGTTCCAAATCTGATGAACAAGTAGTTCATCTTAGCGAATGGATGAAATTCATGATCGGGTGGGGACAAACATCCATGAAGCAGGAAACGGACTTGTTTTGGCTATTCAATCGAAAGCCAAGACTAGAGCATTTTAACCACTTAGCGCTTTCCTTGGAGACAACCAAGAGGACCTTGAACAGAATGTTCGAATATGTGAGCTTCTTGAGGAGGAACTTATGTACGAAAGTTTGTGAGGAATTATGGAAATGGTTCTAAAGTTCGTCATGGTGTAACGATATAGATTCAAAGAGATCTGGTTTTGGTTCCTGACGGTTATGCGCTGGCACATTGTGTTGCTCAAGATTTATGGATGGGAAGAGGAATAACTACAGTGTTCAAGAGGAAGTACGAAGGTGTAGAGCTCCGAACTTAGGATCCGAAGGTCGGCAAGACGTTGTACTTGTTACGTACGGAGCTGCCTTTGCCTTATTTGGCAACTAGAGAGTCTTCTACTGAAGAAACCGACCTGTCGTTCAATGTTATAAGCTTCACAAACACATCTAAAGTATAAGCCTGTATATACAACGCAACTATTGCATTCACATCTATCTTCCATCTTGCTTTTCACTAGAGTTATATGAGGAAGATTGAAAATTCGCTAATTCAATGGGATGTTTCATCCCTTCAAAGTGAATGTGGGAAGCAGCAAAAAAATGTATATTACACACCTTTACTTGTTCTATATAGATTCCAAAGTTTCATATTTTTTTTTTAAATTTCCGCGTTCGAGATGCAAGGTTTCCCAGATTTTCGATCCAAACAACCAAAACATGTTATTCTCCTCTAAATCAAAGAATCGTAAAGGTCTGATTTGATTTCTAGATAAGCATAAACTAACTAAACTTTTCCATAAGAAAAAAATCGAAATATTTTATGGCATTTCGCGGATATATTAATCACGCGAGCGTTAGTGCCCCAGCTGTCTTTATTTAGAAATCATAAAACTAAATTTATTGCGCCTAACCACATAATATAAAAGTCTCATTTTATGTATGCAATTAAATTAGTAATAAGCACTAATTTTCTCACTAAAATTAGTTACAGCTCTGGCGTCGTCACATGCCGCGAAGTGATTTTTCAAACATATCGGATTTCATCCTAGGTACTTTATAGAGTGTGTCCACGGGTGGAGTTCACAATAGGTTCTATAGACATTTTTGAAAAATAAGTTCTGTTTGGTCTGAAGTTTATTTATCGTTTGTTATTCGGTGATTTTCCTCACCGAAACTATGACATGTAGTAATGAAATAATAGCTTTCGTTCAAAATTCCGCTTAATTGCAGTATATACTTACTTAATTATCATTACCAGAGTGTTTCATCGATTTAATACTATACGGTCGATCAAACACCCAGTAAGTGGTCTGCCAACAGCGGATTGAGATTACTGTACTTTCGTGTTTCCAGTCAGTATACATATTCAAATAGAATAAATAAAGAGCCGATTGTTTTGATTGAGAAACTTTCACGCTAAACTGTCAAGTTTTAACGGTTATATCGTAAATTCGAATGTAACGGAAAACAAGTAGGAAAACTTTGTTATTCACATAGATCGAAAATAACAAAAGCTATTATTGACACATGATCACATTTGTTTATAAAAACTGGCTTCACGTAAATTCTCTAGAATGAATTTACAGCAGGAAGGATTTAGATATAGTTTAAATAACAGTAACTCACTGAAACGTATTAACACTTTAACACCCTTCAACATAAATTAGTAATATCTAAATACTGCGATATTATTTTTAATGTGGCAAAATCGAAACTAAATGTTATTAACTTGCATACCTTCTTCGTAATGAGTACAATTTCGGCAGTTAATAATATATTTCAAACCAAGGGAGGAAAGTGCTCTATTGCAGGCCGCGGGCAATATTATAAATCGAGCGAAAGGTGAGGTTTGTAATTGCCCATGGCCTGCAAAAGCACTTTCCTCACGTGGTTTGAATACGATTTTTTCCCAGCCAATCCCATTTTAACTAATTAAGTGTCTGAAAATAATAAAGACATACTTGTGAGTGACATAGTAGTAGGTAGTAGTAGATAGTAGGCTTAATCTATCAAGTATGTTTTGAGAACTCTCAAGTTAGCGTCGTTTTCCAAAAAGTGTTCAATAATAGAGTCATTGAAATTTAATACCTAATAATTTAGCAATTGACGACACGAGTAGATGAAGGTGTTACAAAATTAAAGTTTTGCATAAATTAAAGTTAATTTTTTTTTTATGTAAATTTTCTCAAAAGTGTGACATAACCCCTTCATACACTCACAAAACTCGAGTGTTCTTGGATTTCTGGAATTTTCGATGGTGCTATGTTAAAGATGGGTACATAACACCTTCATTCATGAAAAAAAGCAGTTTTAAAAAAATGCGACATAGCACTTTCATCCACTCGTGTCTTCAATTATCTGATAAATTGACTCAAACTGGGTCAGATGTACTAATGTCATCTATCAATAATGTCACATATAAAATGTATAGTTTCATCATGTCAATTCTACTTACTTTTCGCCCTACGGAGGAAAAGTACAACTTTCCTCCCTGCTGGGAAAAAGCATATATTTAGATGATTCCTCAAGTGAGGTTTTGTTAGTATTTTTTTTTTGCAAAGAGCTGTTTTAAGTCTATTATTATTTAATATCGAGAGATCTATCTTTTTCGAATGCCGAAGTTAGGGTTGATTCAATACTAGTGAGTACTGGCAATGTTTCGATACTTTTTCATTCGATACTACCATTTGTTGTATCACTTATATCGTAATATGGATACCAAGTAAAATATCGACTGACTGACAATGGTATCGAATGGTATTGAAAAAGGAAGATTGTTAACCGATATGCGGATGGATCTCGCGAACAAGGACAACAATCTTGTTTATATAGCGATTCAACTGATTCAACCGCTTAGAAGTACCTTTGGATATTTCTTAGATGGTGTAGGGTGTAAATGGGATTTTCGTTGACGCCGTGTGCTATCTAGATACACCCAATGAAACTTTCAAATGATAGAATAGCTATAAAGAAATATATCTAACTCATAATGGATTGCACCAACTCATATTATAAAAAAATATACCTAAAACAAGGATGACACTCATATCTATTAAAACAATTATTAAACTTCATAAATCAACATTTTTCAGATATATCTGGATATAAAGTCTTAGAAAATTTACAGTTACAGCTCTATGCTGAACAATTAAAAGTAAAATTTGAAAATTAGCCTCTTATCGAATGAACTTAGGTGAGTACTCGTAAGTATCGATACTTCTAATTGAGTGCTTAAATCAGAATCGCAAATCTGAATCCATACCACGATGAGTCCTCGGCATCGTAAATGAATTGGCATCGAATAAACCCTAGACCAAACAATCCAATATGCAGAAGGTATAGTAATGTACCCAGATCCCAATCGCTTAATAAATAAATGGAAATCCCAGGGAAAGGCCAGCTTAGCTTTTCAAATATGGTGTAACGAGAAAAAATTACAATCTCTTACCCAAAATATAGTGTTGTACGCTTTACCAGATACAGAACCTCTAATTTTGCCCAAGTTAAATTAGCAAACAAAATGTTTAAGCTTAGTAACGTTGTTAGGTATTTAGGCTAGATAGTAAATTGTTATGGAGAACACATATAGTTGAAACTGTGAAAGAAACTCAAAAATCTATGTCTTGCAAGTTATCAGTAAAATTTCTTTTGAGGCTGACCTACGGAGTATCTCTATTTTAGTTTATGGAGTACTGGTTAGACATATAATAGATTATGGATGTTTTCCATATGGCTCAGCTAGCAAACCTGTGAAAAAGTTAGATGTTGTTAAGAATGGAGTTATTCGATTATGTTTAGGAACAATGAATTCCAAGTTATTCTAGGTACAAGACAAAATTCCTTCGCTCTAATATGAAAGGGTTATCGATTTTATTTTTTAGTAATTTATGAGGACATCTTTTACAATTTTTTCTAGTCGTTTGCTTAAAGCTTGCATATTGTGCCTGTATAACAATTGATCCTGAGGTATGTCTCTTTCTGGGTAACTTCCATCCATTTTGAAAGAAAGAAATTTCAAAAATTTGCGATGGATACTGTCTAGAATCAGGAAGTCACACGCATATAAAGGGTTCCAAATACCATATTTCAGTTTGCTTACTACGTATACAAAGTATAATGATTTTAATAAGGAAGTGTCTTTAAAGTATTTGGAGACACGCATAATGAAACCAAGAGATTTTATGACTTCAGAACATATATAGCTAATATGCAATTTGAAGGAAAGCCTGATATCAAAGACTACACCAAGATCCTAAAATTCAATTTTACGAGATAATTAACTTGGCAGGACGATACGTGAGGCGAAGACGAACGAGTGTAGGTAAGCACACAACATTTATCAACGCTTAGTTTCAATTTGAAAGCATTACACCAACTAGCAACAGCACTTTGGAGTTTACTCACATCAGCAAAACAAGAAATTTCAGAGAAGATCTTGATATCATCAGCATATGCAAGAATGGGAAGGTCGATTTGGAGAAGTAGATCATTGATATACAGCACAAACAGCAATGGGCCCAGATTCGATCCTTGCGGTACGCCGGAGGTAAAAGTGAAATACTTGGACTTGTATGCATTATAGGAGACGTAGCACCTCGTTGCTTTAGATATGATCTAAGAAGACCCAGGGCAGACGGAACAAAACCGAAAGAGTTTAGCTTGGTTTATCAAGTCAAAAACCTTGGTGAAATCGGTATAAATCATGTCTACGTCTATCCAAGACTTCTGCAATGAATTGAGATATTGACGCCAGATTGGTAACTGTCTACCGGATATGAAGCCATGTTGATTTGACGAAATAAATGATCGAGTCCTACTATAAATACCTATCTACAACACTTTCTCATAAAGTTTAGCAAAATTTGATATAATAGAAATAGGTCTATAATGGCTCAAGATCTCGCGATAACCCTTTTTGTGCACCGGCACAATCTTAGAAGTTTTCCAGCAATCAGGAAAGAGACATGACGAGATGGAAAGATTAATAATAATTTTTAGAGAAAGTGAAATCTGCAGTCAGGGACTAAGAAACTAGGTATACTATCTTCGCAGGCAGTGCGTTTATTAGAAAAATCAGCCATAAGTTCTAGTAGTTAATCTTCGGTAACTAATGAAAAAGCACATGACATGGAGTTGCGTAGAGTAGCACTCAAAGGTGTATCAGTGTTATCAAGTGAGGCAAAAACAGAAAAAAACGAATCCGCAAAGCATTTACAATGTCATTTGAATCCATGAAATCATTCCTATCCTCATCACATAATCTCTCAAGTATTCGTGTAGACCGCCTTTTAGTATATAGAAATTGCCAGAGATTGGAAGGTGAAGTTCTTATAGAATTTTCAACAGAACTATGGTAATTAATATAGGCTTCATTTATCTGTGCTTTAATCACTTTTTTAATTCCTTTAAATTCATTATAGTAATTACGTTTCTTGTGTTAATCCATTTCTTGTGATAGAAATTTTTATTTTTTAGATCAATAATAATATCAGACGTAAACCATGGAGGATAAAAATTGCTATAATGAGATTTAGGAAGCACATACAGATCGGAGATGGTGTACAGGGAATTATAAAAGGCATTCAGAGCCTCAATCACATCTGTATACTTTTGAAGAAAAGACAAATCACAATGAAATAGGTGATTATATAACAATGGGTAATCAGCTTTGTAAAAATTATACTGAAAGTTATTTGCAAATAGAAAGCGCTCGAATGCCCTGGAATGCATAAAACAATATTGAAATTCCAAGCTAAGATGATGAGAATCCTAGACACAAATGGATTTTCCGATTGCTTTACATCAACGTTTTGATTGAAATTATACATATATAACAAGATCCAGCTTTTTTCCATCACAGTTTTGTATACTATTTGTTGATTAGCTAATGACATTCATATATTTACTAACGGAGCAAAGACTTCTGTTGGTATCGGATGTGCCTTTATCATACCTAATAAGCAATTTATAAAAAGTTCTCACTGCCGAAAGATGCGACTGTTTAAACGGATGAAGCAATAGCGATAAAAAAGCTATGGAATCAATCTGCTAAATGGAGGAAGACTGTTTTACTATCTTCACCGACTCCAAAAGTGTTTTGAGGGGCTTTCAGAATTTCAGATTTTCGTCATCTCAAATCATTGCAGAAATGCTCCTAATAGATTTCAGCCTAAAATAATATGGCCAATTAATAAAATATGTTTGTATTAAAGGACATTCTAAGCTATAGATCGAGAGATAAAGATAATACAATAAATCATTATCTGTCCCTCCTGTATTCACAACATTTATTTTTCAAATTGTATATTAAAGTTACACTTTTCATACGACATCATTTTTAAATTACAGTACCGCTCCTAATTATTCTTACAATATTGTAACTGCAACTTATTTCTGTTTATATATTATAAAAACAAAATAATGTTATATACTTATG
Organism: Protaetia brevitarsis; assembly: GCA_004143645.1. NCBI lineage: Eukaryota > Metazoa > Arthropoda > Insecta > Coleoptera > Scarabaeidae > Protaetia > Protaetia brevitarsis. The sequence continues at coordinate 1,422,557 of RXPK01000255.1, forward strand.
CAAAAATATATTTACAAAATGTAAGCGAATGTATGGCAACATTCTGATAACTCAAATATTTTTTCAACAAATTCGTTTTTTCACGACGAACGCTGTTCCTATATCCCTATACTATAATTTAAATTAAATTGATTTATTCGTTTCAATTAAGCTCCTGCAGCGACACAGACCTGAATTCGATAACTGAAAAGTTTCATAAATTACGAAAGTTCTATAAATTTACATTAATGGTTCTCCTGAAAAGTTTTAAAATATTCCGGACATGTTATTTTCTTTGAGTAATTCAACGGATTCGCCGCATTGTTCATGATTATCAGAAGCGTTCCAAAAACTCTAATGATGGCGAGGAAAGTTCAGGTGCGCGATTTACACTCGAAGCGAACACAAATTAAAATGAGATATACCTTTCTGTTGCCTTCTGAAACGTCCACCAACAGTTGATCGGTATCACAGATAGGGTAAGGTTGGCCGTTACGTTGGTAGAAATGCACGGTGAACGATACGGTGTGTCCGACCGGATGCGGATCGGTCCAGTGAAAGACCACCTTACAGTTGGAAGGAAGCAAGTATTTGCCGGTGACGTATTGGAGTAAGGAATGTTTAGCTTCGGGAGCGAGCGAGGGTTGAGTCATGGCGGCCAGGGTAACCAGCCCGGCCACGGAAACCGAAACGACCAGCATTCCGCCTGAAAAGTGAATATTAACGGGAGCTACTAGAGATTTTCCACGAAATTTCGCATTTTACCCCACGTCCAAGCATCCTGATGGTTGCTGGACTTGACCACTTCGCTCCAGAGATCAGCTTTGAGAGATTCTAAGCGTTGCTTTGATATGGGTAGGGCTTGGCGGGCGGCAGACCATTGGGGGAAATCTTTTTGGAGGGCCTGACGGGCTTTCGAGTCTTCGAACCAATAGACATCTTCTAAACTGGCGACTTCTAAACTTAATAATCTGGAACAAAAATTAGTATCGTAAATTTTTGAATTAAGTGAGTATTTGTATTTAGCTCAAAAACTCCAAATATTTAAAATCAATGAGTTTCATTTCATTTCTTTAAAAAGTTATTGCGTTATTAACAGCATGGTGGATCAGTATTAACTTTGATTATGTTTTCTATTTCTACAGAGTTTTTTTCTTTTAGGAAGGATAATTATTATATACAATATTTAGGTTTAATGGGAGCGATGCCAATTAGCTATTTTAATTAGAAGACTCTTGCATATTTAATGTAAATAAGTTTATTGTAAAAATAAATGTGTACAAATTTATCATAAAAGCAAACTAACTTGTACTTCCACAAATTGTAGAGAGCAGAATTTTATTATCAGTTTTTTTTTACGTAAGTAAATGTTTTCTTATAGACCTGCCAAAGGATATGTAAAAAATGTTGGGGCTATCTTCAAAGCTAGTCCACTGGTTTGATGTTATCATAGTGCGTCCAACCATAACCTATAGAGCTATAACTTGGTGGCAGCAAACGTAATATCCTAGAACAATCGCGAGACTTAGATTCAGAAGAAGAATTACGTGTACGTCAAACATCGGCTATATAGTTTTTGTTAGTCATAGACGACTGACATTAAATTTCTTTCTATTTTCAAAGAAACATATTGTTTGTTTTGTCTTTTTTGATTCAATGTTGATGTATGCGTACTGATTTGCGTCTTTATTTAGTTATATCGCCTTTATATATTAAGCTTGAAAATGAATGGAAAATTTATTGGATTTATATAAAAATAATTATCTACAATATCCTGCATGAGGCGTCACAAGTGTTTAGTATGGATTGACAGGGCTTTGCGTAAGGCTTAATTTAGCATATGCAAAGATATAGGCTATCATTTAAAAAGAAATCAAGTTACCTTGGGTTAAAGTTAAGCAAATGTTCAGGACTATAGTGGACATATATATAATTATATAGATTTTAATTTCACTGTTGTATCAAGCTAAATGTGTATGATATTTAAAACATGAATATCTAAAACAAATGTATATAGAAATTACGCCGCCTTAACCGAAAGCTTGCAGCATAGCCATTTTTTACAAAAGCGTAAACAATCTAAAGTGATGTTATTTTTTTTTCGTATAATTTAAAAATAGAATAACATATAGGATGTGCCATTTAAAATAACGGAGTAAGTATGCGTTTTAGTACTTTTGGAACACCTTGTATAGTCAGAAATATTTTTAGGTTATGCAGTTATGAGTTCTGTAAAACTTTTGTATACAAGATTTTTTCCTAAAATCAAAAATATACTGTAATGAATGACCTTGTCTTCGGTGGAACACCTGTCAATACATGTGGATAGCGTACTGCGGAATTAAAACGAATTTGGCTGAATCATTTCGATGATACGTGAAATAATATTTGTAAGAAGCAATTCTTTTCCTGCCTAGTAATCAATATATAATTGATAAATTGTTTTTTTTTTCTTTCCTCTAGTAGTTGATTTACATAAAACGAAAAGATATTTCTGTATTTAATCGTACAAATTATCTGGTTATGAAGTTCAATTAGTATCAAATTAAACACATACAGAGTGTAACAATGGTAACGCAGTTATCTTTGGTAGTCAAATGATAACAGTTTTTGAAAAGTTACCGCATATAGAAAAAAATATTACGAAATATACAATGTGTTTAAAAACTTAGCAGTGTTTCAAAGTTACGTTTTTCCTAATGCGACACCTTACATTTTATAACACTTTTGAATTGTATACTGAAAACTAAATCAATTTCATTTAAGATTCTCTATATTTAATTTTCATACGAAAAGAGATATTTCAGTTTTTTGGAAAAAATACAATCAACAAATTAATGAATTTCTGCTTTTAACTGTAATAATTAGGAGGAATTTTTCCAAGAAATTTTTTTCTCCTTACGCAGTATTCGAACCTGCATCCACTCATTTGCCGGACGAGCGCTTTACTAATTAAGCTAGTAGAGGATGCGAATTCGAGCGTTTAACCGAAGATACGTCGATATTAGATCTTGAAAGGTCGGCAGGACGGCAAATATGCAAAGATTGCAAGCGTTTTACAGTAAGAAATTAATTTATGACTGTAGTTTTCTTTTTAAGCTGTAAAAAGCTTGCAATCTTTGCAAAAAAATACAATGTTAAAAAATTTAGTATCCCGAAAATGAGAGAAATGAAACGAAAACCGTAGAAAGCAAATTCTTTCACAGATTGAATGCGACATTCCGCATCATCCAGCAGTCTGCAAGTCTTTCAAATATATATAAGGCAAATTATGTGAATCTAACCAACTTTGTTATTTAGATAGACATTTTATTGTTCGAAGGAGTTTTATTTTCCGCAATTTTAAATAAATTCATGACCTCTAATAATAAATAAAACTAAAATAAACGAAAAAAAGACAACACTCGCATAATATAATTGCTATTTCCTCCACTGCACATAACTCCCTTTAAATGCTATTCTAACGTTCCTCAGTACATGTGGTGTTATTGAACTAAAGGTGTTTCTAGCCCTTGTTTTCTCCACGTCAAATCTGGGAACTTCGGTGGCCGGTTATATGGATTTTAGCTTCCGATCTATCTATTAGAAAATATCCTATGAACGTAGTTTCTCATAGATCGTTTGAAATAGGCATCACTGCCGTCTAATTGCAGCCACATCCGATTTTTAATATTTAAGGGAATGTTTTCTAAAAGATTCTAAAAGAACCTTTTTAGGGAACCTAGAAATTCTCTATAATTTAGCTGCCCATTGAAAAAATTACAAGCTCACCTACAATATCTACAAATACGTTCAAACTCCACCGATGCTGTCGAACTCAACCACGAAAGAGATGACAATTTTCGATGTCATTTTGTTCTCTCTGCTGTGAAACTTGGTCGTTGGCGAACTACTAGAGCAAGATAGAGAGGCTAGCGCGTCTCGGAATAACAGAAGGGCTACTCCTAAAGCAGCAATGGGCGAGGCAAGAATGGGTGATCTCAGAAGTGGCAGATATGCAAAATTGAGGCAGAAAAATATTGTCCTTTATGTGGAAGGCGACCTTCTGGGAAAGCGATCAGACCGCATGATTGCGACATATCTATTTACCTATAAAGCTTGAGGAATAGGATAAACTTGAATTAATCCAGCTATAGGGGCAGATTCGAGGAATTGATCTGGTTTACGGAGATCGGCACTGGAGCTGGAATTTACAATGAGATGAGAAACACAATAATCACTCTTCCACTACAAGAACATGCCGCGGACTTTCAAACAGTGCAATGTTGCATTATGCAACATAAATCAGTCAGTGGACTTAAAAACAAGCAGATCTATATTGCAATAGATAGCCATGCGGTATTGAGGACACTAGTGATAACTACTAAAGAGAAAATAATCGCTGGTGTATTATTAATATACGTTTCTTAATATATACCACCGCATACAATGAGCATATTAAACATCATCAAATACTTAACATTACTTTATTTAAAAACTGCAGTAAATAAAACGAATCTGTACCTTTCAAATTAAATATCCTACTCAATAATTGTAAACTTTGTTTAATTCTTGGGTTCTTTGTGTATGATCTTCAACGATTTTTAATCCTTACAAAGAAAAACCATTCTAATCACTTCGGAGTACACGAAGTCACCTGCACAATACCTCAATACTACACTTAAAATTTATTAACCACAACATGTTTGTAGGAAGAAAATAGATGGTACGAATCGAATAAATTTCGAAAATATTAAATAAAAGCAGGATACAGGCCGCGCCTATTCGATAAAGTGGTGAGCATAGACTGTGACCGGGCTCTAGACATACGGCGACTGACTGGACATTATGCGTGACGCTGATGGTATCTACGATTGTAGAATTAACTGTTACGTTTTAATAAAATACGTGGGGGTTTTATAACCCCACATTTTATATATCGAATACAGCGATGCCACATCGACTGTGTTGAATTTTGTCGTAGCCCTAGATTGGAAGATTTTCATCTGTATTTGTTTTTTTTTTTGTTGTTTGATCAACCAACATATCCCTCCTCGACGATAAATATGAATTTGGAACGAAAAATATACATTTATCAATAGTGGAAGTAAGTAGGATACAGGCCGTTCCTACTCGATAAAGTGGAAACGATAGATTGTGATCAGCCGTTGGATATATGGCGACCGACCGGACATTATGCATGGCGCTGATTGTATCTAATCTAAATATGATCTACAGTTAAGATTTTTTTTTATAATTTTTAATTCAAATTAAAGTATTCTTGTGCATTATTTTTTTTAAATTTGTCATCATAGACGAGGCCATAGAAGAAAGTATAGATTTCAATTCGTCGAAATAATTTTTGTTAAGTTCGTAAACATTACCAAATTCAACCTCGCCTTGTAACTCTTCTCTTACTCAAGAAGAAAAATACTGCCATCTTTATATACTACTTTTTCCTAAGATTTTCTTGTTGGATAAATGACAAATCGCATATGTATCGTAAGAATCACTATGGATAATCTACTTATATGGATTGACAGAGCTGTTCATAAATTACTTCACAATATGGGGACGCAACTCCACCTAAAAATAATAAAATACCTGCCATATACTGGTTAGTTAACAGTCCTCCCGCAGTTGTGTTTCAAAATTTATAATAATGTTGCGAGTGCAGTGAGTAACTAGATATTTAGGGAACATACTAAGCGGTGTTACAATAAGCATTCCATCCACCTGAAGTGTGATACCGGAGATAATAGGGTTGGAACTCTTCAATTTCACTGCGTTCTCTTGTTTAAACAAACTGTTGTAGCAAATTACATCCGTAAAGCTTTTCCACTACCTCTAATAGAATAATAAATGTATTGTCCGTGTTTGTGTGATATGACGGGACGCTCTTAATAAATTTTAATCAATCACTGCTTAGAGGATTATAGCAACTGTCACAAAAGCACTCCTAACAAAACTTGTACCATACATAATATATTGTATCACCGCTCTTAAAGTTTAAGTGTGGTAGCAAGTAATTACTACTTTACGATCAATAACCTCATATATTAGTGTTCACGTACAAATAAATCAATGTAATTGAAGTGTTAACTTTTAACTAACATATCGTAAAGACTTACAACTTTATTACGTACCGTATTAGCGATAGAAACGAGGTATTATATTGAGTAAACTGCGAAGTTAAATATTCAACTTGTTCTATGTTCATTTTGAATGTGAATATAAGTACTCCTATAAAGTAAACGCAGAAGTCTTTTTCTTTTTTTGTAATATACTGTTCGAATTACACAACACATGTGCATATTTTTTAAAGTAATTTTAATTTAATACGTTGTTTTGAGGTAGTCATGGAAATGCACAGCAGGACATTGAATTACCTCTTCCAAACTGTTAGTTTAGAAATATGTTATTTGAATCTAGGGAAATATTTACACACTGCCACAAAAACACCAGGCAAACAAAATAAAAGACCTTTCACATAAAAGTTGAAATGTGATTGTTGGTTTAGAACTCTCGTTACGTTATTTTAGAGTAAATAATTATATATTCCTTATTACATATTAGCTAAACGGGTAATAAAATCATAAATGAGTAGCAATAATATTGTTCTACACATTCATACAGTAGATTTCTTTATTCTAACGCAATATTCGATACACTTCATACATCATGGCGGACTGGGAAGCTTACGAATTTCTTTGTAGGCAATATAAGAAGGAGATCCGTTGTGATCAAAGGGGAGCTTGGAGAAACTTCTGTGACTTTGTCGAAACGACTATTACGGCTGCTCGCTTAAAGAAAGTCTTAAGCAAAGACACCAGTCATCAACTTGGACTGTTAAAACGACAGGATGGCACTTTTTCGTCGAACTCCCTAGAAACAGCCGAGATACTTATAGCCACTCACTTTCTGGCCAGTGTGATTCACAATACACCTGTCTGGGATGATCCTCATGGCTCGCCTCCCACTAAGGAGGATTGCGCGGTGGCGGAAAGGCTGGTAAAAGAACTCGGGATTCTTTGGGCAATTAATAGTTTTCAACCATTCAAGTCACCTGGCCTGGACGGTGTGTTTCCCGCCCTACTACAATGGGGCGCCGATTTTCTGCTCAGCCCATTGGTGACACTGTTCAGGGAGTGCATTGCATGGAGGTATGTACCTGAGGAATGGAGGGAAATAGGAGTGGTTTTCATACCAAAGCCAGGGCGTTCCGACTATACCTTGGCTAAATCATACCGGCCGATAAGTTTGACCAGCTTTCTGCTGAAGACTTTGGAACGACTGTGCAACAGTTATATAAGAGAGGTGGCCCTACCTATGTGTCCACTTTACACAAATCAACCCGCGTACATCCCGGAGAGGTCCACCGAATCTGCCCTCCATTCAGTGGTGCGGCGGATAGAGAGATCATTGGACAATAAAATGTCTACCCTGGGTGGATTCCTAGATATAGAAGAAGCTTTTGATAAAGCTTTTGTCAATAGTATTGTCAGTGCCCTAGGCAGGCACGGTGTTGCAGGATGGCTACACTGTATGTTGGAGCAAAGAGCAATAGAAGTAAGTGTGGGAGATGCCAGCGTGAGGGGGCGCGTAGAACGGGGCCGTCCCCAAGGACGCGTCTTGTCACCACTTTTGTGGAACCTTGTGGTAGATGACCTCGTTCATGCGCTAAACACATCTGGCTTCAACAAAAGTGCATATGCGGACGATATTACGATCCTCATTGATGGAAGATTTGAGAGCGTGCTCTGCAATTTGGCACTAGGTAGATTCGCTGCGGTTTTCCAAGCTGAGGTTTTGGCGATCCTGCATGGTGCCGAAGAAATTTTAGCAAGGGACATTAACGGACGACGTATTGTCTTATACAGTGATAGCCAAGCTGCCCTTAAAGCCCTCAGCAGTTATAAGATCGCTTCAGGCCTAGCACTTCAGTGTTACAATGCCTTGGAAGCGATCGCAATTGATAATGACTTGATACTCAGATGGGTTAAAGGTCATAAAGGTAACTGAGAAACGAGGTTGCCGATAAGTTGGCCAGACCTGGTTTGTGTTCCTTACATGGGACCGGAGCCTGTTCTTCCCATTTCTTCAGCTACACTCCACACCCTAATAAATCCATGGATCCCTACTCTACACGAGGAGAGATGGGCATCCATAACCATCTGCTGTCAGGCACGCAAAGCCATCCCCACGCTGTCGTCCAAGACAGTAAGATACTGTCTGCAGCTCTCTCGCAGTAAACTACGTCGACTTGTAGGGCTATTGACTGGTCACTGCAAACTTAATAAACACATGCACCGCATAGGACTGACTACTAGCCCACTCTGCCGTGCATGTTACCCAAAACACAAAATACTGGAGCATCTTATGTGACTGTCCGGCGCTTGCGCCAACTTAGAGGTTTCGTCCTGGGGGAGTTCTGGCCCAGTATGGCCAGCTTTGGCGGCACCTCACATGCTACACTGCTCGAGTTCATTCTTCGCTTGGATTGACTCGAGTAGGCTGCGGGTGAGTGACCCCGCCTATGGTAGGTAGCACAATGGGCCCGGTTAGACTGGCCTAAGTGCGCGTGGCTAGCCACCATTCCTAACCAACAATCCAGAATCCAGAATCCAAACATCGTGGTGGTCATACTCGTGATCACTTGCCTCTCTGGTATAGTGGACAAAGATGTAGCAGCAATTTGCTATAACAAAACCTAGCAAGGTATAGAGGTTTGCATGTAAAGGGAAATAGCAGGAGCAATGAGGACTACTCCAATAGCAGTAATTGAATGTTTCCTAAACCATTGAGTTTGAGAGATTCTGAAAGAAAATCTTCGCATTCGTCCTCATTTTTCTCTTCAATCCATTTGACGAGGCAAATATGGGATACACACAGTCCTTCGAGGGCACCAAGAAGCAGTGCCTCAGCGATACCCTTGCAAATGATGTTCGTAAGCTCACAACCCACCTCAAGCGCGAGCAGAAGTAGGTTTTAACGTTAGACCCGCCCTAAGCATCGCCTCCTGCACGAAGAAATCCAGAGGAGAAACACATCGGAATTTATAGAGGCGAGCTCTTCACACCAGGTTTCGATAGATCTCATTATCAAATTGCACAGCACTCTCTCTAAGCTTCAATCAATAACAGAAGTGATGTCTTTCGTAATTTATACAAGCTGTGCACATGTTCAGTGCACGGATGAAGTTATCTACCACTAGGTTCCACTAAAAGCGCCTTCTTGGAGACAGCATCGAAGTGATGATAACAAATTGGATGGTTGAGGAAAACTAACATACTTCTAGTCTACAAGCAGCCACAATCTTCGATGTTAGCCATTCATCGGATATGTCAAAAGCATTGTATACAAAACTACAGCCCTCGACTTAGCTGACTTAAGAAAACGAATAATGCACGCCTGAGATGTTGAGTAACGTTAGAAGAAATTTCTATTTAAGATTAGAATGTTGCGACGACGCATGCGGGAAGCATTTTGAACTTCTTCTACATTGACATTGATGCTTTTTTTGTTTTGTTTTTTTGCAATATTACTACTACTTATTAATTTTTAAGAGTGTGGTAGCGAATTTCTGTAATCAAATAATTCTCTTTCTTTAATGTTACTTTTTTGCAAAAAAACTGAACACTTAATATTTCCTAAACAGTTGAAGATAGGTATAGGAAATTGATATGAAATATGTTTAGAATTTTTTGAAGAATCCAAATATTTAATAATATACAGGTGTAGCATTTAAAATAAAAAAAATGGTATTGGCCACTGTTACATGACACACCCTGTATAAAAGATTTCTGTTGAAAAAAATGCACAACTAAAAATACCAATCGACGTGTTCGAGCATTTCTTCGAACACGCACCCATTTATTTATTGTCGAATTTATTCCATTTGGCTGATACAAGTGTATAGACTCAGAACCAGTTCTAGGAGTGTCTAAAATCACAGCACGAGAGCAGGTAAGGAGTTGGGTCAAAGAACCACAAAGAACTTTATTAAGGGATTGGTCCCTTAAAGAGAAGGCCGAAGAACTACTGCAGCTCACTGTCAGGGAATCATCTTCGCATCGTAACAGGACACTATGCACTGAGCGGACACCTACAGAGAATTGGGATCAAGACTGGAGATACCAACTGCAGACTGTCTAATGAGACGACATAGAACGCATACCACATTCTGTGTGAGTGCGAGGCTCTGAACGCAGGAAGACAGGCAATTTTTGGCAAATCAAAAGAGGACTACTTTGATCAACCCGCTACATACCTGTAGGTAGAATATATGATATAGGGTACTAGGACCCTGGAATAGCTACTCATCATAAACTCTAAGAAATAAAACTAAAATAGACGAAAAAAAGACAACACTCGCATGACATAACTGCCATTTCTTCCAATGCACATTACTCTTCCTTTTCAATGCTATTCTAGCGTTCCTCAGAACATGTAGTGTTATTGAACTAAAGCTGTTTCTAGTCCTTGTTTTCTCCACGTCAAATCCGGGAACTTCGGTGACCAGTTATATGGATTTTGTCTTCCGATCTATCTATTAAAAATATCCTATGACGGTAGTTTATTACAGACCGTGTGAAAAAGGCGTCGCTGCCGTCTAATTGCAGCCACGTCTGATTTTTAATACTTAAGGGAATGTTTTCTAAAAGAATCTAAAACAACCTTTTCAGGAAACCTAGAAATTTTCTCCATTTAGCTACCCATTGAAAAAATATGGACCAATTACAAGCTCACCTACAATATCTGCAAATACGTTCAAACTCCACGGATGCTGTCGAACCCAAGCACGAAAAAGTAGCAATTTTCGATGTCATTTTGTTCTCTCTGCTGTGAAACTTGGTCGTTGGCAAACTACTAGGGCAATATGGAGAGGCTTGCGCGTTTTAGAATAATATACGTAAGAAGGACTACTCCTAAAGCAGCAATGCAATGCTGAAGAGGCTGCAGTGTTTTCGGAGACTCCATGTCAGACGACTCCCACAAAAGAAAAATACCCAGAAATACAAGCAAAGTTGATATTTTATTGTGTATTGTGTATTAAGTATACTTAATTTTGCAATGGCAAAATGCAATGAAATGACCGAAGAATTTCTGAATTATCTAGATATTTCGTTTTTTTTTTGTACATCGTCCACGTCTATTACAATTGTAATAGATTTATTACTTATTGGGTAGTATAATAGTATCATACGTCCTCGGCGGAGAGAACAGAGGTACATAGGTCAATCTATTACCTATTCTAAGAATCTATTACTTTTTTAATAATATTCCATTAAAAATAAATTTAACCCACTATATCCTTCCCAAATTCAGTGCTTACTGTGCCGTTAATGGCAGAAGTAGGTAATGCTATAACCAGTTTATTACAAGATTGGACATTATATTGTTTTATAGCAGATTTTGAAGGTAAGTGACAAGATAAGGAGCTGAAGATTAAAATGATTTAAATGAATAAACTTATAAAGGATATACAACTCCATTGACGTCTATAGACACGCTAAATAGCTTAAACGTCTGTTTAAATACTGTACCAGTGGCTGTAGATGAAGCGGATTTAGAAGATTAATCATTTGTACTTTCCTTATCTTCCAAATTCACATGGATAAACGTGTCAATTGTGATGCTTGCACACTGCCTTTGATATTAATTGCAATGCTCTAAGTACTATTGACATCAAAGTTTCACGACAGAAACATAGATTTTGCACACAGTAGTAGCTCGGTAAAAGCTCTCACGCGAATTAGGTCAATTTATTTATCTGCCATTAAGGTGTAGTAAGATATTTACTACTTGACATTTAATGATTACGCCGGGGTAAGTACAACGAGCGTTTTGCTAAATTGTAGCGTTGTTAAAATGTTCTCGAATTACAGTTAGACCGATTTCAGACATTAAATGTCTGTTAATGTATTATATTCGTACAAAATTTTCGAGATAAAAACGATCCAACGAAAAAATATCAAAAATTAAATAACAACTTAATTCAATCATGGGAAGAAAAAGAATTTCATGACATCAGAATTAGCTATTAAAATAAAAATCAACAATTTGTTACCCATCGAAAAATTATGAACTTTCCAAATTCCTAACCAATATTCAAATATACCTTGTACAGTTTGTCAAAATATCTATTTGACACTATTTGAAATAGTACAAGTAAAACACAATCCCGTATATAAAATTCTTTTCAATTTAAAATTTTTATCCACAGTGTAAATATTCCTAATAATAATATTTTGTATCACTATATACAAACAATCCAAAAGATATAGCCATACTATCCAATCCAAAAAGAATTAGAATCAAATACAAAATTTTACTTAAAGCTTTAGAATTAACATTAACTACTACATATCTTCAATATAAGGAAAATCTACACAAACTAATATTTGGATGTGCCATGGGCGCACCGAAATCGCGTAATTGCAAACTTAGTTTTGGAAGATTTGGAAAATAACATAATCTCCCAAATAAATCTTAGATCCACTTTTTGTCAGTGGTATAATAAGCAAATAAAATTCTATATAATTGTATATAATTGTATATATATAATAATTGTATTTTAAAAAGTAAATTAAAATAAAATTATTTCTTAAATTTAACCTTAATTCGCCATCAAGCCAAAATTTTAACAAAATTTCATCAAAAACCCATGGCATCTAATAGATATTTAAATTATAATCCATATCAGCATCAAAATACCATTAAGCGTAATTATATCCCTAATAGATAGCTACTAACGAATCCTTTATATAGACCTACAATAATTTCACACACTAAACTAGAATGAAATCAACTACTCAAAATTTCTATGAAAAAATAATTTTGAAATAAAATATCATCCCTTCCATACAATAATAAACTTTCTAAAGGTTCCTAAAGGCTGCCCATCAAAATTATAATACTCTAATTTTTTTATATACCTAACACAAAGCACAAAACTGAACTAAATACACGTAGTGTACAAAATATAATACCTAATTATTGCAATAGTGTATACCGCACGCGCCATCCCAAATGCGAATAGAAATTCACTTTTAGTATAGGCATCTTGCCTATACTACGCTTAAAATGACCTTGCAATATGCACGATGCCAATTTTGAAACGATATTGGACGTTAGGCATGTGGTGGGGGCAGACACTACTATACGGCTTTCCTATACTTTAGTTAAATTTTGACCATTTCAGTAGGATTGTTGCTCGAAACCGAGTACCCGGTTTCGGGTACCCAGGCACGCGGATACCCGAAATTTATGGACTACTCGGTTTCGGGTACCCAGGTAAAGCTCGATTTCGAGTAATAACCGGTTCGGGTAAACCTCGATTTCGGGTAATATCCGGTTTAGGGTATAGCTCGATCTCAGGTAATACTGGATTTCGGGTAAAGGTCGATACCCGGGTAACCTGGGAACAGAGTAGTGTACTAAACGGGTACCCGACTCCTGACAAGACGGGTTTCGACAGCCCTAGTATACATCGTTATGTGTATGAAGCCCATGCTGCTGTTCGTACTAAATGTGGCTTCTGCTCTATATAGGGCAAACGACACAACATTTATCAGAACGTCTTAAAGGGCATAAATATTTCAAAAAGGTTACTACACTTAAAAACACATTTTTAATGAATATTATTGCTTTAACTTCGGAAAAACAGAAGTAAAGAGAAACATTATAAATTACGAAATTTTCTAGAACTCATACAAATATTAAAAACATAACAATGCAGTTAAGGATCATTAATAAATTGCCAATCTATGAAATATATATTTTTCCATAATATAATTGACAGCTCATATCAAGTAGTAACTATATATAAATTTAAAAATCTTCAAAAGTCAATTGCATTATTTATTATACACTGCACATTTTAAACATTTATAACGTTACACATAAACTAGGTTTTACTCATTTCAATGGAAAAACAAAATACAATTTTACAAGTAGCTATATTATTTTACAATTAATATTAAACTGGCAAAAATACTCGCAACTGTGTCGATAATGACACTACACACTTCAAAATACCTCACCACAAATTCCACTACATTGAGCGCACGTTTCAATGGCAAAGCTATCATCATCAGCAGTACCTGAACTAAATAACCATGCTGAAGCCATTCTAATTTATACCTAAAATAACGTGGTACAAAGAGTAACGGTGAAAAATTTAAGGGTATCTGAATTCACTACATTAGTTTTTTATAAGTTGGTCATGGTTACATTCTTAACTAATTTCACATTATATACTTCATGATTTTCTTGAAGCATATTATGTAAGGCTACACTGGGTTTATTAAACCTTCTAAATTTAAGATGAGACACGTGCTCCTTATAACGAAGGGACCATCTATGGATTGTGCGAACGTAATATCGTAAGCACGTGTGGTCTGGACGGGTGCCTTTTGATGATAAGAAAATAGCAAGTAAAACAACGAAGGAAATACCCAGGGCAGAAAAACCGATTAAGTAGACTGTTACATTTAGAAATTTATACATATTCTTATTTATTTAACGTTAAGGAACGAAGTTTGTTTTTCAGAGAATATGTAAGATTTTAGCATTATTACTATTAGTTACTTTCCAATAAGATATTTTACGTTTCACAGTAGATAATATTATTGTTATGCTGTTATTTCTTAATAAATATTCCTTACTGTAATATTTCTTTTATTAATTTATTAATAATAGTTTAGTGGAATTTTGGCTTGAAATAATTAAAACTAATTTATATCGCAAGACATTTCGACTTTAATACGGCCTTGTTGCAACTGCTTGTAATAATAATAATAACATTATTATTGTAATATTAGAATTTCATAACTCATATTGACATTATCAAGTCGGATCGTTTTGTGATATAAATTAGTTTTAATTATCCCATCCAGTAAACTATTAATTAATTATATCCTCACGGCTACAAAATCAAAGTATTTCTTTTATCCACATGTCACCTTTTTCTTTAATTGTTAAAAAAATAGTAGCTCCTACTTACTTCCTAAGAACCTCCTCCTATTCTCATATATTCTTTTTTGGTCATTACTATGAACAAAAAAAAAAATATATGAGATAATAACATAACATATTAAATTAAAGATAATGTTGAACATATAATTATGTCTGCCTAAGTTCCTCTCTAGTATTTACAAAACAAATTATAGCACAAAATTAAGTAGTTATCAGGACCTATAAATGTATAAATTAGTCACGATACTATTTACATTTTTCTTTATATTATAATCGCTGGATTACATCTTTTACTAAATATGATAAAAATCTATCTACTTAATTAATTTATATATTTGTGTGTATATTGGAAGGGTGATATTACATTGCGACCTAAAAGATCTATTGTGTCCCTGTTCTTGCTGTTTTACAGCTGGCCTTCCAATCCTATTCCTTTCAGAAAGTGTAGGATATCAGAAGGCTCTAGTTTAGGTAAGTCTCCCTCATCGATTTCACGTGCTTCCAGGTGCAACGCTCTTGAGTTGCACAGTGCTACGTAATTTGAGAGGGGATGGATGCCATCCTGTTCCCCAATCTGCTCCAGTCGTTTTGCTCCTCCCTTTGTTCCCCCCTTGGGAGGTACTCTCACTTTGGAAGTAGAAGGCTTCTTATGGAGGCCCTGCTCCAATTCCTGTTTATTAGCGGTGTCGTCCCGCTAATAAACGTCCTTCCTCCATGGTTGATCCCACGAGTAGGTAGGGAAGAAAAAGTCCACCTCCACACAGCCCCGCGTGCAGAGATAAGGTTAAATACAATGGGTTGCGTCAGGTGCCCCAAGGTTGAACTAGTAGACTGGTCTTCTATTTAGCCACGCATCCTATCAGCCTAGTCCGCCACCTTAGGATCTAGGTTTTTATTGAGGTTGTCTCCTCTCGGTCCGTGCAGTTAAGCCAAGACCCCCCATCCCTTTCGGGACCTGGTTTAACAGTTGGGCTTTCGGTAGCCGAAAGCAACAACTGGCGTCGTTGAAGAACCCTGTGCAAGCCCTTAGCCACGACACGACAGCTCGGGCGAGGGGGAATGGTTCACGGCAACGGCCCTCATTCATCCTGCTCCGGTTTTAAGCAGAGAGGAGGAACTTATAGCCGCCACTAACCGTCTCGTCTTGAGCGAACCCTGACAAGGTGGCCTTTCCCCTATCCACCACCTCGAGGACGCGCCTGGTAGGTACTCCCAACCCCCAGGAATTTATATATTTAGTAAAATATGAATTCATAAGATGTGATAATGTCAAAATCATTTCAGAATACATTCTCAGCATATGTAATATCACAATTTCACATTCCTTTTCTATAGATATAAACACACATTAATTGTTCCAAAGATATAAATATTGCAGCATCTTATTATTTTGTATGTTCTTATGATGTATTAGACGTGAGGATGGCAAATTATCCAAACATGTAGTCCAAAGAAACTTATATAAAATAAAGTGAAGAATATGTATTTCTAAATTTGAGCCGTCTATTCTGGGGAATTGTTTTATTTTATTTTCTTTGTTATTTTCTTATCATCAAAGGCGCGTACCGCCGTCCAGATAACACGTGCTTATTATATTACGCTGGCACGGTTCATAAATAGTCTACACCTTTCTCTCTGTGTTTATATCTAAAACTTTTGTCTTATATAGTACACTTGATCATAATTTTCACATGATACCTACTTTATAAATTCCTGATTTTTCTGAACTATCTAAATGATCACTAGGATTTCTCAAAATACTTTTAAGACTGTTGCTAGAAGTGGGAGCAATTTCTAAGTTGAATTTAGGGAAAATCTTTTGCAGGCCTTTTGTGTGATTTGAAAATATGCTAATTTAACATACAGTAAGAACTGTTTTCGTCGTTTGTTTCTAATTTACTTACATTTCAAATTCTTACTCTATTTTTATGTTTCCTAATAGTATTAAAAACATCTAATAACCATTAAAGGCTGCAATTTTGATAATTTCTTTAAGTTCTTTGTTATACCATTCTATGGATAAAAGAAAATTGAGTAAACGGTGTACCAAAAAGTTAGTAGCTCTAAGTCTTCTATTTTTTCAAAAAAATTATGGTACATTAAATTTATCATAAATTTAAAGAAAAATGAAAGTATCTATTATTATTAAAATAAATTGATTAGCATAATGTAATTAAAACGAAATAAATATTCATTTATATTTAATTTTTGGATTCGTGTTTGAATATAATTTGAAATTTCCATTGTGCTTAAGTTACAATTTAAAACATAGAAATTTATTCCATTATGATGATTTTGTATTACAGTTGTTTTGTGTTGAAAAACCCTTAGAAAAAAGCCAAATATGATACTAATTAAAGGATTCCTTTGATATTCAATAAAAAAAATCATGAAAACCACGAAAACAATAATATTATATAAATAATTGTGGATGCACTCACACCTTTTTGCCGAAATGTCATTTCAAATTCATAACATCGAATACTATAAAACGGCTTACCTGGGATAGTGATTCTGAAGATTGTATTTGGTAAGCCACTGTCGAAAGACGAGTCGTTGTTGGAGGAGGGCGGCAGCCTTTTGGAGTCGCTGCTCGTCGGGAGCGGGCAGTTCGGGAAGATCTCCCAGCTGGCCGCACTGCGCTAGCTGGGAAATACCTGCGAACAAGTTCTTTGCTTAGAAATGTCGGTCCAGAGGGAAAAACAAGATGCGCGATATTCTCTTCCTAGCGTTAATATTTGATTTATCTAATGAATACTAATGCGGAATGACGTTGGATTTCGTGCATACTGCATGTACTTCTATTGTATATGTGCGGCGTTAACACGCTCGTTTTAATGTATCTGTTATTACTTAAATCATCAGAAAAATATATTCGCAATTATCGCAGTGGACACACGCGTCGTGTTTAGCTTTTTCTAAAACTCTTCGGTGCCACTCGGCGATAATTGCTAGTATATTAGTATATACTTAACTAGCGGAAATGATAATGAATGAGAGCGTTTGCTAATTTAGCGACTTATAGTCAGCTTACATTAACATGTTTAGAACTGAAACAAAATATATGTAGAAATTCAGTAGTGATTTGTCAAATTTAAAAGATTTTACATAAGAAAATTATAGAAAATATTACCAAAAGTATATAATATTAATAATGAACCAAATAATATTTTTATTATTTTTAGTTCATTCTCTAGTTTCGACAAACTACGTACCGTACAATTGAATATTTGTAGTTGTAATATTCTTTTATAGATCATATTCTAAGTATCCAATGAACGTTATATATGTAAAGGTAAGGATATATATGTAAAGGAAAGAGTACAAAAACTCGTTCTTTCGTTCATTTACTATTTACTATATGATTACTAGTTTCGGTTTTAAAAAATCATCTTCAGATCACTGGAAATGCAAATTGAACAATTGAATAGCATAAATAATTGTGTTAAAATTTAAATATAAAATTGAAGAAATTAAAAAATTATGCATTAAAAGCACACTTTTAATGCATAATTTTAAAATGTCATTTTTTGTTGTTGACTTATATATTTTTTACATCTACTAGTTTTAATTTCTTCAATTTGACAACCTAACAATTGTATATATAATGACATTTTACAATTATGCATTAAAAGTACCCTTTTAATGCATAATTTTACACACTTTTAATGCATGTCATTTTTGATTGTTGACTTATATAGTTTTTACGTCTACTAGTTTTAATTTCTTCAATTTCATATTTAAATTTTAACACAATTATTTATGCTATTCAATTGTTCAATTTGCATTTCCAGTGATCTGAAGATGGTTTTTTAAAACCGAAACTAGTAATGATATAGTAAATAGTAAATGAACGAAAGAACGAGTTTTTTTACTCTTTTCTAACCTTTTCTTTTATAGATCGTTGAAGTCCTTCAGCCTAATTTGTACATATTTCATGTATAACTATCGATTTACGTTTACATCATTAAGGGATATTTAATGAAATTTCTGTATAATTTGCTTCATCTTTAATTTAAAGTTAAATGTTTTATTAATTACAAAGAAAATAAAAATGAGTAGCTGTAAGTTAATTTTCTAGGCATGTAACGTTAATAAACTACAGTAAAATCTCTAAATGGCGGCCACTAGCGTGTACCATAAATGTGGAGGTGAATGTTACTAAAAAAGAGTTAAAGAAAATGAAGAAAAAGAGGTTTATATTGCATATAACACTTGCTTTAGATTTTTGAAAAAGCTTTAGGCCTGCTTCTTTTGCACTAGAATACATACGAATGTGCGACATAAATTATGACATTATTTCTTGCTTTATGCGTGTAATGTAGTAACTGTATTATCTTTAATATCGTAATATAATAAATACGAGTATTTAGAACTGAATTGCAAGTACTTATTTCTACAAGCACTATCGATAATTATCGATAGTACTATCCGCAACTATCCATACTTGAAAATACCGATAGTGCCCATCAATAAATTATATTTATATATAATTTACAACGCAAAGAGATGCCCAAATTCAATAAAAACACAATTTTAATGTGCTACTTATTTTTCCTTTCTGAGTAGCTTAAGGGTTTGTTTATATATTATTGTCTTTTTAATTAAAAACGTTTGTGTTATCAATCATCAACTATTCATTGAGTGAAACTAAGTCTTCCTTTTGTAATAACTATTGCTTTATCTCTAGATAGTATTGGTGAAACCATGAAACAAAATACTAGTGTTAATACAATTATTACTAATGTGTAATAAAAAAAAAAACACAAATAATAAATAACAAGAAACAAAACATAATGTATTTCTCAGGGCATATTAGTTGAATAGAGTGATGGGCATTATCGATGGCGACTGTCGATGGTTGACTAGCGATTACTATTGGTAACTATCGATAGTTATCAATAGTCGAGTATCGATAGTAAATATTATCGTTAGTACTATGGATAGTTGGTCCGACTATCTATAGTACTAGCGATAGTAGAAAATACCAATAGTGTCTATTTTAATAATATGCACATACATTGATATACATATTACTTCTGAAATTTGCTTTTTACATAATTGTTAGATTTGCATTACATGTCATTTTTGACAAAACCGCCCTCTTTTGAGAGGAGTCGCTATTGAAAGGATCATTAATACATGTTTTTCTTTTATATCTGCTTTTGGAATTTGTCGAAAAGTGGCTGTTTAGAGGTGACCGCTATTAAAAGGTGGCCGTAAAGAGAGGATTTAGACAAAGGAATTTAAAACAAAATATAGGAGTAACTCTCCTTCACTATCCTTTTTTGACTTAATCGGTTTATCTACCTTTCAAGTGTTTATATATTAATTCCGTGATATTTTAATTTCCAATTGTGGTGTATAACTTTATTCGGGCAAACTCTGCTAATAGTTAGAAGTTTAACCACAGCAATTATTGTCTAATTTTCAAGACAGGTATGAAAAAACAATTCTACTGCAAAGTAATACACTGTTAAATAGGAATTGTAGCTTGAGAGTGTAAAAGAATTACTCATTATAGTAATACGTAACACATTAGTAAAATGTTGATTTTTTTTATTAGAATTAATAACGGTAACGCAAAATAGAGTGGATGCTTCAAACAGTCGGAGAAAAATGGTAAGTAATACTTTACTTTATAATAATAATTTTGAGCATCCAGAATGATATCGAAAACGCATTTTTGGCAAAACTTTCAACAGTGTGCAACCACAAAACTGTACCTAAAAAACAAGGAGAAGAAGTGAGCAATAATGAGTTTATGAAAACTAATTGATATGGAAGATACCATTTTTAAGTAGTCATATATATCATAAACACGTTTTAATTTTCATATACTACAACAGATATCAATTTGCATAACTCTGAGGAATTTAATTAAGCTTCAAATAACTTTATAATAACTATTTATTTTAACAAGTCAATTTCCCCAAATACCAGTTTATTCCATTTCGAAATATTATTTCATATTATCACTTTCAACAGTCGACTTTTAATTGAATTATTTCCCGACTAATTTCCCAACTGTTATTAATGCGCCGGATCTCTGTAGCTTCAAAAACACAATCCAATTTATTTAAGAAAAATTAATCTGTCAGGCGCATTCAGACATTTATTATTGTTCCATTCATGTTTGTTCTTTTCACTATTAAAGACGTGCTTGAAAAGCGGAGTAATTAATCTTAACTAATGAAATTAGGTCTAAGATCTGATCGTTCGTCCTTACCATGTTCTGACATTAAATCAATTACACCGAGATAGGACCCTGAGTATAAAATAAGTAAGCTTCTTTTTCTATACTTTGGCAAGTAAAACTTCTACCTAAAAAGTTATTAAACTTGAATAAATTGAGATAAACTTTAGGCGTACCAAAGTACAAATGTAATGAAAGTGTAAATATTTCATTGTGGATCTGTCTGTAATACCGCCAGATACTCATTTATCCTCTATGCAATGTGTATACATCAGGTGCAGTAATAGTGCTTTTATTAAATTGATGCGGCGTACGATAGTCATTTCATATTATGTGGACTGAATATAATAATATAATGTTTAATAGAAAAGATTACTCAGTAAAATTCCATTTTTAAGAAGAACTTCTGTATATCTTTATTTTGTTAAAGATCTCTAAACATACATGAAAGTAACTCTTTTTCTGCTACACACATTGCGCTTATTTCTGCGAAAGATGAAAAATCACATCCTAAATAAATTATGTTTAAACCGTTTCAAATTTAGCAGTAAAATTGTTGCATAGGTTTTGATTGCAATTGGATGAGTATGTCAATAAGTTGCCCTCAAGGGTCGTATGTAGGAATGTATTAACTTTCCCCGATTTCAAAATGATTTACTCTGTTTTGTTAAATGGAACATCCTGTTTCTTATTGGAGAGAATAGTGATAGAGATATAGTTCAGTCAATAGTTTTTGAAATATCATTTTATACATTGATGTAATCAGTAATCATTTAAAAGCTGAACCAACAAATAAAGCATTCTCTCAACAAATCACAAATGTTTAAGTCGATAGTTTTCAAAATATATTCTCAAGCTTTCTTAAATGTTTTCTTAAGAACATTAATAAATCTTACATTAATTACTATAAAATAACCTAACCAAAAAAAATGAATGCAGCAGGCATGGTTAAAACAAGCAATTAGGTTTTGTTAAAATCTCGGTATTTGAAACAACATTGGAAGTTTAACTAAAATTCTAAAACTTGTTTGGTTAATGTAACATTATAAAAAGATGACAAATAGAAATCGGAACAATAAATATATTATTTACATGAATCAAATATAGTCTGACAGACCTCTATAATACTTAGAAACATTAAATTAATCATTTATTTATTCAGCAGCATTGGAGTTATTTTCTGTACTATGTATTTGCCTGTTTTCAGGTTTGGTATTAGATACGTTGTCAGATTTGGAAGCTAACGCGACGTTAACAAATCACAGATTATAATCCTTCCAAAATTAAAGCTTTGTGTAAGTTTCTTTTTCACATATTGCTTCATCATTGTATGACGCAGATGATCAAATGATACTTGAATTACTGTATAACAAAGAAATCACCCGTACTTACAGTAAAGCAGAACAATTTACGTTTGTATTATTGCAATACATAATTTAATCTAAAACGGTTAAAATAGATATGTAACCAATTGTTAAGATAACATTGACAAATAATGTACGCATTTTTGATAAAATACACATACAGTTGCTCACGAAAGTATCTAGGCACCATACAGGTTATTGAAACGGTCAGAATATTTCTGCAATACAAGGTAAAAGAAACAATAATTGTGCATATTACATTCATTTATAATACTATTTATGTGCAACAAAGTTTTAAATTGAGAATAATTAAAACTGCAGTATCAAAAAATATAACATAAAATACGCGTTATAGCAAGTATGCAAAAGTGTCCAGCAATATACATCAAAATAGTAACAAAAAATTTTCAAATAGGGAATTCACATTTGGTGGGATAACCAACGGATTTTATAATGGTTCTCAGCGTTTTACGCATTGATCGGACTAATTTAGTTGTTGTACTAGACCTCATCGCTTCCAATTTTTCCAACAGGTGTTGTTGGATTGGATGGAATTCCTTTCCGTGCCGATGCCAAGCCAAAGTTTATTAGCCTCAGTTATTTTCTCATTAGAATTATATTCATTTAAAGTTATATATATTTGGTTCCATATGTGTGCAATGTTTAAGACAGTAACAATTTCAATTACAAAACATATCTAATTATACTTTATTAGAATGATATTAACGAAACATTCAATACTTTATAAGGAAGGGAATGTTGAAAACGAATGTGTTAAAATGATTGCTTTAATGTGTCTTTCTCGCAGTCTGAATACTTACTTCTATGTTCTTGAACATTGTAGGTGGTATTGCATTTGGCCTTCATTTTTAGTTAACAAACCATAGAAATCTTCCATTAGTTATAGAACGTTCTGTAGTATTATTGATGAGCTTGAGTTCCGGCACTCCAAGAATTGCTTTACATTTTTCCTGGTAACAACAATTGGCAACCGTTCAGCTGGCCAATCAGCAATATTTAACAAACACTTTCCACCCCAATGAAAAAATAACATACTCAGGAGGGGAACCCTTAAATCGAGTTTTAATCATTGTAGTTCTCTCGTTTTCTTTTATATTCTTCCTTTTTAGATTTGTTTGCTCGATTCTCCTTTTATTCCAAATTTATTCCAATTCTGTCGAAGCAGTCTCCTCATCCGGCTCCCTTGGAGCGAGTAACAGCTGCTAATGTTCTTCTAGTTTAGTCGTTTTGATAGCATCCGCAAGCGCTATATTAAATAAATTGTCAAAACTAAGCACAAATTGTTGTTCTTTCTCTTGGAACACCGTTCCGGTTTTTCGGAAGTTCTTCTGCAAGTTTCTCCTTTCCTCACATAAATTCTTACTTCGTAGTTTGTGTATTTTAGATATCATTGGGGCTGGGACTAGGTGACACTACAGTTTTTCAATTCAGTGATTGTTGCAAATAATTATTGCCCACCCCTATTATGTTTTTCCCAAGCTGGCTTAGAACTATGCGAGTACCCTAAATAAAGTGGACTTATAACGCCAATTAATGCCATGAGTTCTTGATCAAACGGACGTAAAGACGAATAAGACGTCAGATAATCTAGCAAGACGAGGATGGTTAAAGCTTTTCGTTGGAAATGATGAAAATGATGCACAATAAGTCTAAGAAGTAGCGCGAAAGTAGCTCGTACAAGTACAAATATTTGAATAAAGACTTGTGGAGTAAAGATAGGAAGAGTGTTGAAATTATTGTGGGACTACTGCGGGTTCACTATAGATTAAATGGGAATACAGTCGTGAGCAAATGTTATAGGCACCTTTGACAAAATTAATGCGTTTCATGTTTCTTGCATTTTTTTGTGATAGATATGTCAACGTTTATATAATCGTCTTTATGGTTACAATAGTCTTTATAGATACCTTTTGTAAATGTATTATTTTTTTAAATATATTTTCAAGTCTTCGAGATGTCACTTTCCCCCTGCCATCTAAAAAGTATTATAGCTGTACTAAAAACACTCTAACATGCAACAAATTAATAAGATCCCTTAAAATACTACATATTTACAATGTATTACCTACAAGTTTTTATTTTCTCATTTTTTACTGTGATATTCACCCAAAATTTAGGGTGCCTATAACATTTGCTCGCGACTGTATGTATATATAGCACTGGCAGAAGACGTTAGCTGCAGACTCTGTTAAGAGAAGAAAGAAGCTCAATGTTTTGTGTTAATGTGATGGGTTGGCAAGGACAAAGCTTCTGCAACTGGACTGGGAGAACCACAAAGCAAATGAAAGGATATCAAGAAAATGCTTCCCAAGATAATAGATCTAATTTAGAAGGCGAAAAAGCTCCTTCTAGGATAAGGAATATCTGAAAAGATTGCAGTATTAATCTAAGGTAAATCCATAAAAAAACTGCTCGTGCAGTGACTGGCAATGTACAAGATGCAAGTGTATCGAATGCAAGTGTATTGAAAATGCTACTACCTGCTGAACTTATCCCAAGATTCTGCGTTAGGAATATGTTATTTAACAACGCCATATAAGGACAATTGTCACTTCAGTGGAATACCACGCAATTTTAATAACAGGCATTCATTTACATGCGTTATAAATATATTGCTTCGGGTGTTTTTAGACAATTTCTAAAGAAGCTGACACTATGATTAGCGAAAATATATTAAGACCACTATACTATTTATTCGTATGAAGTTGATTTCAATTTTTTTTTGTGCCCTGACGTTAACTTCAAGTGCTAAATTTCACACAAGTTTTTAGATCATGTAGTTTTCAGGATTAAATCAATAGTTTGTATTATGAACGCCATCAGGTAAAATTATTGCTTATATTGTGGCCAATGCTGGATATACTTTGTGAAGTAAAAACCATTCAATAAGTTTCTTTTAGGTTCCCCAGATTTAACGGTAATTCAATAACAGCCCGGTGGAGTTTTCTCGCTCAAACCGAATTTAGTTCGATACAATGGAGGCGAGAATTTCAATCGCAACTCGTCAAAGACGCGTCTGATGACACCAAGATGGAATATGATTACGAATTCCGAACGTAATGGTATTTCCGCACCTCTTAGCGGTTTATAAAAACGGACGCTACGTCTTCTTCTCCTTCTGCTTCGTTCTTTTTTATTTCTTTTTTGATTCGATTAGAAGAGTTCGCTGCCGACCAGCTGTTTCAGATTCCGGGCGACCTTGGTTCGAAGCGCTTCTACTGGTCTCGTTGCTTTGGGGTCAGACACATCAAAGCGAGGGTATTATTCACTTTAAGTATAGCGAAAGAATATATCGGGAACGCTTTTCGATTTCAACACAAATATCTTTATCAAGCCTCTGAGTTATTACATTTAACAGTAATTTATTTTATTAAGGGATGGTCATACGGAATTAAATTGTAAGGGAGCTAAACATCTAAACCGGCAGAGAGCAAATTTAATGCTTGCTTTATCTTCGGTTGGCGTAAACCATATTTAGTAATTGAAACGGAGCTGCGGCTACTGCAAAGTTAATGAGGGTTACAATACGACAGATTAACGTGAGCGCCTCGCACGATTCGCAGATTTGTCGGGGAAGCGCTGTCAGTTTTTGGATTTACACAGATTAATGTCGGTCGCCGCTTGTTTTACGTTTCCATGAAGTTTACGGTTTTATTATTTATACGAACTAAAGCTCTAAAAAAAAGGTTGACATACACGACAACAGAGAAGTGAACGCCGTTACAAAATGGAGAAAAAGCTTTTATACACAAAGCAGTAAATGTACGTTCGAAATTCGTTCATTTGGTCAAACAACTCCACTGGACCACTAACGCAAATTGATTACGCATTAATACCAACCGGAGTTATGCGTAACCCCATACGATAGTCTACACAGGTTAAAAATTAAAAAGGATGCATTTTTTTAATGAACTTTATTGAAACAACACACTTTTAGATACATTTTTTTATAAATATCGTACCGGTGCTCATTGTGTAATGAGTCTTCGTTTTGCGAGCTGATGATCGTTCACATAAGGAACAGAGAGTTTATATAGTTTGCTGTGTTTGTTTGTTGTGTATCTTGAGGTATATTTGGGTCTTCTTGCTTTGAAGTAAATAAAATCTTCTGAATTTAAGATTTATTTCCCTAGTTTGTGGTTTCATCAAACTCCTTTCCATGTGAGGTTTGACTAATTTCAGTCCCAATTCAAATAGATATTTCCTTCTGGCGCTTTTTTTGGTGCCCTTTTGAAAAAAAAACACCATTGGGTTGATACCTGTCTAATCAAGCATTCCATAAAGGTACCTCAGTGGCTATCTACGAGTTTTGTGACAAACAGTATAAGCGTGTACCACCTTGTCGAAGGTATCAACTCCACCTTTTGTAGAGTTGTAGAAGTTTATTATTTCAGGCCTTTTATTACATTCAATAATGCTTTTATCAGAATGTATTGTAGAACAGATTTCAGATCTTTTGGGGTAAAAGAAACTAAGGTTTTTCTGTGATCAAAACCAAATTGAGATGAAAGAACTGGCTTACTTTCATTAGGAAGAAAGCAAAGTGGGATTCCCCTTTTTTTTTCTTAGAGTTCCAACAATCGTAAGCTTGTAGTCTGCCAGCATGGATTCGACTACAGGGATAGAGCTAAAACCAATTATCCATGGTAATATTGCTGTTGGTACCATGAATAGATTGAGACAATGTTTTAGCGTAGTACACAAAGAAGTGGATCTTGAGTACGACGAGGTTCTTTTACAATGTAAGGTATAGCGCTTATCATATAAAACGTACGGGTATCACATGTGGTAATTATTTTTATTTCATATTTGTCCGGCTTTGATGCAATATAAACAGGGAACAGATAATTACCACGAAGACCCAGTAGTTTCTCAGCAATAGTACAATATTCATGAGGAGTATAGCACTCTGATGAGAAATAAAACAAGAGAAGAAAACAATGAGAAATAAATTAAGTCCAAAGGTGTTGACTTGGAGCAAATTTATTCTAAGGCTCTCTAGTTGTCCGGTCTGCAAAGCACAAACATGTGATAAGAAACTCAAAACCTGCCTTAATCATTATGCATTTGTATATCTCCGGTCCAAAAACTGACCTTATTTCAGCAGTACTGAGGTGGTCATCCTTACGGGTGCCGGATATGTATAGGAGACCTATAAATGTACTTATTTCTAAGGTGTCATCAAAGAGCAATTTCACAACAATCCAAGTCCGTTGTAACGTTTAGTGCGGCTCCTTTTGCTCCAGGAATGTGAAGTGCAATATTCCTCTGGGGAGTGCGAAATTGAGAGGATACTTCTTTTGACCATAAGTATTTCTCTCTCACAATCAACATGGATTTATTGTTGGACGATCTATAATCACCAACTTGTCGTGTATTACTCAATATCAGCGAGGTTATGGACAAACGTGAGCAAGTCAATATACAGATTTGTCTAAAGCATTTGACACTATAGATCATGATTTACTTGTCTCTAAATTTGCATCTTTTGGCTTTACTTCAGCAGCTGCCAAATTAATGAAATCATATCTTGGTGACCGAAAATGTTATGTATGCTACAAGCGACATTATTCTGATGAGTTCACATTGTGTTCAGGGGTCCCATAAGGCTCAAATTTGGGTCCAGTATTATTCAATATTTTCATTGATGAACCGTTCCACAGTCTTAATTGTCCACTTTGGCTTATGCTGATGATATTAAACTATTTATTGAAATCTCTTCCAACTCAGATGCATTAAACCCACAAGAAAACGTAAATAACTTTGTTAACTGGTGTAACATTCACAAACTGCAACTGAATGTCGATAAATGCTCTATGGTCTCTTATACTCGAATGTGTTCACGCATCATGTCAACTTTGTACATTACCGGTACCCCTGTGCGAAGAAAATCTGAGATTAAGGATCTTAGAGTAGTGTTCGATTCCAAACTCTCATTTAAGCCTCACATTGAAACACTTTGAGCGAATGCTTCAAGATCGTTGGGATTTTTGATGCGCGCATCTCGATATTTCACCGACACTAGCCTCATAAAAACTCTATATTAAGCACATGTAATCAGCAAATTTGAGTATGCTGCATTGGTTTGGTACCCAATATATGCCTGCGACTTCTTACAACTTGATCCTATTCATCGCAAGTTTCTGAAATTTCTGAGTTTTAAACAAGATGGGATATATCTAAAGAGGGAAAACATCACAGTACCGATTGTTGGAACGCTATCTATATCTACAAGAAGAAATGCATTTTGTGCGAAATTTCTAACTAATTTAAGTACAGAACAACAAAATCGATTACGCATTTCTACTAGAGAAAATTGCTTTACATATTCCGCGTATGAACTCCAGGACGAAAATTAGTTTTAGGCTTCCACTAACAAGAACAAATATATTGAAACGGGCACCGGTGACTGTCTTAATGAAGATTGGAAATGCTGCGTGTGATATTTCGTAGAACTCCTTGAATTTCTTTGTAAATTTAGTATTTCATATTGATTTATGGCATATCACTAGAATTATGATTTTATTTATATTTTGTACTTATTTAACATTGTATTGTAGCATACTTCCCCTATGTGTCCTCAACCTGGGTCTTTGACCGGTTGGACATTAAATATATATTATTATTATTATATATTATTATTATAGGTGTCAATTTTTTTCCTTCAAAGAGCAAAGATCCGATAGATATTGGGAGTGGATTATCAATAGTTTCGTTATCAATTTTAGAGTGCGCATCGACATTGTCTTCATGATCAGATGTAGATATGTATTTCGCTTTCAATGTCAAAATGCCCAAAAATATTATTATCATAATCACTATTTCCATTGTTAAAATCGTAGTCATTATTTTCGTCTTCATCTAACCATTCGCGCATCACCTAAACCTCTTCAAAGTCTGGATCTGTTGGCTTTACTGACTTTCTTATGTCTTTGGGAGGGAAAGGATTCTCAACTGTGTATTTTCCGTCTATTTATTGTAAAAAAACTCCTTCAACGATGACACTAACATAAGGTTACGCGTCATTCCAAAAGCAACGATTGGCTAATTACAGCAAGCAATGAAAAAATTTACAGGGTGTTGTTGTAGAACATAGCCTTACATTAAAGCACATAGATGGCAGTACACGAATAAATCACCAAATAAATCATGGTAATTTTAAAAAGTGTTTGAGGTTACGCCTAACCACGGTTAGTATTCCAGGGTTAATTATATATATAAAAACTTCCTCAGATTGATTAATTGAGTCCAAATCATATGATCTTAACCGGATTGTTTGCTCCTTTTCCATGTAACATTGCCAGCAGTATAATCATTCGGAGCATGAAATTATTTATTCATAGGAGCACATCATAGCATACCAATACATGTAGCGTTCATACAGCTACATGTATTCTGTCAATTCCAGTGTCATGATTAGCTTTAACGTATACAGTGCGCTGGTAAATTTAGTACAATTCACCTGCTGCGCGAAACTGTAGCTTTTTTGTGTTTTTTTTTGTCTGATTATTATTAAATACATTAAATACATTAGCAATTCGTATAGGATGGCAGGTATTCTAATATGGCGTTATTCGTAAAGTACTGATTTCAGCCCCTTTATATCGCAGTAGTCAATTAAAAATATTGTCCCAGCTTGTCATCATTCAGAACCTGCCACAGGTATTTCAATTAAACTCAGAATAATATGTTTCAGACGACAGGGTATTACACAATGCAGTATATTTCCTTTCATAAACCTGGGTGTAATGAGCATATAAGACATCTAATTCAACAAGCAATCAGTATTACTTTAAAGACTGCAAATTCTTGTCACGTGAATTGCAAAAAAAAACATATTTTAAATTAAACAACTGAATCCCGAGACCTTCTGCATAAGATCTCATTACTATACTTACATTTTGTTTACTAGACTATGTTTATTGGCAGCGAAAGGGGTGGTACATCAATCACAATAAATTTAAAAAATGTTACATATGTAGTTTACAAACCAAATATACATGGTACAAAAATTCTTCATAAAAATAAATCATCAAGTTGTCTATAGTAGTAACCATTCAATAATGCGGCGCTGAATTGACCGGTGCTGCAATGTTCTGGCGCTGAATCGGCAGCGCTGAAATGGCGGGATGGAACGGCGACGCTAAAACGTACATACTAGACCCATGTATTGCACAGTGAATTTTATTACATTTGTGAAACACTGCTATCTATTGCTGAACAGTTTTGTTATACAATTTATTAAGTTTGACACTGGTTATTACTCCCGCTAGCTATCCAGGTTTCCACATCACTTTTAAATGTAGCGACATCTGAATTGTACGTCCAAAATTTTACTCTTAAGCGCAATACTTTCCCTCGTAAACGTCCTCTTGAATTGCACTTCATTGCACTAGAGTAATATATAGCGCATGGACATACCATAGTCGGCAAAATTTAATTTTAGTATAAGGATTTTATACTATGCATAAAATGACAATGCAATACGTACCGATGCCTATATTGAAACGACATTGGGCGTTAGGCATGTGGCGGGAGTGTTATGGGACAACTTCACTTTAGATTTGATTTACCATTTACTTCCTTAATAACAGATATTCGATTTCATTCTATTGATGTAGAATGGTAATACCAATATGTAGAATTTGTAACGTAATTTTAGTTTTATTTAATCGATTTCAGTATATGTGTACAGTGACGTAAGCTGCGTCAGGAAAATAATGGATAAATAAAAATAGTTCGCGCGGTCACAAGATCAGCGCAACGTCTCTGATTAGCGGACAACCGAGAGAAGCACGTGGCAAAGCATAGGTACGCAAGCAAACAAAGGGAAATCGTCAGCCAGCGTCCAAAGCGAATGGACGTGCCGTTCGGCTAGAGAGCGGTTGTAGAGGGACCCGCCATTAGGTGCTGGCACAGTTACATATATTATTCAAAGTGCATCGCGTAGCGAGCTAATGGTAGCCTCGTGATTGTTGAGTGTCTATTGTGCGAAGGAATAAACCTCCTGAGAGAGGAGTCTTGCAATTGCCGCCGCATGCAGGGAATTTCCCGATCTAAAGGGCCGAATACAGACTCCAGAGAGTACGACGGCGTAATTAAATCGAGGCAATTTCCAGACAAGACCGTTCTTCGGCTCTAGGTGTGGTCTTGGCGTGGTCGCTACGATTTTCGATATCGACCACGCTAAGACCACATCCAGAGCCGAAGAACCGGCAAAATCGCAAGCGTTACCGCTTATTTTATTTATTTATTAGTTTATAAATTCGAAATAATAATTTTATTTGCATTTTATTTAAATTTAATAATTTCCAGCAGTCGAGTCGGTAACATTTCAAAGGAGCCTCATTCATTATTTCTTTACCACTAAGTAATCATTATTTATGTGTAATGTTTTTATTTGTATATTGTTTTCAAATCAAATATTCTAAAGGTGAAATCAATTTCTCAATCAATTCAATACAGGGTCGTACTATATTTTAAATACTCATAGAACCGCACGACCAGGGAGCGGTTAATTTGATCCATAAAGCATTCTCATGCCAGTTTTTTTTTTTAATTTATTTCATTTAATTAATATTCAACGCGATTTACGGCCGAATGTAACTTCTATAGGCTGGGTGTGTTATTCGTACCCGGTGGAAACCATTACAAGATTTATGCGGACAATCGGAAAACTTTTTACCGACACAAGTATGTATGTGCGTGTGTTCGCTCGAAACGAAAAGCCTCTTGCTGGGGTGATATACTACAATATAACGGTAGTATTTGCAATACAAACCTGCACTCAACGATTAGCTGATTCGGTTATCAGATAATCAAATGGTCTTAAGGGCATTAGTACCCCATCAGATAATCTCCTAACTAGTCTGACACTTCCTGCAGGAAGCATAAGAGCATGGCGTATGACAACTACAAACAATCTATAAACTAGCGAGTAAGAAAGGCTTCTGAAACAACAGATTGAACAAGAAAACCCTAGCTCAACCGGAACTTTGTTGATAAACAGAAAGACAGCAAGCCGACTATGAGAAAACCGTCATGACTGCGGATTGTTGACAAGAGACTTAACGGTCCGAACACAGTTTAGAACGGTGACAAATACGGTTTCATTAATAAGAAACGGCTATCTAAAAAAAAAGCATCTACGCATAATGTGAATCTTTAGGATGAGCTTATCTAGAATATGTGACAAGGGAAAAGGAACGGGCAGGAAACGTAAGATTCCTTGATTGTATTGCATTTCATCAGTAGAGACCGACTATTATGGGGAATAATGAACTCAATGATAGATCTTTCAAAAAAAAAGGTCTATTTCACTTACTATTAAATCCGATTAAGGGAATTTCCTGAAGGTAACATATATTCAGCAGACACATAGATTTTTTGAGTGCAATGAAATACGAATCTCGCATACGGGTCATTCCATATCAACCGGAACACCTAAAAAATTTGATGTCTTGGATTGTTTTTATATTTTAAATTTGAAGTCTTTGCTTCAAATTAGAAAAGCCGTATTTTTTTTCCTAAAGCTCTACAGTATCTATTTACAAAGATATTTGCGAACAAATTTTGCAAAATCAATAAAATAATGGCAGAAGTCATATTGTTTGGTTATGCATAAATTAAATGATTAAAACAAAATACATATAACTTATGGTGTATTCGAAAGTTCAAATTATACATTTTCCTTTAAGAGTGCCTAAATTAGATAGTAATTTATTATGACCCCCTTTTTTCCTTGTTAAATCAAATAATGTCTTTTTACTTTATGTTTACCGCGAAATTAAGTTTTTGAAAAAATATCAAAATGTCCTTTAAAACTATGTCCTACAAGAATAGAAGCATTTGAAAACGGAGAACCTACGGGTATTCTATAAAAAAAATATATTCATACAGTACTATACGTTACATTACGATATATCATAATGTAACGTAGAGTAGTGTAGGTTCTCCATTTTCAAATACTTCTATTCTTGTGGAATATAGTTTAAAGGATATTATGATATTTTTTCAAAAATTTAATTTCGCAGTAAACATAAAGAAAAAAAGACATTATTTTATTCAACAGGAGAAAAAGGGGGTCATAATGAATTACAATCTAAGTTAGACATTATTAAATGAAAATATATAATTTGAACTTTGGAATAAACTATGATTTATACGTATTCTGTTTTACTCTTTTAATTTATGCATAACCAAACAATATAACTTCCACGATTATTTTATTGATTTTGCAAACTTTGTTCGGAAACATTTTTGTAAATAGATATTGTAGAGCTTTATGAAAAAATACGGGTCTTCTAATTTTAGGCAAAAACTTCAAATTTAAAATATAAAAAGAATCCAAGACATCAAATTTTATAGGTGTTCCGGTTGATATGGAGTGACCCATATACCTCAATACTTGAGTGTAATATTAAGACGTATGAAAGATTTTCTTAAAATTATGTCTCTCTTTCACCTGTCAATCCTTCCTTCATTTAATTTATTCGAAAATTTAATTTTAATTAAAATTAGATTAAGATTGCTTAAAGAAGACTTAAAGTGGTTATTTTAAATATTTGGAATATTTAACAGCTGAATCATATTTGCCAACTCTGCAGAAGATGTGTTTAAAATAAGAATTGATCGAACATAAAAATAGCAACGACATTTAATGTCAAACAGTGTATTTTTCTAACACGACTGTTTTGACCGAAAATCGCATGCAACACGAGTTCCGTTTGTAGCTATAATTCATGCGATTAAACTAACGCCAAACTTTTTAAATGCCCTGTCATACTCGCCGGCTAATTGTTCCTTTGGGGTTTCTTATAGCGAGCGTCATTGCGAATCTCGTGTACAGTATATATACACACAACGAACCTGCTTAAAACATAATGCAGATTAATCGATTTTATATACTCTGGTACATGTTGGAACAAAAGCTGGCGCCTTTGCACATTTAATAAAAAGATAAACCACTTGCAAGTTGTTGCCAAGTAATGGTAAATCGTAGAAACTTATCAAAGCCGTTGAAGTAATGCTGATTATCTATTTTCTTTTTTTTTTTTTTTGGTAAATTCTGTGAAGATAACTTTGGATTGCTTTTACAACACTATGCGATAATTTACTATATTATAAACGTTTAATTATTAATTTAGTACATTACCGGTCTCTGCTACAGCATTGCATCAATTATTTTTACGTAGTATTCGTTTAATATTAATACACTTATTACAATATGTTCACTTAAGTATAAAATTAGTTGAATAATCTTTCATTATTAATTTACTATTTACAGAATGATGTACCTTAAGAAATATACCTGAAGTGTGTTGTTGTCTTTCTTCTTACATCAAAAATTAAATTTTAATCGTCAAGCGCAGTTTAATTTAAGTAGCCCTTTGAAGGTGATACTTCACGTTTAATACCTATATTGAATGTCATATTTTAAGTACCAGTTAAACTTACACCGAGCTTAACATGTTGGTGTAAGCGGGCATTGGTGAAGTTAATATAAATTAAGACAAATCCCCTTGTTTAAGAGGATAAAACTAACAACAAAATAATCGCTTATAAATATTTATTAATTATGGTAATAAAGTGTAGTATTATTTTAGGATTACATCACAAATTAATAACTATAGTATTTCAACCTGAATAATTTTGGGTTAGTTAGGTGGAGGAATGTAAACAAGTGACCCACGCATCTACGTGCAATTTAAAAACTAAATATATGTAATTCTGAAGGAAATACGTTAGTATCTATATTTAGATAGATAAATATTCCCCATACGAACTTAATGTATTTTTCATTTTAAAATAGCTTTTAAAGGCCGATTCACACTATCGGTCAAGTTACGGTCAGATCAAATATTGTTACATGCATTTTGTATTGTTGGGCCATGACTTGACCGTGCGCCCTAATGTGAATTTAGCAATAGAAAATGAATGTTACAATATTGGATCTGACCGTCACTTGACCGTGACCTGACCGATAGTGTGAATCGGCATTAAATTTGTGTACATTAAATTTAATTTGTGTCGGTATTATTTTAGTTAGGGCCATTGTTGCAATCGCGGTAGATCAATAATCCTCGGTTTAAATTTCACTTTAGACATTGGATATAAATAAAAAATAAGCTCGACTTTGCCATATTTAATCCTTAAATCGCTATCGTAATGGCCCTTAGAAATAAATGAGGTAATAAATTACTGCAAACTGACTTAAAACTTTGTAAAATTAATAAAATGGAGAAGGGAAAGAGGGAGGGGAAGTTGGCTCGTGATTGGCCCCATCACACAATATTGTCACGAGCCGCCACTGTAAACGAGTAATACTGAAAGGCCGGAATTAGTTCTAAATTCGGAGAGTAACTAAGAAATAAACTATTTGCTCACCTTTTCTTAGCCAGATTGAATATATGTTTTCTGCTTTCAGCCGTTGCTAATTTTTAAAGTTTGATTAATCAATATCGATTTTCTTACAAGTTAAATTTGTGTCTATATTCTTAATTTGATAAATTACATTTTTAAATAATCAAAAGAAAAAAAATCTCAATGTAATAAAATGTATACCTGGAAATTATCTGTGTTAGCGCGAAAATTCAAATGAGTAAGGGTTGAGAGAAACGTAACGATCACCAGGGGGTAGTTAGAAAACGCAGAGAAAACGAGACGGTCACGTACGGGTTGCTGTTGTAAAATACGAATATTATTGTTGTCATACTTATGTTTAATTATTGTAACGTGTTTTTTGCAAATATATACTTTTTAACTTTGAATGATGTACATGAAAGCCTTGTTCCTTATCTGAAGGTTGAAAATTAGTGGTTCTTTCGCTCTTGTGGTTCGTAATAGTATTTGGCGTATTTATTTCGGGTACCTTCTGAAGTAACAAGTAGGTTCTTGAAACATTCTCGAATAATTGGGACCTGGAATTAGTTATTGACTTCTTTCAGGTTTAAAATTGGAGTATTCTATTCTCGGTCAAGAAGACATAGGATATTTTTCAAAATTGGTGAATTATTTTCTTTTTAATTTGTAAATGATATCAGGTAAGTAGTTTGAAATGCTGTTTTATCACTTTTTTTTGATATTTTAACTGTGAAGGTAAAATTCTTAGGAGCGATCAACATAGCTGTAGCTTCCTTTAAAATTTGTCGATTTTTTCATTCGTTTGTTCCAGAAAAGTCACGCTATTTCTCCTTTGCCTTGGTTCCAGCGCCTGGTATTAAGTTTGTTCACCGAGCAATCATGTTTTCGATTTCTCGCGGTCCGACAATTTCATTCTACTTACTGTTAGTATTTTACGAACGATATCCTACAAAATTAAATTTCATGCTTTTGACGATTTTAATTTTTAATTTTGACTCATTAATTGATAACCTCTTTTACAGTTGATTTTTAATATTTTACAATTTTCATTTTAATTTAATTTCATTTAGCAATATTTTTTAATTAAAAGATGAATTCGTACATGTCATCTGTGAGAAATTTGAGATTATGTTATAAAGAATTATTATTTAAGCGTAAATATTTACATTTTATTTGATATTACTAACAAGGGAACACCGGCGGGTGTCCCCCTCCGATTTCGATGAAACTTAATAGATCGAAAGAGTACCTTAAAATAAGAGACACGTTTTTTTTTTATCGGCGTATCCGCACGATTTTGGGGTACAGCCCCCTCCAAAGTTTGGACGATTTTTCAATTTTTGCAAATATTTCCTAAATTATAACAGATATTAAATTTTCTTCTTAACATAATTTGCAGCATATTGCATGGCCCTAAGGGTGGCGTCGTCCGTATTCGCAAAAAGTTAATAACGGGGGATGGGGTACCCCGTACCCCCATTTTTTTTTACATTTTTTCTTTTTCTTATTCATCCAAAGAAGGCCGATTTTATATAGAATACGATGATGTATAACAAGTTTAGAAAATTAATAATTGTAAAAATAGAAAAATAATAATAAAGCTTCAAAATTAATAAACTTGTCTATTGATATAAATCAAATGAACTATAACAGAAATAAGTTTTATCCTTAACATAATTTCCAGCATAATACATGGTCTCATGGTAGATATCTTCATAAAAGCTAATAAAGGGGACGGGGTACCCCATACCCCGCATTTTTTAATAATAAGTTTATTCATTATTCATCAAAAAAAGATCGCTTTTACATAGAAAACAATGGTAATAAATTTGGAGGATTAATAATAAAAATAATTGTAATAATAATAGTATAGTACATTAACAACAATTATTTGTTATCGTTACTCCGCTGCTCTCCTTACTTAAATATTTCTTAATTTAGAATTGTATCTACTCGACAAGCAAGCGTATTCAAGTACCCGTGGTATAAGAGTGGATACGTTGAGGAAAGACCTGGGCTCTTTAAAAATCCTGTAGAGTTTTGTTTTAAAAAAGATGCGCAGTCTACACCCTTGTGTAGTATTTGCAAATAAACAGCTATTGTGCGGTGTTCATGGTGCAAACAAAATCTGTGTTTTAAACACTTTTACACAGACTGTCACTACAGTAATACTTACATGGCTTAATTACTGTATGTATATTAATCTTGTTCGCTATTGCAATACATAATAATTATAATGTTTTTCTAATTCTGTTCTATTGTTTCCGAAATGTTATAATCGTTACAAACACATTAGTTATATTTATGCTCCATTGAATACTTACATTGTACACCTACATTGCACGAAAAACATGAAATAAATTAAAAAATATATATTATTTAATCCTTCGTCCTGTGTAGCAAATTTGTTCACGCACTAAAGGATTATGGTATTCCAAGAATGAATAACATTTTATTAAGGAAGTATATAAAACGCAGTTACTAACTGCAGTTGATAAAACGATTTATATTGCTACCACCGATAAAAGTTTCGTATAGTATATAGTATAAGTTAGTAGGCATAGAAAGGTTTGACCATAGCTTGTCGAGTAGATACAATTTTAAATTAAGAAATATTTAAGTAAAGAGAGCAGCGGGGTAACGACAACAAATAATTGTTGTTAATGTGCTATATTATTATTATTACAATTATTTTTATTATTAATCCTCCAAATTTATTACCATTGTTTTCTGTGTAAAAGCGATCTTTTTTGATGAATAATGAATAAACTTATTATTAAAAAAATGCGGGGGTATGGGGTACCCCGTCCCCAGTTATTAGCTTTTTATGAAGATATCTACCTTGAGACCATGTATTATGCTGGAAATTATGTTAAGGATAAAAACTTATTTCTGTTATAGTTCATTTGATTTATATCAATAGATAAGTTTATTAATTTTGAAGCTTTATTATTATTTTTCTATTTTTACAATTATTAATTTTCTAAACTTGTTATACATCATCGTATTCTATGTAAAATCGGCCTTCTTTTGATGAATAAGAAAAAGAAAAAATGTAAAAAGGTGGGGGGTACGGGGTACCGCGTCCCCCGTTATTAACTTTTTGCGAATACGGACGATGCCACCCTTAGGACCATGCAATATGCTGCAAATTATGTTAAGAAGAAAATTTAATATCTGTTATAATTTAGGAAATATTTGCAAAAATTGAAAAATCGTCCAAACTTTGAAGGGGGCTGTACCCCAAAATCGTGCGGATACGCCGATAAAAAAAAATACGTGTCTCTTATT
This sequence comes from Protaetia brevitarsis, assembly GCA_004143645.1. Classification (NCBI taxonomy): domain Eukaryota; kingdom Metazoa; phylum Arthropoda; class Insecta; order Coleoptera; family Scarabaeidae; genus Protaetia; species Protaetia brevitarsis. Next base: position 1,461,728 of record RXPK01000255.1, read on the forward strand.
TTAAGGTACTCTTTCGATCTGTTAAGTTTCATCGAAATCGGAGGGGGACACCCGCCGGTGTTCCCTTGTAAGAGCAGGTTTTTTAGATTTCCTATTATAATAATCCATCATTTCATTTGCCATTTTAGATCGATACTGCGGGTTAGATTGAATCCTTCGAAGGATAAAATCAGATAATATATGTTTCAGATGTTGGGAATCTGTACTTTTATTCATGACTTAAAGCCGAGCCAGAATGTGGAAAGATATCATTGTGCGGTGCTCTAATGAAAAATAGAAAAAAAAACCTTCATGGATTTTCTTTCTGACAGAGTGGTGTGATTCGACAGTACCGTGCTTCGAAGACCACGGTGAAAACCTTTCTTCGGAAATAAAACGGTAGGAGCGGAGGCGCTGCGCTGTCAGAATAGATTGATGGCCCTGTTCTCTCGCAGACGCAGATACATTACTGAAAAAGCCCCGGCGAAGAAATTATCGAATCAGTGTTCCGTATCAGACATCGTTTATAGCAAATATCATCATTTATTGACGGATGATAGATTACAGTTCATATCGTAGTTTGGCATGCGAAAGGGTGGCTTGAGTGGGTTGTTATTGCGATAGCATAACCGCTGACCAGCCGGTGGACATTGGGATTTATTCCATTGCGGTTTTGCGAATTAGTTCTCTATCGTCGAATGCGACGTAGCATGTAATTTACTTAAATCAATGACGGATTGTTCACAAATTATTGGTTTAATAACAAGTATAAACAGCGCTCGTAAATATCGAATATCGTTTGCTGTATAAAATAATGTGCCTCTCTGCATACTGCATATTTATTGACGTAGAACAGATAATAGAATTGTGCGTGTGACTCGAATGCTGAAAAGCGTTTTACTATTGAAAGAATATGCCATGTGAATATTGAGAATTGAGAAAGGTGCAAGCAATATTTTGTTACTGAACGAAGACAAGTAAAATATTGGTATTTTACATTTATGATAGCTTGTTCTGTTCTTCTGATATGTACATTTTCTGCGTATGGAAATAGTTACTTATGAAACAGTGCGTGAAGTAAACTTTTTACGCCCGAACGCGATGTTTGAATTCAGGAAGAACATCACGTACAGTTTTATACAATATTTTGAAACAGCTGCTATCTAACAGACCCCTGAATGAGAGGTGAAACCATTTCAAGTCGTTTTTTTTTAATTTTTGAGATGTTAATCGAAAGCACAACTAATTCTTCAGGATACTTCACAGCAAATGCTCTTTAGACATAGCAGTTAAGTTTTTTTCGGACTGAAATCTGCTGTGGCATTCCTTTTATGTCGAGATTAATGCCTAAGCAATTATTTCTTATCAGCGCACTCCCCAGATGTCAATTCCCTTCCAGCGTTATTAACGCCCCCGAAAGTAAAAAAAGGTTACTGTATGACCAAAATGAGATTAGAATACGCGGCCCTCGGCACTACGTCGACACCTCTTAAGGTATTCAGTCTAATAACAGGTGCCGTAATCACAATCTTTTCTGGGCGAGAATTTTTCACTCAGATCTCCGATAATGTTCTTGCATTCGTAATATTCTGGCAAGAGTCTCACAAACTTCGTATTAATGTTCTTCAACTCAGAACTAAGCGAAAAAGATATTTTTTGTATTTAATTAGTCTAACTTTATACGTATATTTTATCCTTATTTATTCAAAACTTATTGAGTTCCTGATTATCAAACTTATGAGTCCGGATTGCGAAACATTGCATGTCTTTTTAAGCTACTTCGAAATCTGTTTGTTTCTATAATGAGTCTTTGTTTGTTTGAACTTATATTAATTAAATTAAAAAACTGATAGAATCCCTTGAATTGGAAACAAATCAGAGCTGTGTTTCATTTTGATAGAGAGCATAATAAATTTCTTTTCCTTTTAGATAAGTGTGTATCATTTGCTAGTTATTTGTTTCTAACATTTTTACTCTAAATTAATTCCACGCTTTCTTCTGTATAGGGTTTCGTCTTAGACGACACCGCTAAGACGTTCTACTTTATTAATGCCTCTTAACCCAGTTACATACTTCAACACTAAAAGAAAGGGGTAGCTCCTGATCTCTCAAGTGATTCGTGCCTTTGAACCTTGTCTTCTTGGTCGGTGCATTCTGCACAACCATTGCCATCGATTTCCCTCATACTGCAATCTTATAACTGCAGTTAGATGTTTTTTTTGTGCTCAAATTTATATTAAATTTTGCGTTGTAAAAGATGTTTCCTGTGCATTTTGTAATAGTTAGAGATACATAATGGATACTAATGATGTCATTCCATAAATTTTTCCTGCATCATTTATTATATTTGTAACAGTGAGGATATTCTATTTTATTTTTCGGAGTGTATGAGTACTTATCCGGCTATGACTTTTATTACACACAACCAAAATTGTAAGTGGTTTCAGTTAAGTGGTATATACTACCGGCAATGAAGTTATGACAACTAGTATAGAATTAAAAAAAAAACATTTTTTTAATATTTTAATACTGTCAACATTATTTGTAAAAAAAATCTACAATAAGCCTACACCAAAGGTATTTAAGACGACATCCTCATCAGAATAAATTTTATTAAAGACGATATTTAAGTCTATCCTATACAGCGAGCTAATAAAAATCATTAATAACGATATTAAGAAACGCCCGAAAGACACTGTCATACAATATGGGGTAGGGTCGACAGGTTTGTAAAAATCTCACGTAGGTGCTCCTAGAAGGTCTCCAACTGTAAACAGGAATAATTGGATATCTGTACTTGTCAATTATTTCTAAATGCATTGTTTAGATTGCGGTGTTTTGTGAAAGTAAGTATTAATAAAAAAGGCGAAAGGAAAGCCGATAAAGTTAACGAAAAGAGATTTGCTATTGATCACATGTACCAAGAAGGACAGTCCTGTGCGTGTGATAGCAAAAAGTTGAAGTGAACAAACTCTTGCAGTCCATGACGGCTATTCGTCGCTGCCGAGACAACGAACACTTTCGGACCGGAATTATAATAATCAAATAACAATTTAGTTTGCTAAAATACCACATAGAAGCGACATCATGCATTGTTAAAGAGCAGTTGTATACAATTTCAAACATCGGATAAAAAAAGAGTGAAATCTAAAGTTTTAAAATCACCCCACAATTAGCGACAGAATGAATGGAGAATTAACAAAAATAAAACATTACCATGGAATAAATCGTTGAAACTGACAAATGTATTGTGATCAATATTGGGTTAATCTAGAGCTTTTAATTTCATGACTCCGATTATTTTCATGCGGTATGCATTGTAAGAGTGAGAGACTTATGTAAGCACCTTCTTCATATATTAAGTCGTGCTTTGGAAAACCAGATCTTCGCTATGTCTGTTGCAAACACTAGAGACATCCGGTTTCGTATATAGAGGTTTCTATTATTGAAATAAAAGAAATCAAGTTAAAATGTAAGACAGGGAAGAGATAAAATATGAAGGAACTTAAAAAAGCGTCTACACGAACTCTACGGATACCCGAAGTTCACATAATCCTTTTTTGAATACAAAGATCTTGGAAACTGTCAAAGACCCCAAAATATTTGCTAATATGCAGCCTCGAACTGAATAGGCTGAGTACAAACGTTTTTAGGACAATCAACATCAAATATCTACGAGCTTATAATAGCATAGTAGCACCGAACAGTCTCTTGATAATGATCAGTCTCAGAATCCCACTTCAGCCATATCCAAAACTATATCCGAAACCTACATGTCTGACTTCTGAATTTGGCCATCTATACACAGTTCAGACTCGCCGCTTAGTTAAAGTAAAACATAAGATTTTGCGATGTTTAATTTTAAAATAATTGAGCTCACTCCAATCGTCTCATTTCAATACGCATTCACCGAACGCGACTTTTTCAAGGTTATTTCCTTGAATATGATAGTGGTGTCGTCCGCATATTAGCAAGCATTGTACATATTTGTATCACAAATCTTTCAGGTCGTTCCACAAATAACGAACAATAAAAGGCCTAAAAATGAACTTGCGGCACTCCTGACAAACTGAAGAAAGAGGAAAAAATATGATTTAATATCCCACCTGACATGCCGATATACACACGCAATGTCTTCTACCAGAGAGGTACGATTGTATCAGATGTTAGGGATATCCGCGACTCCGTATTTCCTCAAACTCGTCGTAAAGTACCTGATAGTCAATAGTATCGAAGGCTTGCTAAAATCCAAATAAACACCGCAACCTTTTTCCTCCTATCCATTGATGAGAAATATCATGCAAAAATTAAAACAGGCCTTCTCAACAGGATCCCCAGCAAAAATCCAACTGTAAATCAACTAAATAATTACATCTAGCAAAAAACCATTTATACACGGGAACATAGTTGCGTGTTTAAAAACATCAGGAAAACGCTTTCACATCATCGAATTTAAATCTCTTCTAAAGGTTTTGCTATGAAAACTATAGTTTCTTCATGTTTTTGTTGGTACATTTCTACACCCAAGCGGATAACAACTCTCGAGAAAAATCGACACATTAAATGTTTAGTAAGAGAAATCGGCGATTGACGGCGCCCGACAGCAGCGGAAATGAATAGGGGACGCGAAAGACTGATATCTTAAACAAACAATTAAAGCCGCTTTAGAGAAAGGTTTAATTCGGCAGCATTGCGGTAAGAAACCGTTGCTTCGTCGTGGAAACCGCCAAAAAACGATTACAACTGGGCCGAACTCATAGAAATGGGACCGCAGAAAATTTCAGAAACGTTCTTTGGACTGACAGTACAAGTTCGAAGTGTTGGGGCAGAGTGCAGGTTTTGTAAGCACGCACGAAGGACGAGCGAATGTTGCGCGATGTGGTCGTAACCAAGTAAAACACGGTGGTGGTTCATTATGGTTTGGGATTGTTTTAGTAGTACGAGGGCGGAAAATCTCAAAATTGACGGCATTATGGCGCAAGAAAATTAAGACACCATATTGGAAGAAAATGCTGTAACATAGGATTGCAGTAATAGGGGAGCGCGTCGTCTTTGCCATGATATGAATCAAACACACGGCAAGAGGGCCTGGAAAGAATTATCTCGCGTCAAAGTAGAGGATAATGGTTTTGGAAATCATGCCCTGGCCTCTGGCGGAGCAGATTTAAAACATATGTGGGCTAAACTGTATAGGCGAGTAGAGAAAGTCTGCCCACTTCGAAAGAGCACCTGTAGCGACTTCACCAAGCGGAATGGACAATATTTCCCAGGAAACTCTTAACAAAATTAACAGAGCGCAATGTCAACGAGTGGTCCGGGTCGTATGAAAGCCAAAGGAGGATCTTGTAAGAAGAAAGTTAAATTTTATGAGATGTTTTGTGTTATTATTAATTTCGCCTAAAAATGCGAGATGTTATTTTTTTCGTGATCCCATTTTTACCTACTCGGTAAATATTTCCTCAATAATGGATAGAATTATTATTATCTAGTTCTATAGTTTCCCTAATCAATGCACAAATATCAAATCTACACTGTAGATATACGTATATCGGCGTGATACGTTGAAGGTGAATGTTATCTTTCATCAACCAACTAAACAGAGGTATTCCAATAATGCGAGTCTCAAATGTTCCGTCTGTATACGAAACTTCATGAGAGACTCACGCAAAGAAAAAAAGAAAGATTATAGAAATATTCAAATTCGCTTCGTCTTTCCACCTGAAGTAACGCCAGGTAATTCCGAGACGTGATTCAATGTTGGAATACAAGTCATACCATACATACACACAATGTTGAGCTCAGCTCGCCTGCCGAAAATTAATATTTCGGTTGTGCCTCTCGCGCACGTACGGTGCCAAAACTTCCGCATTTCCGACGAACTTTCCGGGATACAAAAAAAAAATGCCGACATCGACCCGGTTTTTATAATTTTATTACCTGCTGTAGGAACTTAAGGGAATTGGCTGTATGTGATTTTTTTAGGCCTGAAAACGACACTCGAGAGTTGTGGGGAAATAATTAAAAACTTGCCCGACTTTATTTTTAATGTAATTAGCACGTCGACGTAAACGGGAAATCAGTTCAATTAGCACTTGCTGTTTAGCAAAACTCGCAGATACAAGCTAAATAATGTTTGAGTGCGATAACTAATGTAGACTCTGAAAATTACGCAGTGAAGTACATTATTTGGACACGTAATAGAATTGGACGTTTTGACCCTAAAACTGTTAAGATGAAAACAGAACAAAAACGTGGCGTCATAGATCTTGTAATTGTTAGTAACAAATTTTGTATACAGCTGCATCATCCGTTAAAAGGCAGATATTTAACAATTTAATTAAGTGAAGCTTTTTGCTTTATTAACAAGCGATTCACAGAGTACAGATTAAAAAAATCAAATATTATTTTGGTTTCAAGAGAGATGATAAATATAATATATTATATATTTTGGAAAAATGTGAAGACTTTAATTACATTTAGAGTGCTCTATTGTATGTATTAGCGCAAAAATAATGTTCATGTGGACTATTGTTTACAACCGCTTTAGATTAACATTTATAAATCTATCTGTTTGATATTTTTCTTGGTTATTTATTGTTAGTCTTATGTAAAAAAATAGAACAGAAATGTTAAAAATGACGTTTTAGGTTACTTTAATCTTTAAAACTTTCTGCAAAGCTACATTTGTATAATATATACAGGTGAGTTTTTTTTATCTTGAGACAATGGAACATCCTCTAAAACTCTCCTCAAATCAAAAAAAGACCTTAATAAGATTTGTTATAATGTAGGTGGTAGGGGGCTCATTGAATGGTGCGCAAACTCGATTTTTCACCTCACCCCCAGAGTGGGAGGGGGAATAACTTTGAAATCTTAAATGGGAAACCCCCACTTTGTATTGCAAGATTCGGATTCTACGCCATGCAAGTATGCAGTTTTTTGTTTGAGACTTTTTTCAGATTCGTAACAGATTGCGCTGTAATCGCAAAAATTGATTAGTGTTTAATATTTAGAACAGTAAATGGAAGGTAATAATAAGTAAAGTAAAAGTAATGATGAAAGGAAGTAATGATAAAGTAAAGTTCTTCGTTGTTGAATGGCTTTTTGAAATGTTAGTTTATGTTAAAATAAAAAAACACAAAATCATGTTTGCTTGCTTCTCTTTTTTGTGTATTTTTTCTAGACGTCATGTAGTCATGTTTTTTTTTTGCGATTACAGCGCAATCTGTTACGAATCGAAAAAAGTTTCAAACAAAAAACCAACAACAACAAACAAAAACTACATACTTGATGGCATACAATCCGAATCTGCAATACAAAATGGGGGTCCTCATTTAAGATTTAAAAGTTGTCCTCCCTTCCACTGTGGGGGAAGGGGAGGTGAGGTGGGGGATCGAGTTCGGCACCATTCAGTGAACTCCCTACATTATAACAAATCTTATTAGGATCTTTTTTTAATTTGATGCAGTGTTTTAGAGATATACCGTTGTCTCAAGATAAAAAAACTTACTCAGTATATTGTAAAAATTACATGCAAGTATTTGTAAATTAGTTTTTGTTTGATCATTGATAAAATTAGTATTACTTTTGCTTTACTATTTTTTTTTTATTTTATATAAATATTACGTTAAAAATATGGGTTGATTTGATGTTTTTTGGTTAAATTATGAAAAAACGTTATAAATTTTTGATTTCTAAAGAAGTTCTAAAAAACATTAATATTAAATTATACTTAATTATAAAATTAAAGTAAGATGTTTGGTGAATAATTGTGTGCTTGTTTTTAATCATTCATTCTCAACTGGATTTTTTTATGTTTATCTTATGCATTATTTAGAGAACATTTCCTGTTTTAAACATTTGGTCTTTATCTAAAGTTCGTATATTATCTAAATTTAAGAATGATTTTGAGTTCATGTTTTTTTCAAAGCTGTAACTTTTTGCTATGTATTGCGTGGTATTTAATCACAAAAAATATATAAAAAATGCATGTAAAACACAAATCTAAAAATACATCAATTTTCAAAAACCTACAATATCAAAGTCGGCACATAAAAATATCCAATCCAAATCTGCAATAAATTTTATCGAAAATTGAGAAAAAAAAACATCAACACGTAGTGCATAGCAACGGACGTGTCAATATTATAATGGAGTATATATTAGTAATTACTATGTAATACACAGTAAAAAGTTGCTGTAATAATGCAGTAATAATCCTGTTTTATTTTACAGTATTGTTACTGTAAGGAAATTTTTACAGGAAAATTATGACGCTCTATAATTTCTCAACAAATAAGTAAATAATAAATGTAAAAAGTCAAAAACTTGATGTCAATTTCTGACACGCGTTAAAAATATATCAGAAATGATCCTAAATGTACAGCGATCATACTGTGATTTAAAAGTGGGGAAAACATGATGATGCGATACTGTAAATTAACAGTTATACTGACATTGTCTTTCTTCATCTGTAAAATTACAAGTTGTTCCTGCGCGGATAATTACCAGGAATACTAATATAATTTTTGTTACTGCTGTACATGCAATACGGGATAAAAAGCACATAAATATAAACAAAATCTTACAGCTTTAAAAAAAAACATGAAAAACCCTCAAAATTAAGTAAACTTTGCTTTTAAAAATATAAAAATTTTAACAAAAAAAAAATTAAAAACACGAGATTTACCCGAAATGCTGCAAATTTATAAACATAAAAATTCACTTAACGATAAAACAGACAACACTTCACTAGACTACATAACTTAATTATATATTTAAATAAAGAATTACAATTAATATAGTTTGTAGAAGCCAAAGTGCACTTTAGCGAGACATCACTATAAATAATTTTTGTGTCGAATCGGGAGCTTTCATATTGGTGCTAAATACCCAAAACGCGAGAATAACAGCAATTGGTACAACTTCTGTATGTGGTTTAAATTTTAGAGTTTGTAAGATTTTTCTGATACAACAATATATCTTATAATTCGTGACATAGATTTGTATCAGAGAAATTATTAAGCTGCATTCGTTAACGCACAATCAATCTTCATCACGAAAGTTTTCCGATGTATTCGAATACTAGTGGTATAAGAGTGAATATGTGGATGAATGACTGGGATTGCTTAAAAATCCTTCAGTTTTATTATGCGAAAAATATGGAATCTACCCCCTTACGTAGTGTTTGTAATAAATTGCTATTCGGCGTTGGCCGTGGTATATGCAATATTTTATAATGACTATTATGAATGCAATAACTACATTGCAGGATTAATCTTAATGCACAATTTTACTATAATATTATTAATAGTTATGTGTACAGCTTTCTATAATAAAATTTGTAAACTCGTGCGTCACACTTTTGTTACAAGTACCATGATCGTTGCTATTGTACCTACTATCTATTCCTCAAGTTATGGAAAATATATAAAATATATTGAGAGTATACTTCTGTTCTGACTTATTTACTTTTTTTCACCACTATATTACTAATCACTTTATTCTTATTCTGATTCGTTATTGTTACTTTGAAAGTAATTTTGCAAAAACAAAACGTATGGTCCCCGAGATACTTTCAAAAATCAGGAAAATTTATGGGATGGCGTAAGCCGAAATCACAAAAAATTGCGGTTTCTTATACCATGATACTGTTTTAGTCCCTAAAGTTTCATTGAAATCTATTGTTAGAATTATAAGTCATTAAACACAATATTTTAAATTGTAACGTTCTTTTACCTCCACTCAATTTCTCGTATTCGTTTCTTTTTCACGGTATCTATCGCAGGCGCGTCAGTCAGACTGTGTGACCGTTGCGACAGCGGAGCCGTTCTTTCTCTTTTGCTTATGTAAACAAATAATCTCATGAAACCTAATATTGCTCGCATAACATCTTACCCATTAGCCGGTAAATTATGGAGGTGCAGAAATAATAATGGTATGTGTGACCCAAAAGATTATCAAACAGCAACAAATAATGCACCGAGGTCTAATACCAATAATACAACGTCTAACTAAATAGGCAAAGAATTTATTAGACATGTATGAACATATTCTACGTGATGAGAAAAAAATATTTTCAAGCGCTAACACTATATTTTCGCATTGCGCACTGAAAACCCGATATATTTAAACCAATCAAATATATTTTGTTAAGCATATTTTCTTTGAAACAAGCATGCCCTCTGTAGATGAAAAACTGTACACTATTGACCGAAACAAAATATTTGTTAGAAGTTTTTGATGTATTCAAACAAATTATTTAGTTCAGTATGGTCTTAACATAATAATATAGTTCAACTTTGCAAAAATGTTGGATTGGTGCAATTACTTTCATACCTACTGTTGAGACAACATCGGCACTTTACTCAAACAAATTTGCAAAGATTGCAAGCTTTTTACAGTAAAAAATCAACACATTAATGTATTTCTGCTTATAACTGTAATAATTAAGGGGATTTTTTCCCAAGAAAAATTTTCTCCTCACGCAGGATTCAAAGCTACATACTATCGTTTACCGGAGGAACGTTCTACCGATTAAGCTAGAGAGGAGCAGATAGATTCGAGGAATAAATCGACGATATTTAAGAAGGACGTTGGTCTGCCAGCATCTTGGACATATAATTACTAATAACAATCTTAGTATTTATGTTGCCTTTGAGAGTTGGATGAATTCCCGTCTTAGGCAATGTTGTAAAATAAATTGATTTTAATTAGGTAGATTTTATGTCATGCAATTTTCATAAACCCATTTGCTTTAAATTTCCTATAAATAACATATTCCAAGTGTATTAAATCTGTTTTTTTAGTCTTGAGATACCAGAGACGTTTTATAGGGATTTCTCTAACAAGACAAATAGTTCCTACACGAACAAAATATATATGTATACATATGGATTTATATCACAGCACATATATAGGTACCAAAATATATGTACACACATATGTTCAACTTGGATAAAATTTGGCACACCGCGATAGGATTTCTGCTCACTGTCCCCTTCCTGTTAAATTTAAAAGTCCTTGCTCATAATCAATATTTATTTTACAGCATTGTGGTATACTGCAGTAGCATGTGTAGAAATTTATAAACGTTTGAGAAACGATTGTTGTTTTAAACTGTGTGCTTTACCCCAATTTTAGTATAATATACATTTACCATAGCAACATATCTATGGTAAATTTTCTTAGCGTGCGCACGTAAAATAACTCATGAACTTAGCTAAGATAACCTACTAGAGGCACAATATAACTCAAGAAGGTGTTCCTGGTATTTGAGGTTTTTGGGTCATATAAAGTTCAGCGTGAATTAAGTATCTGATATATTGTAATATACAGCAACAATACTTAAAAGTGAAGCCACGTTAACTTTTTTAATTATTAAGTTTTAATTACGTATTGACGTATTGCACATTTATAGTAAGTCGAGTGAAACGTTTAATTGAACAGTTTTGAACTGTTGAGACTAGTAATGTAACGAATGCGTGATTTTACACACTCGTGAATGCGAATGCGAATACGAATATTAACTTTTTAATTTTACTAACGCTATCTATTAGCTCTAAATTTACAACTATACGAACACCTGCATTAAGCGCTTGTGCGCACACGCAGAGAATTAAATTTCTCCATCACCGCAGTGAAACTAGCAAACACAACCGAATCGTTTCGACTTTTTACGTCTTATTCTTGTCAATTCAAGTTTAATATTGAGGTTATTGATGGTTATTCTAATGTAAACTGCAAATTTGTGCTCAAAGGGTTGTTTTAGGATCTCAATGAATTTAAATATTTGTTGTTTTTTTTCTAAATTATCCATTTTAACAGATAACTTTTTTATTTGCAATATTCGCATATTTATTGCGAATGCGAATATTCGTTACATCACTAGTTGAGATTTGTTTTTCTTTGAGTCTATAACTCAATGAATATTCATATTACCTGAAACAAACATGTATTTACTTACAAAAAAGCGAAAGCAAAATTGGATTATATATAAACAACAATAAATTGGGGTAATACAACCCGTAAAATATTGTGAGAATGTGAGTAGCCTTCAAAGGTGTTCTCGGGATTCAAATTACTAACAGGCGATATGCAGTGACCGGCATAAATATTGCAATATATGGGATTTTTTTTTTATTATTAAAATATACTAAAACGTTTTTTGGGAGATATAGTTGGTGCATGTCTAGGAACCCCAAAATCTATTTTGGAACACGTCACGTGACCACTAGTATGGCGGTAAATTTAAAAAAAATTGCTGTGAATCTCCAAAAAGTGAGGTTAAATGATATGATATTCAAAAAAGTTATTTGAAAAAGTTCTGAGGCTGCATGCAAATTTTTGTAAAGATACTTTAAAAACTTAAAAATCGCAATTTTTCCAAATATTGATCAATCGAATTACATATCTATTTTTTTGTTCATTTTCAGCAGCTCAACTACAGTAATATTTCTAAATCTGGTTGATACCCAAAGAATTTTGTCAATTTTTTGCATATTAACACAGTAAAAACTGAAAAGTACGTTTTCGGTATGACAGTTGTTGTTGCGAGGACCTGTATCTAGAAGTAATAAACAAAATTTTACAAACATTTTTATTTTAAAGCGCTTAATAAACATTACTTTTATTAAAAATTATAACACTTTTTTGTTTTCTGCATAAAAGTGGAAACAGTTACGTCTAAAACGTCAATAAATGGAGATGCACGACGCCTTAAAAGATATAATTGTAAGTGCTCAATAAGAAAGCAAGTTTTCTTTTGAATATGAAACGGGATTGGAGTTTGAAGATTTGGAAGAACCACTTGAAGCGCAATTTGTGGAAGATGTAGCGGGAGATGAAGAAGCTAATTTTGAAAACGTTTCGAAGAGGCAGTGTTATTGACATGGACTAAAAAATGAAGCTATAGAATATTGGAAAAGTGGTAAAACCAAGCGACGTTCTGTCGAAAGTGTGAAAAAAGATTTCAACAAAGTGAAATCGTTAACGCAGTTATATATGCATAGTTGGGAAGAAAGTATTAAAAGAGGTGGCACTCATACGGATAAATTACGGTTCATTCCAGAATACGTTCTTACAAAATTTCAAAGTAGCATGAACTATGGAAAAATAATTCATGATATGGATCTTCGACGGTGGGCTTTATATAGAAACTAAAGAGGAAATTGGACACGAAAAATTTAAAGCGGGGAATTGGTGGATATGTCATTTCAAGAATGGAGAAGAAATCTAGCAAGTAACACATAATAATTGTATCACGCAAAATAACAAAATTTATTACTCTCTCACTCACTCTACACGTACTGGTATGAAAGAGTTACAGTTGGTAAGCAGTGCTTTTATTAAAGAAGTTAAACCGTATATAATTAGTATTGGTAGAAGCAATGCATATAACGCTGATGAGAGTTAACCTAGAAGTTCGTTCCGGCCGTGCTTTAACAGTAAAGGGCCAGAACACCGTTGAAGGAGTTGTGCAATCTTTGCACTCTACAACACATAGTTACAGAATTTTACCAGCGTTTTCTGTAAACGGACGCTTACTTTCGCCATTATTTTTGGTACTAAAGGAATCTACAAATACGTTTAGACCTCGAGCTGCACAATCATTTTTTCGACCTGTAAATGTGTATATTTCTTCTTCAACGTCTGGAAAGCTCACTCCAAATCATTTCAAACTCTGGCTAACAGATATTTTCTTCCGAAATATTGAACCAAATAGTGTTCTTTTGATTGATTCTTCGAGTGGCCATTGTGTTGCCGAACTTCAGAAATTGGTGCCAAAAGATAAAACTGTAAACATTTTAAATATACCCAAAAAAACAACAGCAATGGTAGGACCTCTGGATGTGTTTGGCTTTAGACTCTGGAATTTTTTTTATAAGATTTTTTTTTGATACAGTGATTATTATGAACTATGTCGTAGACCTCCATCAGAGAAATAGTATAATTAAGCTGCAATCGTTAACCCACAATCAGTTTTCTTCACCAAGATTTTTCGAAGTCATCAAATACTCGTGGTGTAAGAGTGGATACGTGTATGAAAGACCTGGGTCCTTTAAAAATCCTGTAGAATTTTGTTTTGCCAAATATGCAGAGTCTACACCCTTGTGTAGCGTTTGTCGAAAACCTGCTATTGTGCGTTGTTCGTGGTGCAAGCAGTACCTGTATTTTCAGTACTTTTATACTGACTACCATTATTGCAATAATTACATGGCATAATTACTATATGTGTCATTACACATATAGTAATTATGTACATTTACTATCCACAATTATAATATCAATAGTCACATTACAGTGTGTAGTGTATTGAATGTTTCACAAGCGTTATACGTTCTTTTTAAGTCTGCTACATTGTTTTTTTGAAAATTTATTATTCTTACGAACATATTAGTTTTATTGATACTGCTGTATAGAATACCATGCCGAACAATGCACGTAAAATATGCGATAAATGAATAAAAATATATAATCATGTGTCTTGGTTCTTCTTGTATACCTAATTTATTTTTAATATGCGCACTTTCCTTATGTAGGCAAGTCTATTTGCTTTCAATGCTCATTGTCAGTTCCTGTACAACTTTGGGGCAATGTTATTTATTTTGTCAAATTGCGACGTTTCGACTAAACATAAATAAACATAAACTAACAAGTTTACTCGAGTAAGGCTTGCTTACCCCAACAGTATCGATGTCAATTTTTAATATAAGTATGTGCAATAAATTTCGTAAATCTTATAGTAAATTTCGAATGTCTCATTAATATGTGTATCTTAGAACTGAATAACGAGGTTTTATTTGATTAGTTTTTTGCTTGAAAAAGACTAAATGTTTAGTCAAAACGTCGCAATTTTACAAAATAAATAATTTAAACCGATAGTGCTCTATTTTTGGCCACTCATCCCCAAATTATATATGATGGTATTGGAGCATTGAATTATTTTGAAAAATATAGTATACATATTCAGTCAAATAATTTTAGAGACTTTAGTTACTGCTGCGAATTGAAACCGGTTTTCTTGGTACTAATTTTTACCATTCCCATTTATTCTGCTGCGTAGTTGAAACTTTGTTCTCGACCGCGATGTTACTGTTTTATGTATCTGACTGCTTGGCACCGATTAAGAAAATTTATGACCATATCTGCTAAAATTTTGACACGTAACCTATATTTTACATTTTTAATTTCCATTATCTGTTTTTTACGCAATAGATATCTTTAGGGGTGATTATAGCAGAGATGTTTTTGAAATTATGGTTTGAAAAAGATCGATGCATCAGCCGATACGTTACTGGAAAGACTAATATAACAAATAGGAATAAATAATTGCTCAATTAGCCAAATTTTAATTTTCAACTAAAGAGCGTTTTATTAGTATCATTGAGTAAGTTGCCGAATGTTAAACAGGCATTTTAAACTGTTTCAGTAACCACTTTTTTTGTAATGGGGCATCCATGGACTGTTTACGTCAATACGAAACTATATATCCATTAATAGACTTGAATATTGAATAAGCTGTAAAACAAATCTGATTTTGAATATCTTTTTTTGTGAACTAATAATAACTCAAGATATTTTTAAATTTTTAATTACCTAACATTACAAATTCATTGATCGCATTTAAAACCAATAAAGTGTTCATACGGCCGGCTTGTGCTCATTTTACATTTCCTTTCCTCTTGGTAAAGGAATGATACTATAATGCTGTAGCAAAATATTACTGCCAATATTTCCGTAAATAAAACTTCATTAACTGCTGACTTTTATTGCTATCGCGGCAGTAAAAATACTAAGCCGCTACTTTCCACACGTAAATTACGAATTATCCAGAACTCACGAACTGCCTGGTAGAGGAAACAAACTTTAATTTTTTCCCTGATTCTTGCATCCTCAGTCGACAATTCCAAAGTGGAGCTTACCACTTCTGTAGATGTCATTAGCGACATGTGAGTTACCGCCAAACTTTTACCAGCAAAGGATCAGAAGTGGGAATTTTCTATTGCGTTATTTTCTCTTCTTTCGTAGCGTACATATAACTTTTTACTCCAGTTTTTCGTTCAGGAATACTGACGGCGTGTTTTTGTTCCCTCGTTTCTTTCGCGTTTATTAGCTATAACTTCTTCAATATTCACTCAAAGGGATGGGGTGATATATGCACCACTTGTAGATGGCGTTGTTTCAGTCGCTTGGAAACGAGAAGGTCGAGAGATACCGTTAAATGAGCGAAGATTTAGTGTTCCAAGTACTGATCAAAATTCATTCTCACGTGATTTTTTTCGCTCTTGTTGGATTAAATGGGAATAAAACGCCAAATTTTGAGCTTGTATAAATTTATATTTTGTTTTGTATTCTTTTAAAGCGACGCGATGTTTCAACAGAAGCGTTGGTTTTCATAAAGCTTTGAATGTTAACAAAATAAGTCAAAATTATGTCAGTGTTTAAAATTAAGTTAATTAACAGGCAGTACATTATTGAAGCTATAAAAATTGAATACATAACAATTGTATATTTATTAATGTGGTAAGTTTGATCTTCAAAAGTAAAATCAATTTCAATTTTACTAATTTCTAGAGCTACTTCTCTTTCACTGCTTTTGCTGATATGGTGATTCCTATAATAGCACACGAGCTCCGTCTTCGTTGGCATTTCTTTCGTTAATTGCTTAGGCCAGACCGGCTCCTCTTAAAGAGCCACGGGGCCATGGCCCCACCATTGCTAATCACAAATTAATTATTAAAAAGCTTTTATTTTCTGTAAAACTACCGATAAATACACGTGTATATACAAGAAAGACTGTTGAAAGTAGAAACATATGTAGAGGGCCGTCACATACGGATTGTCCGCAACACAAACTGGGTTCAAGAATATTTAATATTTATTAATTATAGCAATAAAGTGTAGTATTATTCTAGGATGACATCGCAAATTAATAACTGTAGTATTTCAAATCAAATTGAACTATCATTCATGTCTTTCTTAGGGTAAAAATTACAAAAATGAAATAATAAATATAATAAAAGAGTTATTCCTGAAAGATACATCATAATAGTGTTTCAAGTAAAAAAGGAAAAAATAAGCCACTTGCTTAGGTAAACAAACAAAGAAAATAAAAATTGTGTTCCTTATTCTTTCTAAGAAATACGTCCACTTATGCTTAAAATATCCATTATATTTTATAGGACGATCTTCGCTTAAATAACTCATGTGCTCTGTGTTGTGTTATATCTGCGTCGATATAAAATCATAAAAACACCTTAATAATTTTGCGTTAGTTCAGGTGGGGGAATGTAAACAAGTGACCCATGTATGTACGTGCAATTTAAAAACTAAATATATTCCGAAGGAAATACGTTAGTATTTATATTTAGGTAGATAAGTATTCCCGATAAGAACTTAACGTATTTTTCATTTTAAAATGGCTTCTAAATTTGTGTACATTAAATTTTTTTCAGTCGGTATTATGTTAGTTACAATAGCGGTTTAAACCGTAGTTCAATGACCTTCGGTTTAAACTTCACTTTAGGCTTACAATCGATATAAATAAAAAAAATAAACCCGATATATATCATTTAAGTTGTATCAGTAAAAATTCTAGATTGCCATGAAAAGTACAGAAATTTAATATAAACAAGAAAAGAATATTTAGTTATCAAAAACTCTTGTTTACTAAAACCAAAATATTAAATATTTTCAACATAATCATCGCCTTTATTTATACAATTAACAATCTTTCTTCTAATTGCATGTAAAATATTACAATATAAAAGTCGGTATGGTCTCTATTTAAAATAAATATTTAATAACCAAATCGTAGACAATCCGTGAAAAGAGGTTTTTTATACTATCTAATAATATACAGGGTGTAATATTAAAAAAAAAATGCAAGTTGTATTCAGTTGTGTATTAATTTATGGGTAATATCAACTTTGAAAATTGCAAAAGATAATAGACCAAAAATGCTATTAGTTTTGTATTTAAAATGTTTTCCTCTCTTAAATAATACAGCCTGTAAGTAGAGGTTAACAAAAGGACAGCATGTACATAAAACTCCTTTGGTAAAGAGTGGTATTGTGCAAATCGGGCTTGTATTCTTTCCTATATCTTGTGTTATGTGAATGCTGTATGTTGTTTTTTTTCAAACATATTAAGATTTTTAAATACGAAAACAACATATCTCGTATATATGCAGCGATGACAATATTAATATTCTGTAATCAATAAATAAGCGCTTCTACAGCATAAATGCCATTAACCAGTCAGTGCTACTCCCACAATGTATCACACCAAATCTTAAATAACTCTGAAAACAAGCAAAGTTAAGGTGCGAACCACATCCGAAGTCGTGTGTGATAATTTTTATAGTGTAATAGCAGCGAGCTAAGTGATCGCGTAGTATATTTATGTGTTTGGTCCATCTCAACCCTGAGTCCGCAATCACGCCCAACAATCTCGGGGAGTTAGTGAAAGGAATTCGCAGTGAATCCACCGTAAGGTGTTTTTGATCACTGTTATTGTTTGCTCGACAGGAGAGACTTATAGCTTCTGACTGATCAGCATTTATTCTAAGTTTGTTTTTATTTATCCAGAATTGGAATTTTTGTAAAACGTTTGTGGATAAACCCATAGTTTCCTCCAAAGTTGAACATGACACGAGAATATTGAAATCATCTGCGTAGCAGATCAGATCTACCATTATATACTTCAGGAACATATGCAAATCATTGATAAACACAATAAAAAGTGTTGGGCCAAGAATAGAACCCTCAGGAATTCCAGTAGTTACACAACGGACTTCCGACGTGATCCCACCATTCAGTCTAATTCTCTGTGCTCTATTACTTAAATACGAAGAAAGCAATTCAAGTGCAATTCCATATCTTTCTAATTTATTCAAGAGTAACGAGTAATTAATAGAGTCAAAGACTCATCAATAAATAGTCCGCACATATATTTTTTATTGTCAAGAGCTAAAATTATTTTATTAATCAATTCTGCAGTAGTCGTGCTAACGTTTTTATTTTTCATGTATCCGTGCTGAAAGGAACCCAGCAACCATGAACACAGTAAAAAGTTAATTAGTCTGACGCTTTCATAAATTTTAGAAAAAGCTAGGTACCAAAGCAGAACCAAATTGTAGGTGGTGAACCAGTAAAATAAACAATTGATCCCACTGGCTTACCCCATATAAACTATGCAACGAAAAGACATAAATAGCCTTCCACTTTATTTTTGAATGTGCCGCATTAAATCAGGCCAGAGATTATTAACTTCGCAATATATTAAGCCTAGTCAAAGGCACTAACTAAAACAGGCTAATTAAGTGCAAGATAATACAATAAAACCACTAGTCGCAGTGTTAAGTGATGATTAAAACCCACTCTGCACTTTTGCAAATCAATACCTACTTCAATCAGTATAATAAATGCAAGAGTCCAATATAAAATTGAATACTAGCTATGGGCATACTTTTTATATTTTAATTATTCTTTGAATTTTTCCCTCAACTACTACATAAGGTACATTTCGAGAGCATAGTTTAGAAGAACAATTAATTCAATTAAAAAAAAATAATAATGTTTCCGTCAATGACAAACTACAATGGTGTGTCGTGTTTATTAAAACAGAGACGCACATAATAACACTGCGACTAGGTATTTTGTAATTTAAATTTGTTAAAAGGCCAAGTCCGTTGTCGTTATATCACGCTATAATACTATCGATTTCGACGAATTGTTCTTTGTTTGCCAACCATAATAGCACTACTAATATGGAGACGAGTTCCAGTATAGCCGTGCAAGTGACACGAACAAGTTTGCCAGCTAAATTTATGTTATGAGAATACACAAACACAGGTTATTGCCGCAAGATGTACGACTAGCGCATGTCTACTAATTTTGCTATTGTATTTTCCTTATTACTTCTTTTTAGCCATATTAACGTAATTTAATGCTGGAGAAACTTCAGAATTAGAAAATACTACATATAACTTACATTGTATTGACAGAATGGATGAAGGAAATATCAATACTAAGGAAAATGTGTATATACAAACGCTACAGCTTAAATAAAGGGATCTAAACAAATTAGATATTTTGCTTGGTGGTCGGATTTAAATCCAAAGAAATTGTGTATATATATCTTGAGGAGTTCTATTGAAACTATGCTGTGGTCTCAAGCAATAAGGAAATCTAATTTGGTGGATATCTATTTAGTTAAGCGCTTAAAATAAATATGACTTCCCTTTTCTGTTACAAATCAAAACAAAAAAATTAGCACTTAATTTTTTCTATTGGCATAATTGCATTACGACATAACAATAGAATCAATATATCTATTGCATGCTTATACGTACAAACGGTTACATATTCAATTCAATTACGAAAACATCTAAATAAACAGTTTCATAAGGCACAGATAAAGGAAACACGTGGTCTATTATTTGGATGTCATGTGATTCGTAAAAATTAAATGATGAATGAATGGACATCAAAAAGATATAGCCTGCCTACGCAAATGTAAGGCAAACAGGACACATTCTAAATATGTAAAGTTTTTGAATAAAATATAAGTGCTGTCTTAATTTATAACTTGAAAAGAAATTACACAATATAAACACCAAATATCGAATTCTAAAACAACTAATGTAGCTAAGTATATGTTAAAATAGTAAATGGGTCGCGTAGGAAACAACTTTTGTAGGTGTTTTTCGCTAAAATTCGGTAAAAGTATCAGCGATTTCCAAGGAAGCTTTTTCTTATGTAAGCATAAACTTAATTGATGGGCTTAGCAGTAAAACGGTTTAAGTGCATTATTTATAGTTCTGAGCTAATAAGACGTAAAGTTAACTGGTAAACCAATGATTTGACATACGACAATTCGTTTGTAAATCTGAAAAATAGTACGTGTATAGTTTTACCACTAAATTATTACAACTTCTAACTAAGATATTGAGCACCTAACTCATTTTTTTTTATGAATCCGCACTTAGCTTTTGATAAGGGATGATAAAATAACTTCAATGCCCTATTGGCTTATATTTGCGTACACAATAATAATTCAAACAATTATGTTAAATTCAAAAATCCAAGGTAGTTTCTTAACGAAACCTTCTCATGTTTTCAAAATAAAAACGTTTATTCAGAACTATCTCATTTTTGAATTTCCAACTAAACATTTCAAAGACTTTTGAATATAGTCATATAGAAAAGTACAGCATATTCAGAAGCACATACTTATATCTTGCATAACATTTCATGCAAAACAGCGTGTGCAACAGGAGAGAACTAGCTCTACAAATATAAAATAAAAAATTGTTGCTAGTTTAGAAACGTACAACTTAATCATTAAAAAAAAAAGAAATTATTAAGGATAAACTAGTGCTGTTTTCCGAATCCGGATAATTTTGGATCCAAATAAATTGCTATCCGGACTTAAATGTTATCCGAATATCCGGATTCGTAAACCGGATGGTGTATCCGGATATGAGAATCGATTCCGATCTGGATCCGAGAACCGGACAGCAGATTCAGACAGTGAATCTGGATCCTAGGAGTATCTGGATAATTTTGGTTCCGGATATCAACAAAATGTAAAGGTTCCTTAAATAGTATTTCAAATCCCTAAATAAACTTTCAAATAAGACTTCTCGTTTAGAAAATGGACATCAAAGGCTGCTCATGGAAATAAAAAATAAATAAAAAAGGCGGTATGCCTAATTTGTATCCCAAATTCGTACCAATATATAGGAATGGGAACTCAGGATTTGCCAGAAATGCAGGATATCTCCTTAAGGAACAATATGTATGAACTTTTACTAAATGCATTTTAAATGTGAGAGACTCTCTAAAGCTAAAGCTGTAAGAATTCGTAAAATGTCTATGATAATGTTGCCCTTATTTTCGTTCTTACCTTCAGGTACATACTTTTCAAACGCTTAACATTTTATCCTACACGTCTTTCAAATTATGCAGCTGCAATTAGAAATTAAAATAGCACTTCTTCTGAGAAATTCTTTTTCACATTCAACAATTCTTTCTACTAATAATTTCGATTAGATGGCAGCTGTGAACTCACAAGTTAGACTGAGGTAGATATTTGAGATACGGTTTTCCTTTACTGTTGAAATCAGACATTTGATATGAAATACAAATAAAAAGCTCGATCTGCTTGTGGGTAATTTTATAAAAGGCTATCCCCTTTCAAAGATGGGATATAAATAGGTTTTTCTTTTCTTCTTCTCTGTTATTGTGCTCAACAGATTCTTAGATCCAAATTTCGTAAAGAAATATATCAACTGCCACGGTTAGATACATTTGTAATTAGTTGGTGTAACATCTTTCTCAAATTAAATGCAAATCTAAGCTCTACAAATCTTCGATTGTTTATGCAACCGAAACGACAAGTACTCTATACCTAGCGATATGTAATCAGAATTGTTCACCAATCCTTTTTGAATTAACATTAAAGTATACTCTATTTTCGGTTGCATAAATAATCAAGAATTTATTGGGTTTAGATTCGCATTTAATTTGAAAAAGATGGTACATGTTATCTTTAGCCAGAGCGTTACTTTCTCTAGCTATACATGAAACCACATAATCAATCAATACAGGGTGTATCAAAAAAGTAAATTTTGCTTGGGTGTTAACTACACGACATAT
The DNA here is from genome assembly GCA_004143645.1 of Protaetia brevitarsis. NCBI lineage: Eukaryota > Metazoa > Arthropoda > Insecta > Coleoptera > Scarabaeidae > Protaetia > Protaetia brevitarsis. The sequence goes on from RXPK01000255.1 coordinate 1,484,371, forward strand.
AAAGCACAAACCCACCGAAACCGGATTTCATCATTAAAGAATAAAAAAAAAAAAATTAGAGCCAAAATTCTTTAGTCCGGGCCTGATGCAAGGAAACGTCATGTTAAGCATCCGCTAAACGTGGTATTAGGTTTGTTCGCTGTGCAGTCAGAAACTATCCACAACTGAACGACGCATGCGTAATAACAGCTGTGCGTTCGCAGGGCAACAATTTCGAATTTCAACCGTTGGTAATTTAAAATTTGGTGTTCGCACAGTGTCAAAATGTAGTCAGTGACAGTTTGTGATTAATCCAGAAAGTTCACGGATTTCTTGTGGATTTTAAATTCGCTCATGCGCACTAAACGAGAGAGATACACTGCGCCGTGTGCTCCGCCGGCTGACATATAAATTCCAATTGCTGGACACAGATGGCAGTAGTGTCGGTTTTGGATGTGTTCACAAAGCAAATTATCAAACTAATTTCAAAGTACAATCCCTTTTTGAATCATGCGCACTGGAAAAACCGAAATAGTTTCCAATTAAGTCCTGATTCGCACAGCGAACAAACCTATTATGTATAAATACATTGCACTCATTTAGTATTATTCTTAATGGTATGCCGTAAGTTCATTTAAGGTCATTCTGAATAAATAAAAACCCTTGTAAAAATAGCAAAACTGAGGCATTTTAAATTTCTTCTTTTTATAAAATAAACATTCCTTTTTTGTTAAGAGCATCCTACGCAAGTCTACAAAGTGTTATTTTTAATATCCTGATAAGACGTTCGAGTTTCACCGGATATGCGACTTCAGTAGTTACAAAAAAACGTAAATATTTTTCTTTTGCTTTGTCGAATCGAGAGTTAGTTGTTAATAAACGGTACCACATGAATCTGAGTTATTTCTTTTGGATTTATTTAATCATATAACGCAAAATGAATTGAATCGAATTACACAGAAATAAATGTAGATACAGACAATTTGCAAATACGCCTTTTTACTATGATATCGCGCGAAAGTGAATCTATACATTCCCGCGCTTTTGCCGATGCATCAAGCTTCGATTTTCTTTATATTAAATCATGATGGTCCTGAAAAGGATAGTTTTTTCGAGACAGGAAGAATTTAAATAAAATGTTCGAAGTGGCTTGCACTCCAAGCGGCGATCCATACAAAACTAACAGCGGTAATGGCTGAATGATAGTGGTATGTGGCGGTATATTCGGGACAGCATTTAGGTTGGGCACAGGTGCGGCTCTAGCCCACGGCATTTACAAAATATTTTTTTTCTCGTTAATGCTTACAGATAACCCCCCTGTGCATTAAGACTTTTTGATGGTATATGATAACAGCTGCTACATATTATTATATTTACCTCTATATCTGATACACCCTGTATAAGTCGCTCAGTCAATATTGAATATTGGAAATATAAAAATTTTAGCTAATTGAGTAGAATATTCTGCATAATTTTGTATTTACTTTACGCCAAGTTTCGGCAAAACATTTGCATTTATCAAGCTCAATAATTCTTGTAAATGATATCAATTCTTTAAAAACTAATTTACAATAAATTTTGTTAATTTATATATGATTAATTTGAATATTAATGACTAGGAAGAAAGTAAAATATCGCACGATCATCAAAGAATTTTTTTTTGGTAAAAATGAACTCGGTTGATCAGGGTTGATCTGATTGGTTAATCAGAGATGTGTACAGATTACCGCACGGCACTAAAATGTAATCGGCAACCTCTTGCCCATTACATTCCTCAGTAGGAGATTAAACAAGAGGCTAGAGAGTTTCCAAAATCTTCAGGTCAGATGGCTCCCATAGCAATGTACCTTACAAACTTATTTTTCTTGTCAAATATAACATGAATTTTTGGTATTTTTGTTTACATTTTTTATGTCAAAATTTATGGATTCGTTCATACTGACTTAAGGGGGTCACTACATAATTTGAATGTAATGGAAAATCGTAGGGATTATTGCCAGGAGGGAAAGGAACATTTTCTGAAAGATTCGCAAACCGATTTGTTTCAAAATTTCTGAGCATGTTAAATAACGTTATTTGTTCACGCTAAATGAGGGATTCAAAAAAAAAAAGACAAAAACTCAATAAGGAATTTAGGGTTTACATGTGTTGCGATATTTGTATTATTTCTTTCGAGTTTTTGATTGTTTACACAAACTACGCTTTATTTAGTAAAATCACTCATTCAATCTACTCTTTAGACAATTCTGTATTTACTCAAAAAAGAAAACAGAACAGGATTGTCAGTGCTGCCAACGTAGATAGCGGAAAAGTGGTAGATTCTTCCCAAAAAGACTAACACCCGTATTCATAAACACTCGTCGTGGCGAATCTCTAACATTTTACTAGTGCTGTTGGTATCCGATAAAATTGAGATCCGGATCCAAAATTATCCAGTACCTAGATCCTAGGATCTAGGTACCGGTGGATCCGGATTCTAGAATCCGGATCCACTATCTGAATCTACCATCAGGTTCTCGGATACGAACCCATTATCTGGGTTCTCAAATCCGCACTCACTATCCGGTTTTCGGATCCAGATCCAGGATCTGGTTCTCCGATTCGAATCTGGAAGAGATATAAGTTATCGACGAACTTAATATTAGTGTACGTACTATCTTAGTGATCATTGCACCAGATATGAGATTTCCGGATCTGAGGTTTTGGATAGTGGATTCAGATCCGAGGTCTGGGATAACGGATCCCGACAACATATAGATCCAGATAGTAAATTATCCGGATTCAAAAGTGTCTGGATCGGTATAATAACAATATATTTTACCGTATTTTACATAACGTGGCGAAACGTTAGCGAAATACTGGCGTGCGGTTACAAATACAAGGGTAAGAGGCGAACACCTTATATCGTTTTACGAGCGCCGGCGTAACAATAACTTATTGGTGGTAAATCAACCTATAATTGGAGAAAGCTGACCTTCATCTTTGATCAACCCTCTTTGTATTCACCACAATTTTACTTTTTATCTCCATCTGCGCTCAAACCCATCTAGTTTGCTCTCAGTTCTGGTTCGCACAAGTTTTGAGTATAGTCCAAATGGGGAATAATAGGCCAATCATCCTTTTATCAACTGCAATTAATTACATATAAGTTCGTTAATTCATTAATTACAGAATATAATTATTGTGTAATAATTGTACTGGCAATTATCAACCCTTCCGATGTATTCTCATCTCCACCATAACATTTTCGTCGTAATTATATATTCACTCCCGTAGGTCTCTCAGCCAGGGGGCTTTGTTGCATATTCGCTATTCTGATTTATTCTTTGTCATTATAATTGTTATTGCTCTTATTATTAATTATCATAGTTATAATTATTAATTTTGTAAATAATATTAATAAAATATATACACATAAATAAAATTCTTCCGTTTGAGATTTGATGGTGCTAAGTGGTTTCGCTAATTTAAAAAAAAATAATTAGACCAGTTTTACTGGTCGGATTTTCCTGAAACTTGTTCGAAAATAACTACAAAGCCCTCTATTACAATAATCAAAAATAAAAAAGAATGATATATTGGACCCAAATTATGTAGTGACCCCATTAAGCTACCATTTCTGACATATTTACCAAGCAAACTAATCCATTTTTACACGCGTCGATTTTAAATCAATAACACTAAACAAGTGATTGTTTCAAAAATAACTGTAGCTGTTCACTCACATATATTTAAATCAATAATTTAATTCTTAACACTTCAGAAACTGTTGGATCAAGCATTTCGTTCTCTCAGCGTAGTAACTTAATTTAACTTCCTTAATTACCAATACCACAGCATGGACCTGCCATGCATGCAAACCATATGGGTATATGCGCTTAACTTGTGTGCAATTATCTGTCTCCCTTGATATACAATAATTTGTCATCTAATTAAGATAATTAATGACGTTACATAACTTATCAAAATTAAATGGAGCGACTTAACAAGTTTTGGGCGAAGCTGGCGATAAAACTGTCTCACGCTAACGATGTAATTTGCCTACGGCCTATGAGTGTAATACAGATCTGTGGAGATTTCCAAGACTCACCATTTAGAGAACATTACGATTAATTAAGCGTTCGGTACTTCTTAGAAACATGCTCAAGCGAAATCTTAATGAATATCTAACGTAGATTACTTACGGGTAATGTAAAACTAGCTCGGTTATACTGTTAGTGATAAGATGTACTTGGGTTGAATATATTCCGGTTGGAGGATATGTTGTTATCTGCGTATCCTGGTAAACATCAGAAACACGTATTCTGGGTATATGGCGTTTAGAGTTCCCAAATAAATTCCTAAGCATCGGAGAAAATAACAGTTACGTTCAACAAAGAGGAATGAATTTAATGTAAAGAACATAATATGCTTAATCGAAAAGATTTTAAAGTCTGCTTAGAATATATAATTGAAATAATCATGACATTTTGAACTCCAATTTAATACGAGTTCTAATTTGCTTGCAATCAAGCGATGGAGGCTTTTATGGTATTATGTTGCTAAATTCATCAGTGCCAAACAGATAGACAGCGTGATTTTTTTTCATTATTTGCATGGCGATCTCGACAATCAGTATGTGAGTAGTAGCACTGGTCTTAGTTATAATATAATAAACAGTATCAATACTTTGTCAGTTGATTTTCATTTTGAATGCGTGGCGGTGGAGATAAAACTAGATAAATTAAAATTAATTGTTTTAGTAATATATAGAAGTCCGAATGGTGACTTAACTCTATTTTTTTTTTTTCAAGCTAAATGATGCGCTTAATATACTTAATAATTATCACAACTATAATTTAGTTATTTGTGGTAACTTCAATATGAATTTCTTGAGTCTATCTACAGAATTGAATGATTTTACGGATATAATTGCGTCGTACATCTATTTCGGCGGTTGAGAATTATAGGTCAATTTCATTGTTAAGCACGTTCTCAAAATAATTGAAAAATTAGTAGCAAAACCATTATTACAATTTCTAGAAAAATGCAACATTTTGAATAGCAATCAGTACGGTTTTCGTAAAGGTCAAAACAATATTTCTGCAATTAACAAGTTTGATCATGGTAATGCGTGTGTTGGAATATTTTTAGATTTGAGTAAGGCTTTTGATCTTGTAAATAATGAAATTTTGTTGGAGAAGATGTATGGTTATGGTATTAGAGGAATGGCCTGGAACTGGTTTAAAGACTACTTGAATGAAAGATTACATTACGTGGAGGTAGATGGAGCACACTCACATTGTTTATGTGCTAAAACAGATGCATCTCAAGGTAGTGTTCTGGGGCCTCTCCTGTACCTTTTGTATGTAAATGATTTAGTAAGACCAGATACCATTTTGTTTGCCGATGACACGTCAGTTCTTGTTTGTACAGAAAATGCTAAAAATTTGGGTGCTGCAGCTAGTGATTCTGTAACGAGTCTATCTACATATTTTAAAAATAATGATCTACACTTAAATTTAACAAAAACTGTATGTGTAGAATTTAAACCTGCAAAAAGGAATAGAATTGTTTCTCATTTTGTAAAAATAGATAAAACTAGCTGCTATTTATTGTATGTACACCTGATGATGTTAGCATAGCTAATGAAATGTACATAGTGTTTGAAGATTAAAGAATTTGTGAGATAGAAGTTTATTGGTATTTCGTGTTAGTTAACACCATCTTGAGTTTAGTGAAAAACGCCCAAAATATCTTGCAATAAAAGCATATAACAAATTACCAGTTACATTAGAACACTTGAGTTTACTAAATTTAAGGAGCAAGCAAAACGTATTGCTATGGTCTGGCACCCCGGATTTCGGAAATTCAAATTTGTATTTTTATTTATTCCGAATTATTCCTATCAATGCTACGCCTGTGTTTCCACAGTTCTAAATTTTAATTTTGACAAGATTTTGTTAATTGCATTGTTTAATGAATTTAAGTATTTAATTGTTCAGTTGTGTATATTAATTTCATTCATTTGTACTTATTGCGTTCACCGGTAGTGTATATTTTGTTCATTGTGATATTCAAGAGATTTTCTTTGCATTTCATGCGTAGGTAGTTCTTTGAAAGATACCGTAAGTACATGTGTTTAATTTCTTTGATGCCATTTTTGGTAAATTCATTTTTATTTAAAATGCTTCGTTTTATTTGAAATTTATCAGCTTTCAAGGAACTCTTTTAATTAATAATTGCTGTTGTGTTTAATTGTGCACATATTGGATATAAGATCAGTTATTGTAATTTGTTTTAGAAGAAATTGTTTTTTTAGTTTAAAGAGTTAATTTTCCGTTTCGTAGTTTTCATAGTTTTGAGTTATTAATCACCTCGTATTGGGTGAAAAGAAGCATTGAGTTTGTGATTAAATTTCATTTATATTTATACATTTGTTTTATCCACGTTTAATTTAATTTTAGTGTGTTGAAATTTTGAGACCACGTGGATTTTTTAGTGCGATTTGGATTTTCTTCTAGAACAAATCTGTCTTGTTTGTTTAGAGGATTTTGAATTGTCCTCTCGTAATTGTAGATTCATGCAGTTTTTGTTTTCGTCCAGGACTTTCAGTCCAATGTTAAATTTTCTGCAAATTGTAACTAAATGTTTTTTTTTTTTTATAAAAATAAAATTGAATGATTGTTAATGTCATTCAAGAGTTCAGTTCTTTTATTTTTGATTGCTTACGCCCACATTTTATTCTTCATGAATAGTTCAATTCTGAAAATAACCTTGAGGTTACTAAGTCTTTTGCGCCCTTTTAAATTTTTATCCGCTGAGCTAGTAAATTTAAATTTTCATTTTTTTGTCATTTTCAATTTCACTTTGCATTTATGCTTGTACCATCAGTACACAGCAGTATGTTGAATCGGAAGTGTTACTACTCACTAGATGAATATTTTAATGACAAAGATATCTAGTTGGCTTATAGTCATTTGTGACGAGTATTTTAATACCATTTTTTTTAAGTGATGTATTGTCCCATTTACATTTTTTTACATTTTTATTTTAATCTGTTAATATATGGTGTATGATTTTAATATTTATGATTATTATATAAGTTTATACATACATCCGTAGGAATGACAATGTCGATACCAAATGTAATTGGTCATGACAATAAATTATCATTAAAAAATAACCATAAGAGACATGCATTGGGTTAAATGGAGAGTTTTTTAACCTAATTAAGATACGTTAAAGTCAGTTTAAGTAAATGCATGGTTTGCTTAGATATTTGCAAAAAATAGAAATTGATAAAATTCTATTTAGTGCTGTAATTCTTTTATTTGTAAATATGGAAAAAAAATGAATATTGCTTTTAAAGAATTTAATGCCGAACCACGACATCTTCATAAATCTTTAATTTTGCTTAGTATTTTTGAGTTAGTAATTAAAGTCTATTTTTTTTTAATGCAAACCATAGTTGGCTATAACATATTCTAATACTGCATTTTTTTCAAAATTCAGTGTTTTTAGGATTACACATAATTAAATTCGGCACCATATTCTCTGTCAAAGTATAAGGCCATTTTTAAGCAAGGCATGCGCCGCCGTCCAAACTACACCTGCTTATTATATTACGCTCGCACAGTTCATAGATGGTCTCTATCCTTCTCTCTTTATTTATATCCCTCTCTAAATCTGATGCAAGACTTTGTCTTATATAGTCATGTCCCTACAAAGAAAGTATATAATGCTATTTTCTAGGTCAAAGTTAAAATTAATTAACACATGTGACATTGGCTGAAATGCGTAGTGTGTAAAAAAAGATTTTGATTACAATAATACGCAGCAGATTAGTGCAATAAAAAATATATATAATGCTCTTAGGTGTACATAATCAACCTAAAACAATGAAAAAATATTAGAAAAATTAAAAAGCACAAAAAATACATTCTTATTTTGTATTTCTACTTGAAACTTATTTTACAGCTTCCGAAACACTAAGTGTTTTTTTTTCGAAAACGCTGGTCACTGAACAAGGCGCTAGCTCGCGGTGATATCTTTCCGTAAGAGTTAACATTTAAATTCAAATTAATAATTTAATGAATTAACAATAAATATAGCAAAATGTGTAATACTTTGTATCTTACTCTTTAATAATTAGTAGTATACTAAAAAAACACAATCAACTTTTCTCAGCGTAAATTTATTTACAGTTACTGCTTCTTTTTTTTAATTTACAAAAATATTTACTTTTGATAAGCGAATCCTAGTTATCGTATTAAATACTTACTTATTTCTTCGAATGCAGTGACATTAATTACTACGTGACAAGGCTTAAAATTATAATGCTGTCCAATATATCGCATGCTAAGCAGTAATACTTGAACTCTTTCCATAACAAACGGCAAATTACCTATTTGGTACCTCGTAGACGGCTACTTAATTACCGCTATGTAACTTGTTTTATTTCTTCTTATAAATTACATATGTAGCTAATTCGTTCAAAGCCATAGGATACAAATTAATTACTAAGTGTATTTACGTGTATTTAAGTGTAATTACTAAGTGTATTAGTTCCATCTTAAATATTTGAATGTTCCATTCTAATTTTGTTTAATCGCTGAGTAGTTATATGGGGTATCGTGAAAAACTAAATAACACAAGTCCAAAAGCATAATTTGTCATTCTTAAGTAAGAGTTTTATAATGAGTACATACTAAGCAACATTGTGCGGTTGAAGAAAAGTCACGAGCTACTCATAGCGTAAATTATATCACTGAAATCGGGTTTAATGGATCATGACTTTTAAACTAATTTCCTATCGACCATTCCCTAAACGAACGAGTCATACAGGAACTGGGCATTCTAAGACTCAAAAGAAATTGTTTGAGCCGATGCCTTTATAAAATGTTGGTCGTTTAAAGGATGCAGAGTGTTAAAGGTAAAAAAAATATATATTTGAAAATTTTCAAGAATATTTGCTTTCCCATGGCTCATTCGTTTTGTTATGTAGATCTCATATGTCTCTTGAGACAATGTCCTTTAATTGTAAATTTCTATATCAAAAATAATTGTGATGAGCATGTCGACACATAGGTAGGTACTCGAATTTGATTATAAAAGTGTTGAAATAATTGCTGTTGTTTTGCAAGTCATTGCACACTCAGAATTGGACGCATAGTGAGACTGATTACCGCTTGTGTTTGTGTTGGAGAACGAGTAGATAGTAGAGTATATTTTATTCCACTGGCATTGCCACGAGTATCTGGTATAAGGTTTTTAGGCTAGAGGAATAAGGTCTGAAAGATAAGGTTAAGGACAAAAAAGGCATCAAATATTATCTTAGAAAGGGGGTGAAAGATAATTATGTTCCACCTGCAAAAATAACGGTTTTATAGAGGCTTCAATAAAAAGCATTTTTTATGATAACGATAGATTGTATCAAATAAGAATTACAAACCTTTCTTTAGATTATATATTTATACAACATTACTACTATATATTCAATAGTTTTACTTGCTTGCACTCTTATTTCAATAATAAACATTATTTTACGTTCCTAATAACTGATTGATATGATATTACTCGCAATAAGAATGAATTCAATTACTAGCGAACAGCAATTGTTGCGTTGTTTTGTATTATTTAAACAGTCCAACGATATTGGCCATATTGAGATAGGGAAGTGATTGCTGCAACAATTTAAAATAATTAAATTAATTTTCTATACCTTCTAGTAAGAATTCCCTTATCAAATACGAAAAGTACCGAATATATTTGAAGTAGTAAATTCTCTTTTGCCAACCAAAGTAGCTGAATTATATAAGTAGTAATCTAACAGCACCACGTATGATAGGATAACAATCACTATTAATCGTGGAACGGCAGGTATAATGGTATTTTTGGGTAACATTATTTACATGGATTACATGTAAAATACTCAATGTTAATTAATTTTATGTTTCGGGTCCATAATTAGGTTATGTGGTTAAAACGTATAAGATATAGTACTTCCTAATTTTATTTATTTTTACTATAACACTTCTGCGACCGATTTCGGTTTTCGGTAAACCTTCATCAGGCAGAGGCGCTTATAATAGTATAATCGGAAAACTACATTTAATAGAGAAATTGTGGGGCCACTGCAGGAGAACCTTCTCTCTACCCCATCAGCCCGCAAACCACAATAATTTAATTCATCTATCTTTCAAATGCAAAATAAATGTTGTTCATTCTATTTATATTTATTAAAAGTCTACAAAGGCTACATGTTTCGGCTGAAACTAGCCATCTTCACGCTCTCTCCAAATTGAAAGTAATTACAATAATGAAATATGAAGTTGTGAAATGAAGATTTATGAAGTTTATGAATTTTTATAAATAGTTACATTATAGTGTTGAAATAGTAAGTTTTGTCTTTCGTTTTCAAAGTAATAACTATCTATAAAAATTTAATAATACACAAGATTTTTTTGTAAAATTCATAAACTAATATTTTATTAATTGTAATTACTTTAACTTGTAGAGAGCCTGAAGATGGCCAGCTTCGGCCAAAACATGTAGCCTTTATAGATTTTTTAATACATAAGAATGGAATGAACATTATTTGTTTTGCATTTGAATATATTTATCCATTCAAGTAGAAAACATCCAACATAATTTATTTTTTGCGCCTCCGTCCAGAAACAGTTGTTTTGCAGCACTTCAAAGCAGCAGAAAAACTCCCGTTTTCCTGCCTAAAAAAAATATCACTAAATATAGATATTAAACTAGAAGAAAATTACAGAAAAAGATTTATTCTCGGAAACGTCAAAATACTAAAGTATGTAACATGTGTGCCAACTTGTCAACTCCCTAGTGTCAAAATTTCTTTTCTATTTTCAATTCAAAATTAAGATTTGTCGGCCCAAAAAACATTGTGTATCACACGGCCAGAAACTCTTTTGCGAGTATTCGTACTTGTGCCCACAAACCGTACTCATAATCGCAAAACTGTAGTTTCTGGCCTACTGATACAAATAACTATTTCTTGCGACCTTAAGCTACCACTTCTGAAGAATTTAACGACAAGACTAAACTAACAAAATGCTTTTCTCACTCGACCAAACAGAAGGAATGAGAAGGAATCGCAAAAGTTTGACTTAAAAATTAATAAAATTAATGTCAGAAGTATTGTCTGCAAACCTAGGAAAGTTATTTTAAATAATTAGGTAGTCGCCTGATTTAATTAATTTTTGAAATGTTCAAATTGTAGTTTAATATTTGATTCAACCTAATCGGATACCTAAAGCGGTATATTGATAATTGTTTTCGAAATTTTTTTCGCATCCTGTATCTACAAAACAGAATTGGCCTACCACTTTTGTTACTTTTTTTATTAAATTAAGTTTCTTTTAGGCCTCTAAAGTTTGAACGAAATGATACAGGACACCTAAAAGAGAAATAAGTTAGTAAGGAAGTAATTGAATTCATGAAAGTTCAAAACTAGATACGATGTCTTCCTTTATTGGATCTTGAACTTTACAGATTAAGGAATATATTGTAACGGCGCAACAGTTATAAGTAGAGTTGGGCAATTGTTCGGCGGAACAGATACGTCTTGCGACGCGGGCAAATAATGTAATATAAATAAAGCAGATCAATCGTATTATTGTATGTATTTATAAAACATAAGTCATATTAATAGAGTTGTGCAAGTCTTTCTTGGAGACAAAATCGGACAAAGCAGGCGAACAAACGGGCCACCTTGCGATGCATTCGCTATATATTTAGATAAAATAAATATTTTTACATTTTATAAGAAAAACAAGCACTGTTGTTACAACGCAAATTTGTTTTTGTGAGAAATATAAATCGGAAACCCTTTAATAAACTTTCGCACCGCGTCAAGCGATGGTCTCCTTTTCCCTTCGGCACGTCCGTCATATTTGATAATCATACGTCCGCCTTATATAAAGATATGCTGGATACTGACTTGCAACTCTACGGTTTATCTGCTTTATTAGAGTACATGAGTTGGAGCGCACGTTCTGAATACGTACACTAGCGACACTCTCTAATTGTACGACCTACAGGGTAAAATAGAGCCCATATCTTTAACGTGGATAGTAGACGGATTTATGCAGTAACTGGCCGCTTCGAAATATGTAAACACAGATGTGCGGTCTCTCTGTCGGTTATTTTAAAAAAGCTTAGACTGGATTTATTAATGTGCGAAGTTGAATGCATCTCTTATGTATTTGTTATCTTTGCGTAGGTATAAATTTATTTGATGTTTGAAGTATTTCGAATAGCTGTAGTGTTATTAAATGGTTTTAAAAGGTATTTTCATTTTACAGTTGAACTATGACTAGGAACTAAACCAAAGGCATGTTAATTATACATAAATAGCAATATCAATGGGTTTATTACTTTTATTCATTTTATACGTATGCAAAAATAATGAAACTATCAAAATGGATCGCATGAAGACATTTAAAGTATTTAGCTATACTGAAATCAGTAAAGCACCCTCCGTTATGAATGAAACACTTTTTTCAATATTACTGAACACATGAAAAAAGTGTTTCATTCAATCTAGTTAATGCATTAACTAGATTGCGACAGCCCTATGCAAGATATTAAACAATATAGTAATAAGGATTATTACTACTTCCACTTTTCGTGAAGTGGGTGTTGCGCCAATTAATTTATTAAATGCAGAGAAATTTGTAGTAATTTCGTTATTGACAGAAATGCATGTTTTGTTTTCCCTGCAGCGTTACCCAATATGCTTATATTTTTAATCTAATTAATGTCATGATGATTATTACATTTTTTTTAACTCGCTCCGGCTTCCCTCTTTAACATTAAATAATAAAGGAGATATGGCGAGGATGCATTAAAACCATGATTTTATATCAGATTATCAGATATTAGAAGGAAAGCTCTACACTCGTCAGAAATATTTTTTATTATTATAGTAATGGTATGTTCCATTAATATTATAATAGCAAGATAAAATAATATTTCGATTATAATTCCTAGTTTCAAAGATTTTACCTCAAAAGTCTCACAATATTTTTTCAAAAGAAATACAAAATTTGAATTAGTGCTAAATTGAACAGTAGTGATAGCTATAAATACAAAATGCAGGTTTAAATTAGTAATTAATGATTAGTTTATATAAATATTAATTATTCATTATGTTAATATCGAAAAAAGGAGCCGGGGCGAATTAAAAATAGTTATGAAAACAATATTGTGAATCAATTGGATTAAAACACAAACATATTTGGTAAAGCTGTAGGGATTTGTAAAGAAAACAAAACATCTATTTGTATACAATATTATATTTAAGGTAAGTAAATGAAAAAATTCGAATTGTGCTAACCGAGGTAGGTCGGCAGGCATAAGTATGCGCCTTTGATGTATTTAATTCTCTCTATTTTATAAGATCAATGTTTTTTTCTATGTTTATTTACTGCATTCTTCCTTACATTTAAAGTAGATTTACTACAAAAAAACACCGAGACCGCACATCTGTGTTTACATATTTCGAAGACGGCAGTGAATGCATAAGTCGTCTACTACCCATGCTACACATTTAGGCTCTGTTTTATGCTGTAGGTCGTACAATTAGAAAGTGTCGCTAGTGTACCTGCCGCGCCGGAAAATTTGCCCAACTCTAGTTATAAGTCACTCATTGAGGAAGGCCCACCGCTGCCAAGATACAGTGAAGATAGTAGCCGCAGTATAGATAATTTTGCTGTTGGCATAATACGGTAGATAGAGATATTATTGTTGATAATTTTGTCAATGTAGTAGTCAAATTTTACTAATTTTAAAATCCGTGTATCTGTCTTAATTATTGTTGAGGAAGCAATTGTAGTAAATGCTTACAATTCGAAAAATTATGGAAACAATTACAATTTTGTGTTAAATTTACGTTTTATCTTGCAATATAGGGTAGGTAAGTATAAAGGTAGGTATAAGTTTAATAGAAGAAATATATTTACCTAGTCCTTGTTCTATTTTTTAATCGAAGCTCGCGCATAAGCAAGATATTAATATAATATACAAGGTTGCACGCATGCACCTACAAAACCTCTGCCGCAATTTTGTCTTAACTTGGATTTATTTCAAAAGATGGGTGGCATTAGTTGTAGCATAAAAAAAACTGTAATTAACTGTATTCAAAAATTGCATACAACGTTTCAGAAATAATGATTTTTCTGTCTATAATTTGCAAAATTAGAAACTAAAAGAAAAACTGATATACAGCCGGTTTCCAGAATCGCTGTAAAGTCAACAGCATTCATGGATGTAAATTAAATGTACGCATGCCAAAAAGTCTCCTACTTATTAATACGTCATCATTTGAAGAAGATTTATTATTTTTCTTATTGTTCGCTTCTTATATGTATCGTTATTTGTTTAAACCAGGGCTGGTCAGCCTTTTCTGTGCCGCTAAATTAATCAGTAACGCTTTTATACAATGATATATTTTTTTCATTGCAATAGGTTTGTTTAATATACTCGGTGTTACTTCATGTATAAACAATGAACTGGCTTGTATGTACGCATAAACTCGATTTACTTATTAAAGGAGACAAAAAATAAATTCTTATACCAACGGGACACAGAAGGCGCTAGTGAAGACAAGATCAACGTATCACAATATTGCGACAAAAGCTACAAATTTAAATTATTAGAGAATCTTGAGATGTGAAAGATAAAAAAAGATAACACAGTAATATTATTAAATGAGCAAATAGATTGTGATGTGAAACCCATTTTAACTTATCTAAAAGAATTTTCTTAAGAGTATAGCAGCCTGTTGTGCTAGATACTTGATTTAGTTTGTGTGTATCACATTCTTGTCTCTCACAGGAGTCAGTGTGCATTTTAGTTTCTTAAAACAACAACTTAGACTTCACTTTACTAACTACGCCATTAAAGGTTGCTTTTGCAAATTACAATTGAAGGTTTAAATTATAAAAAGTAGCATCAAAACTCTCATACTAAAAACAATTGTGTTCAAACATGTTATGTAACTCGTTTCTTTATATACTATATTGGAATTCGAAATGTTTCACCAATGTGCATGATTACCGGGACTTCAATCATTTCTAAGGAGTTGAATAAATTGTAGGTGTTCTAGAGAAATGATCGAACCCTTTACACCTTACACTTTTCGTATATGTACATACAGTACAATTCTTTCCCAGCTTTGCTTTAACCGACCAGTTTACACTTAAAAACGCCATGAATATAATTTCAATTTAATGTTTTAATTTCCATGAAATCATTAGCACTTTCGTGTACTTACGAGAAGTTTTGTTTTTCCTTTCATAATATATTGTTATGAAGTGGATATCTTACATCTAAATCAATATAGGATTTTTTTTTAAGTGGGAGCCGCTTGACATGAGTCTCTGAAACATTGCTGTCCCTTGGCTTTTTGTATTTAGTCTGCCATTTCTTTTACCCATTAAATTATACCAGCCATTCCAGAATCCTAGTACCCTGCACTAATCAGTACAGGCCTCTAGTTGATGGAAGAATCCTCTGGGTTCATTTTTGGCATGCCAAAAATGATCTGCGACCAGAGCCTTGCATTCACACAAAATGCGTAAGCGTTCTCTGCCATCCCATTACAGAGTCTGCAGTTGGTACCTCCAGTGTTGATGCCAATATGCTGTAGGTGTCCCTTTAGTATACAGAACCCTGCTACAGTGGGAAGATGATTCCTACTAAGCTGCAATAGTTCTTCAGTCTTCTTTTTCTCGTGGAACCTTAATAAACGTCTTACCATGAATTCTCTTCGACCCAGTTTCTTATTTGCTCTCGTGCTGTGTTTTTGCACACTCCTAGAATATGTTTTAGATCTATACGTGAAGCAGATGATCCCTTTTTTGTTAACTTAACGGGCACCCACAGCAAAGTAATGTTATTGCGGTCTGTCGGACTATTCAGTTCTCGAATGCATTTCCAAACCACTCTTGATTGCATCTTGGGGTTCACTAGTACCCTCAGCATCGCCTGGCTGTCTGTCGTAATATAGATCCGCTTATTTTCATTGATTGATTTCATTTGCACAATCCAATATTGCGCATGCCTCTGCTTGAAAGACCGTGACATATCTTATTAGTAGAAGAGTGATTATTGTATTTCTCACTCTGCTGTAGATTTCAGCTCCAATCCCATTTTCGGTCTTTGATCTGTCCGTAAACCAGAACAATTCTCCGAACCTGTCTCTGTAGCTGGATTGATTCCAGCTTATCCAATCCGTGATTTGCACCTCGAAATTTCTATTAAAAAGATATGTCGAAATGAAATGGTTTGATCTCGTTCCCAAAAGGTTGTCTTCCACATGATGGACAATATTAATGTGTTCCAATCCTGCATATCTGCCACTTGGTAGTTCTTGTAATCTGAGATGCCCCCATTCTAGCCTCTTTCTAAACACGCAAGTCTCTGTATCTTGCTAAGTTCAGTTATAGCAGCCTTTGTCCACTATACCAGAGATGCTTAAGGCTTAAGCTTCAGAAGAGGCGGTCACCTAAGTTGCCTGGTTTACTCTCAACTAGTTGATTGTCATTGAAGATCTATTGAAGCCGCCGAAGCGGACAAGTTGACTCCGTGTGAAAGGGTTGATAATCGTCCGTTCAACTAGTGAAATCAACTAATCGCCTCGTCTGAAAGCGGCCTAAGTGATCATGGGTCTAACCCCCGTTATCTATGTTCAGTAGGTACATCATATATAATACAAAGAAACTATGTCAAATATAAAGTAAATAAATTTAAATATTATACATGTACAGTAAGCGAAATTTCTATAGTTCCACAAGAACTGTTGAACAGAATATGTGGTTTTTCTTAAAATCTTCGGTAAACTATGCATTGAAGTTAATGCTTAATTGCACTGAAAGGCCAACTCAAGAAGGGATAGCAACGTAAAAATTTATTACACTTTCTACAGAAAATACTTACAATAATGATAACTTAAAACAGCGACATTTCTATAGGTCCACTAACAAAATGGATAAATAAAATGAAAAAATTATATTTTTGCTAAAATTAGTACTTAGTGTTGGATCCTTTATTCAAAATAACCTGAAAAATCCTGTTCTTCATACTGTCCATCAACTTCATCAATGTTGACACAGGAATCTCATTCCAACACTTCGTTATCGCAGATTTCAGTTCCTTTAACGCTATTGTATTGTTTATTATTGGCATATACCTTCCTAGCCAATATTCCTCAAAGATTATCGATAGGGTTCAGGTCAGGTGAGCGAGCGGGCCATTGCATTAAGTTGATTTCCTTTTGGTGGAACCACTCCTTTGTTCGTCTGGAAGAATGGATAGGTGCGTTGTCTCGCTGAAATATCCAGTCTTGCGACGGCATTTGTTCACCAAAATCTATTAGAACCATTTTTAGAAGTTCTATATAAGAACCCAAATTCATTCGTGTATTTATAAAACATATAGGAGTTTTATTGTTATGGGTAAAAGCTGCCCAAACCATTACACTACCGCCACCAAAATTTCTACTCATCGCAACTTCAGTGTTCTTCTTGTAGAAATCGTGCCAATAGTATTTGAAACCATCAGGCCCGTCCAAATTAAATTTCTTCTCGTCAGAAAATATGACGTTCTTCCATTCACGATCCCAATTCATATGATCTTGGGCAAATTTCAGTATTGCCTGTTTGTGTATCTCTTTTAAGGGTGGTTTTGAAGCTTTTTCTACCCAGGGAAAACGTTTACTTCCGGACAAAATTTGTTGTACACGTCTCTTAGTTACTGGTAAATTTAAATCACATTTTATTTGTTGTGCAGTTACGTTATCAGAAGAAGCTAACCGAAATATCGATGAGTGCTGTCTGCGCGTTAGTTTTTTATTTCGTCCTTTAGCCCGATCTTTTAACCCAACTCAACAAAATAGTTGGCGTCGTGTTGCGCTTTATAGGAAAACGACAGCAACTGTTTCGTTGAATTGAGTGGACATACTGCGTTAAGGCGGAATCCCACGGCACGTGACTCGGCGAACATGGCTCGTGGCTTGAGTTCGTCGAAGCTTGTCCATGCATGGTTCGCGACAAAGTGTGGCAAGTAGATAGACATTCCCACGAGGTGTGTGAGTTCATAGTGTGTATTCGTGTTGGCTTGGCAAATCATGGTTTTAGTTTCTCCAGTGACAGCGGAGAGTTTGGTTAAAAAGTAATTAACATGAACGATCGGCGGAGATGTGTTGCAGTTTGCGCTGCCGCCGCATATTACATCGTGTTGGGCAGCTTCTTAAAAATCAAAAAAAAAATCGCCGGCTCTCCTTCGTATGCTGACAAAAATTCAAGAACTATGTCGTTTGACCATTCCATTTTTAAAATAAATAGCTCTTAACCCCGCACAGCTACAAGCCGCTACTGAAATTTAATTGCACCATACTCGCCGATGGCCGTTGGATCGGGTCGAAATTATACGAGCCTAAGCCGGAGATGCGCGCATTCCTTTGACTCGCGTCAAATTTACCGACAAGAATCGGGAAAATACAAACCTCTTCAAGCCGAGCTATAAATGACGAACCCGGCAATTCCCATGGCTCGTGGATCGGCGAATCTGGCTCGTAATCCGTCAAGTCACGCGCCGTAGGATGATTCCGCCTTTACGGGTCTTACGTCGTACGCGACGCAAAAAACCTGCTCTTAAGAAAACCCGGCTTTATTCTTTTTTTTTTCATAGAAAAATACATTATGCAGATACACGTCGGATTAATCAGCCAAGAATGCAGCGCCGAGGTAACCGGGTCGGAGGAATTACGTTATAATACAATTATACCTGCTAATTCGGGCAGGTCCGGAAATCCCGCTTGATTGAACTATGTTGCGGACAAGATTTCCCGCACCGACGCTTATCGGGAACTCGGGAAATCGGGATTCTAGATAGCTTGAAATCGTAAATGTACAGGTATTTACATGCGTCCCGTGAGTTTCCTGTAGCTCTGAACAACTAATTTTCCTATATTTTTTTTTTAACATCAACTGGGATTAAGAATGTTTTAATTTTTTTTTAACATTGGAAGGGGCGAGAGGGAGGGGAATAATTCTTTTTTAATGATAAAATGTTTTGTGAGGGGCACAGGATGCATTAAAAATTTTATACATTTTTTGACATCAGGAGGGATGAGAGGAGAAAGGAGATGTTTTTTTTTTAATGATAAAATTATTCTTTCCATAGCACCGGGGGGAGGATGCCTTAAATATGTTTTAATCACATTTTATTAACATTGGAAAGAATGAGAGCAAGAGAGGGATGATTTTCTTTAAATATCTTTCTTTTTCAAAACATCGGGAAAGAAAACGCAGTAACAATGTTTTAAATTATATATTTTTTAACATTGGAAGGGGTGAAAGGGGGAGGAAGATGATTTTAAATGATTATTTTTTTCTATTTAAAGAAACAACGGAACGGAGGACGTACTAAAAATGATTCAAATCATATTTTTTTTAACATTGGAAGTATTGAGTAGAATCGAGTAAGGGTTCCGGAACAAAGTAGTGCTTTTATATGTTCCCGGGAATACTGCATTGAATGGAAACCATTCACGATGCTTTGGAACCTAGTACTAATCGAGTTAAGGTTTCGATTTAGGTAGTAAGTAAGTACTTTATTTCAAAGAAGTACGCAGTGCATAATAGAAAATGTCAAGATAAAAAGAAAAAAGTGTAGTGTGTAGAATCGAGATCTTTTTGCACTCGGAAACTTATGGTATATTTTTATATACATTGTTAAAGTTTTTTTTGCTTTACATGTAAGACGTTTTTTTATTCTTAATACGTTTGCATAACACATTTTTACCATCCATATTTAATATATTCCACACATAAAGTTATAATTTTGTGAGACATATATTACATAAAACTCTGACGTTTGTTAATCGCGTCGAGATTTGGTAAATATAAAAACATAAAAAATCAAAAATATAAAAACCTAAAACCCTAAAAATTCAAAAATTTAAAAAAAAAAAAAATTAAAAAATTGGGTTTTTATTTTTTGAAATTAAAAAAAATATACTTTTCTAATTTTCTTGAAATTCATAAATTTTTAAAATTTTGAAATTTGCAATTTTTTTAAATTTTTAATTTATTTTAAATTTGCAAGTTTTTAAAATTTAAAATTTTGAAATTTCAAAAATTTTGAAATTTTGAAATTTTTAGATTTTTGGGTTTCTAAATTTTATAATTTTTGAATTTTTAAATTTTCTAATTTTAAAATTTTCAATTTTTCGGGTCAATGCATTTTCAGTAGCACCACATGTTTATCCTTAATTCTTTGACGTGATTAAGCGCCAGTTCCTAATAATTCATAATATGTGTCTCAGAGAATTATAATTTTATAATATGTGGAATATAATAAATATGGTAAAAATATGTTATACAAACGTATTCAAATAAGAATAATAAAAAGAATCTTACATGTAAAACAAACAAAAAAATTGTATGTAAAACAAAAAAAGCCTTAACAATGTCTAACAAGGGAACACCGGCGGGTGTCCCCCTCCGATTTCGATGAAACTTAACAGATCGAAAGAGTACCTTAAAATAAGAGACACGTATTTTTTTTTATCGGCGTATCCGCACCCCATACCCCCGCATTATTTTAATAATAACTTTATTCATTATTCATCAAAAAAAGATCGCTTTTACATAGAAAACAATGGTAATAAATTTGGAGGATTAATAATAAAAATAATTGTAATAATAATAATATAGTACATTAACAACAATTATTTGTTATCGTTACTTCGCTGCTCTCCTTACTTAAATATTTCTTAATTTAGAATTTCAAACCTTTCTATGCCTACTAACTTATACTATATACTATACGAAACTTTTATCGGTGGTAGCAATATAACCGTTTTATCAATTGCAGTTAGTGACTGCGTTTTATTATTTCCTTAATAAATGTTATTCATTTTAGAATACCATAATCCTTTAGTGCGTATATATTGAACAAATTTGCTACACAGGACGAAGAATTAAATAATACATACATATATATTTTTTAATTTATTTCAAGTTTTTCGTGCAATGTAGGTGTACAATGTAAGTATTCAATGGAGCATAAATATAACTAATGTGTTTGTAACGATTATAACATTTCGGAAACAATAGAACAGAATTAGAAAAACATTATAATGCTTATAAATGTTTAAATACATGACATACTGTAATGCGATTATTGGTATATATGTATTGCAATAGCGAACAAGATTAATATACATACAGTAATTAAGCTATGTAAGTATTACAGTAGCGATAGTCTGTGTAAAAGTGTTTAAAACACAGATTTTGTTTGCACCATGAACACCGCACAATAGCTGGTTTATTGCAAATACTACACAAGGGTGTAGACTGCGCATCTTTGTTAAAACAAAACTCTACAGGATTTTTAAAGGGCCCAGGTCTTTCCTCAACGTATACACTCTTATACCACGAGTACTTGAATACGTCGAAAAATCTTGGGGAAGAAAACTGATTATGGGTTAGGGATTGCAACTTAATAATATTATTTCTTTTATTTATTATTATTACTATTATTAATTTTCTAAATTTATTACAGATCACCGTAAAAATGGGGGTACGGGGTACCCCGTACCCCCATTTTTTTTAAAAAAATTCTTTTTCTTATTCATCAAAAGAAGGCCGATTTTACATAGAATACGATGATGTATAACAAGTTTAGAAAATTAATAATTGTAAAAATAGAAAAATAATAATAAAGCTTCAAAATTAATAAACTTGCCTATTGATATACATCAAATGAACTATAACAGAAAGAAGTTTTTATCCTTAACATAATTTCCAGCATAATACATGGTCTCAAGGTAGATATCTACATAAAAAGCTAATAACGGGGGACGGGGTACCCCATACCACCGCATTTTTTTAATAATAAGTTTATTTATTATTCATTAAAAAAAGATTGCTTTTACATAGAAAACAATGGTAATAAATTTGGAGGATTAATAATAAAAATAATTGTAATAATAATAATATAGTACATTAACAACAATTATTTGTTATCGTTACTCCGCTGCTCCTACTTAAATATTTCTTAATTTAGAATTGTATCTACTCGACAAGCTATGGTCAAACCTTTCTATGCCTACTAACTTATACTATATACTATACGAAACTTTTATCGGTGGTAGCAATATAAATCGTTTTATCAATTGCATTTAGTGACTGCGTTTTATATATTTCCTTAATAAAATGTTATTCATTTTTAGAATACCATAATCCTTTAGTGCGTATATATGAACAAATTTGCTACACAGGACGAAGGATTAAATAATACATACATATATATTTTTTAATTTATTTCAAGTTTTTCGTGCAATGTAGGTGTACAATGTCCCCCGTTATTAACTTTTTGCGAATACGGACGACGCCACCCTTAGGGCCATGCAATATGCTGCAAATTATTTAAGAAGAAAATTTAATATCTGTTATAATTTAGGAAATATTTGCAAAAATTGAAAAATCGTCTAAACTTTGGAAGGGGCTGTACCCCAAAATCGTGCAGATACGCCGATAAAAAAATACGTGTCTCTTATTTTAAGGTACTCTTTCGATCTATTAAGTTTCATCGAAATCGGAGAGGGACACCCGCCGGTGTTCCCTTGTAAGTGAATGCGCCAGCGGTATTCAAAACTATACTATAAGTTTCCGAATGTAAAAAGATACTCGATTCTACCCACTAGTACCCTGAATGGAAACTTTAATTCGATTAGTGCTAGGTTCCAAAGCATCATAAATGATAATTTTTTTCTTTTTTTCGAAACATCAGGAGAGAGCATGCAGTAAAAATGTTTTAAATCATTTGATTTTACATTGAAATGAGTGAATAAGGAAGGGATAATTTTAATTTCAATTATATTTTTTTTAAACATCGAGTAGTGAATACATTAAAATGTCTTACATGATATTTTTGTTTTAAGTAGGAAGAGATGAGAATGGGAAAAGGATGAATCTTTTTTTGATAGGAACATCTTTAGTGCATGTATTAATTATTAATAGGAATACGTAATAGATAAGTGACGTAAATATAATATTGAGTACATATATTTTTATTTTGCGAAACGTAGAATCTTATAATCAGCATTCAGGAATAAGAATATCGTTTTGTACATTAGTAGTTATTGGGATTTATCTGGAAATCCCTATCCGTCCCGTTAAATAAAATCTCGGGTCGGGACGGGACTTTCCGATAGTATCCGTCCCGATTTAACAAGCATAAATACAATATTAAAATGCCGAACTAAGAATATAGAAGAATTGTTATGTATTAGTAATTTACTAATGTGAGTAAATTTGCTCCCCTATAATTTCTTTTAACTGAATTTAACTGGTTCTGAAACTGGCGACTGCAAATAAATTCTCCCTAATTTTGAGATAACTAAATTTAAAGGTTTAGTTAGGGATTCTTTGAAATTGTAGATACGTGGTACATACGAGTGCAAACGGTGAAATTGAATTGATAAGAGTTAAATAGCATCTGCAACATATTAAGCACAAGGTTATCGTGGTCTATTTTCGCAATTGTATCTTTCGACTTCTAGGCATCTCATTTCATCTTATTACAGTTCATTAAGTACATTAAATTTTTGTTGATTTTATTATATTGTTTGTTAGCTTAGCGCCCGTTCTCCTGTAACAAAAATAATTTTATGAAAAGGTGTTTATTTACGTGAACACTTGAATAATATAAACAGTTTATACCATATGCTCTTCAAACGAAAAAATATAATAGAATTTGGCTGATTGAGATGTTTCAAAAATAGCGGCATTCGTCCTAACAGTTGAGAATGTAGTAGTTCTTCCGTAACGTATCCTTAGCTAAAGCTGAGATTTTATAATAAGTAAGTATACGACACTGGAATTTTAAAATCTGTCACTGGATTATGGTAAATATGGAAGAAAAAAAATGATTTATAAGGGAAAAAAGTAATAATGTTGAAGTTGATGCGGAGCGCATGTGAACTCGTTTCTCTAAAATCTATTTCTTTTTTACGTATTAAGGAACGAAGTACCTTATTTAACTTTCGCTTCTACTTATATATGTAAAGGTAAGAAAGATATATCTCTTAATTTTAGATCAGATTTCATTGTCGACTGCGCCCTCATCCAGTTAAATAATTCACAATTTCATTTTGCTTGCTTTCCGCTAGAAATTATTGTTGGGGCAACGCGACTAGGTTGAACTGTAAAATATCTTATCTCTGTCCGAAACGCGTACGTAGCAAACCAAATTAACAATTAACTGGATATACGTAGGTATGCATATTGTAGCAGCAGGCAAATAAAATTTAATTAGTTTATTTTCCAGCGAGTTTATGAATTCCGTTTTAAATTCAGTTACCTTTAAATGTTCAAATAAAACGATACAATCCGGTGGCTGTATATGTAACGTAAGGTTATATTAATGTAAATATTTAAATCACTTACGAGGAGAGCAAGCCACAGAATTTTTGTCTAGGAATTGAGTTACATATTGAAACAATTTTCAGGAAAAAAAAATGGGTATGTCCTGTTATAATGAAAGCATCGGTTGTCTATCTATGGAGTTCGAGTAAGTGTGCAGACTATGGAAAATTCGTAGAGTTTGTAAAAGTTTTTCAAGATACTTTTCCAAAAAAAAAAAAATTAAAACTTTAACGAAGGGGAAAAATAAAAGTCTACGACATAAATTATGCGATCTAGCTCATTTCATGTAAAAGACATGGCAATATTTTCATAATAGCAGTGGCCGCTCATGACAATATTGAGTGCTGGGGCCAATTTGCGGCCAACTCCCCCTTTCCCCCTTTTTATTAATTTTACAAAGTTTTGAATCAGTTTAGCCCAGCTTGCATTAATTTATTACTTCGTTTATTGCTAACTAAAATAATACCAACGCAAAAAAATGAATGTAGACAAATTTAGAAGAAATTTCAAAACGAAAAATACATTAAATTCTTATCGGGAATTCTTATCTACCTAAATATATATACTAACGTATTTCCTTCGGAATTGCATGGTTCTTTAAACTAAACGTACAAGGGCCACTTATTTACATTCCCCCCACCTAACTAATGCAAAACTATTCAGGTGTTTTCGTGATTTTATATCGACGAAAACATAGCATAACAGAACACATGAGTATATAATGGATATTCTAAGCATAAGCGGACGTATTTCTTACAAAGAATGGGAAACACAATTTGTACTTTCTTTGTTTGTTTACCTAAGCAAATGGCTTGTTTTTTTTTACTTAAAACACTATTATGATATATTTTTCAGGAATAACTCCTTTATTATATTTATTATTTCATGTTCATACTTTTACCCTAAGAAAGATATGAATGGTAGTTCATTTTGATTTGAAATACTATAATTATTAATTGCGACGTCATTCTAGAATAATAATACATTTTATTACTATAATTAATAAATATTAAATATTCTTGAACTAAATTTTTATTGCGGGCAAGTGTCTAACCCGAAGTCCGTATGCGACGGTCCTCTACAAATGTTTTTACTTTCAATAGTCGATCTTCGATGGCCGTCTGACTCACACGCTTGCCTATCGTGATAGTGGGCTACCCTTCCCCCACAATACCGAGCACTGACGTATACTAATGGCGCGTGATTCGATGAATTAACGGGAGCGGGCTAAGATACGGCTAGCCTCACTTCAATGTAATTTGTGCGTATACTGCGACCATCCCCTCTTCCGCTAGCTCCGCGCGGAGTCTTACAAACGTCTGAAATCGGTGCCAATCTAGACGTGGCCCAAGTTCGCCGCTTGTTTGTATAAATAGATACAAAGCGCGTTTCGTCGCATCAAATCATGGAAATCGCAACGATCGTTCTGTACTTAAATGTGTATTTATCGGTATTTTTATATTTTAATGGTTCTTTAAGAAGAGCCGCTCCTAGATAATAGCACATACATTTTTATCTAGAATATGGTTCCGAAACCTATATGACTTTTATGCGCACTTTTGAAATGAACCAACCAACCTAGAGTGTGATCCTACAAAGAAAAAATTTTCGAAAAAAAATCGGAAAACTGGAGGCTCTAACCAAGGATGATATATTCGTCATGGTTATATCAGACCCTTTAAGACCTATGAACACCTGTGCATCCATAAGATGGTGGCCAAAGTTGAAAGAAAAGACGACATCAGCTTAAATTGCAGAGGTTGCAGATAATGGAGGACACCTTTGGAGGTCATATTAGATATTACTGCCTTCCACGTGCCAAAAAAAAGAGAACCATCGCTCTCAACGCTAACAGACTGAAGTTATTGAATGACTTTAAAGTAGGAAATCTAATAAAAAAAAACCACTTATGGCATCCTTAAATTACATCACAATAGAGGTGGGATCATTAGAAATGTCAACAGAACTAATGTCTGTAGAAACTTAACCTGAAGCAATCATTTAAAATGGTCATTTTAAATCGCAAAGACTGGGGCTTAAGTGGACCAACACCTAAAGGAGAAGGATGCATGGTGTTATACAGATAGATTTAACAAAGGGTAGAAGAATGAGGTATTGGTCAAAATTGCCGACTCTCAGTAGCTTTGAAACAAAACGCGATAACGGACAGAAATATTTGCCATAGAATGTATGCACTTAACAAAACTTCAAAAGGTTGGAAGATGCGAACTTCTCTATGTCGATTGATAACTAAACCACGCTGATGCTAAAAGCAAATAGCTTTGAATTCAAGCTGGTAGTAAGAGTGAGATGTGAGTGTATGATAAATTATGAACAAAGTCATAACAATAATTCATATTTTTCTATTTATTTAGGTCGGTTTCAAAAAATTTGAAGCACTAGAAGCCATAAATTGTTGAAATTTCGGAACCAGTTCCACTTCTCATATAACGCGTTATAACTTTAGAAATACGACTAACTACAAAATATAAAGTTACAGAAAGTAGAAAAAGTGAACCCATGACGGTTGTAAGAAGGCACAATGCAAACGAGTTATCAAAAAACGCACGGATTTAATGTGCATGTTTCGGACAGACTATTTTCAGGCTAAATGCCGTTTTTTTAAAAACTGTTAAGAATAACAACACCGCTCTTTTTGCATATTGTAGAGCAATCATGAAAGATAATTTGCAGCCTGGCATATCTTGAAATATCTACAAAATTCGTAAAAAAAAGAAAAGGAAAGCATTTCTCAATAAAAGAAGATTAAGAAAAATTGAATCCGTTGAATAGAACTGAAGATAATGAATTTAAAAAAAAACATTCAGTTTACGGCCTCAAAACGATAGCGACTCCCTCAATATTCAAAATATAGTATTGAAGTACATTTTATTATCACTCTCCATAGTTATAAATTTAGTTATACTATTTTTATAATTTAAAATAGAATCATCTTTTTTATGTTTAGGAGTTCCTATCTATTTCTTTTTCATTTTTCTTATATAGATTCTCTTGGAAACCTGTTGTGTCTGCATGGAGAACAAGCAACAAGAATAAGATTAAAAGTTATAGGCCCATATCTCTCGTTTATAACCTTGCGAAGCTGTTCGAAGTAACGATTGCCAAACCAATCTGTAATAATATAATCAAACGAAATCGGATCCATCACCATCTCTTTGTCAGAAGAAACTTATCCGTTTCTAATCTATGTCCTTTCAATCATTTCGTTTCTTGTGTGTTGGATAAATAGCGACAAGTTGATGCTTTCTATAAAAGCGTTCGATAGTATGCAACATGGATTATTCTACGTAAATTAGATGCCTTTGAACTGTCCGGAGAATTATTGAAGGTGCTCAAATCTTACATGTTGGATCACTTAAATTGTACGGAATACAATAGTTTTAAATCTCATATCTATATTTCCAAACCACAGGGATTAGCACTCAGTAGGTTATTATTTGTTGCATTTATTGAAGATGTAATAACACATCTTTTATCAATCTGTGCACTTTATTCTGATATAAAAAAAATTGTAGGATTGATAATTTTGAAGACTGAAATTCTTCATCATGAGAATTTGGAGCAATGGATTTTGGATAATGGTTTGCTTCTAAATATTAGTAAGTGTGAAATTAAGAGCTTCATAAGGAAACAATAACTCATACGATTTACATGAGTATATCACTTTTTTTTCAACAGTTGCACGCAAAACTATTGAAGTGCTTCCGCTAAGCAGTCGCGTGGCTTTAATGATATCAGTTGATATTTATAAATTTCTGCGTTCTTATTGGTTCCTCTTGAAAATGTTATTAATAGTATCTTTAGCTGAGACACATTTTCTGATGGGTGTAAACTTGTTAAAGTCGTTCCTGTGTTTAAGCAGGGCAGCAAAACTTGTATTGGTAACTATCGCCCGCCCCGTCTTTATTCCTTCTGCTTTCTCGAAAATATTTCTAAAAAGAATAGTATCTAGGCTACTTTCAGACAGAGACACGATTTTCTACAGCTCAATTCGGAATTTTCCTAAATCTTCACGCGAGAAAGCTATATTTTGCGGCCTAAATACAATGCTCAATTCTATAGATCGATTAACTACTTCATACTTTATGGAAATTTTGATAACTACGGGGTTCCTGGCGTT
Organism: Protaetia brevitarsis; assembly: GCA_004143645.1. Taxonomy (NCBI): domain Eukaryota; kingdom Metazoa; phylum Arthropoda; class Insecta; order Coleoptera; family Scarabaeidae; genus Protaetia; species Protaetia brevitarsis. The sequence continues at coordinate 1,512,937 of RXPK01000255.1, forward strand.
GCCTTTGATGGACTCAGGTCGCACTTGACGAATAAACAGCAGTGGGTTATTTGGTGAGGACGATTGCATGGTTGTTTCGGGATCTGCGGATATGAATGGGGGTGTTCTCAAGGTTCTATTTTACTTTCTCTTGACTTTTTGCTATTCAAAATATAATATTGATATAATGATATGTGAAGTGACAAGTTTGTATGTGTACAAACTTCTTGCGGACTAATAAACATTTATTTAGTACGAAGTCTGATGTTTCATCTGCAATAAACTCTAAAAACGCTACCAAATTAACTGTCCTAGACATGCAACTGGCCTTTATGAAGACGGTGCTACTATATGGCCACTACATTTTACAATGCGTTACTTAGCAATATTTGCAACATATAAAATGATATTAAATATTAACAGTGTATTAAAACATGTTAAATAAGTAAATGTTGCTGTGGTTTACATTAATATCTACCGCCTTAGTTTTTTCATGCTTTAAGAATATATAGAGTTTCGAAGTACGTTAATTAATTCTTAATAATTTCACCACCCTGGCGCGCATGACTATCGCCAATAATTAGTAATTTGGGTTTACACGTATTTTTTGGATCACTTGTATTTTTAGAATTATTTTTGTTGCTATCATTATTTTCAGATTTTTGTATTAATTTTTGAAGCCGCATGTATTATTTTTACAGATTAATTTTGTTACGTAGCTTTGTGTTTTGAACACGTAAGAAGTGCAATTTTAATTTCATTTGCTCAATAATATTTAAATATTATTCAGTGCGCTTATTATTGAGATAGTGCTTTTTGTCACACGTTTTGTTTTTTTATTTAAGTTTATTACGGTAGAGATGCTATCATTCCTGTCTATAGAAGCATCTAAAGTCAGAATGGAGATAATCATCAAACCCATTACAGCCCACAGAACTAAAATTTATATCACTTATCACACGTTTTTGAAGTTCGCTCTTTTCCCGTGTTGCGGCAAATTCTCAGATTTTAATATTTTCCGAAGTTCGATGACTGTTAAGGTTTCTATCTTATTATAATGACTGTATTTTACTGTACGTGCATGTTATGTATTTATATTAATAATTTTCCATATAATTTCTATAATGTTCTATGACAGTTATTATTATCAATAAACTATTATAATATTTTATCCATTGCATAAGCGTTAGTTTACACTTAGTTTGGAGGTGCTCCGCATTGTTGGTAGTCACCAGGGAGTCAGATTCGGCGGTTGTGGCGTGAAGGGTTACCTCATCCTATAGTGGAGTCAGCTGGCTGATCGCAGTGAGCGGTACGCCAAAAAAGTATGAATCCCAAATCTATCCTCGTTAGGCGTATATGAAAAATTGGTATTCATTAAAATTGAAATTATTTTCCGGAGCCATCAATATGTTTGCTCGTTAATGATGCAGGATCCAGCAGTAATCTTCTTTAAAACTCTTTGCACTGTTAGGAGAATCAAAAAGTGGAGTATGTAGTGGAGCTGTGCGGGTAAATGTATTTGCCCAGTGCAATTACAAACACTTTAAAGTATTTGTAATTATTGTTATAATTACTTTTTATAAGGTGACTGCACTTGCTGTAAAAGTACAGACAAAGTATATACATTTTATTTTATTTTTTGAAATTTTATTTAATATTATTGCTTATTTCTATCAGTATGATAAATTCTTATAACTGCAAGAACCAAAACGAGAAGAATGATAAAAATGCTATTCACTCGTAAACGAATTTTATGAAAAAAAAAAATATTTTTAATTCCCAAAGGAATCACATTCTAATTGTTCCTGAATAGAACTTAAACACGCGGATATTGCGTTGTGACCATTTTTTTCACATACATTGGGAATTGATGGGCAAAAAATTGATTTTTATAAGTTTGAGGGTTTTTTTTTATTGGTTTCAATAATGACATTACCTAAATCTTGAAGATGTAGGCGGATATAATTACTTTTTTTTAATTACACACCGCTGTTTTTTGAACATCGACATTTAAAAGGAAAAAATAGTTTTCATAAGTTTCGAAGTTTGCTTACTCAATTCAGTAAGCACAACACGTAGATCTTGAGGGATGTCGAAGATGTCGGCGGATATAATTATTATTACTGTTATGTTGTATGGATGGATGTCACTCGCCATTATTGAAGGACATTTGAGAATTGAGGGATGAAAATAAATGCCATTTTCATAGGTTTTTATTTATTGGTTTAAGCAACGATATTACGTAGATTCTGAAGAATGTTGAGGATGTTTGCAGATATAATTATTGCTATCATGTCGTCAAACTAATGTGCTCCTAATATTAACATAAGTCTTAAGTCATAAAAACACTGAATTGTTTAAAGACTAATTATATTGAAGACAAATGATTTACAAATATCGTTTTTCTTTTTGTATTAAATAAGTTTTCTTGCCCAAGCAATGGTTATTTTATTATCAATGTTTGAAGATAATAGTTTATTTTATTTTAAATTTTTAACCCATTTTAAGAAAATGGTGCGATATAAGACGAATTGCAGTATAAGTAGAAATACACTGTTGAAAATTTTAACACTTTTTTGACTAATTTAATAGTCAGGAGAGGTCCACACTCTTTTCGTGTTATTTTGTCGAGAACTATAGAAGTTTAAATTTGACGAGCAAAGATAGTCAACTATTGTCTATTGCTAAGGGGTTATTTTGTCCAACTGACACGTGGAATTATAAAATACTTCTAGTCACATTTTATTTGATCTAGACTAGACAAATTTACTAGCTGTTTAACTAAATGAATGCGATCTATTGGGTGTTTTAACACCGTTTTCTAAACACAACGTGTTTTTAATATGCAACTCCTATTTCTTAGTGCTATAATATTCTCTCTTTAAGACGTTTTCTCAATTACAAATATGCAAAACCACTCATTCACAAGTTTTGGTTTCAACTAAAAGTACCAATTTTAAAATGATTTTTTGAGAACCATTATAAAATTAAGTGAATGTTTATGCTATTTGATTCAAGTCTAATTGCGTAAATAGATGTTCCCAATACATCTTTAAGATGTTGAAATTTTTTATGCCCACTGGAATTAACGTTTAATAACACGAGTTACACTTCGCAAGTCATTCACATCTGGTGGTTTGTTGGATATGTTAATACGGAGAATCAAACACGAAAACAGATACACGTGCAATGCAGGTGGTGCGTATAATGCAATACTGTATTAGAATAGGTGGAGTTTCTATATTTCTATCCGAGGGAAAAATTCTGATTGGTTGATGCTTCTGAACGTCTAGAAAAATAGTCAATCCTCATATCTGAACAAAGAATTCACACGAAATTCTAGTCATTTCTGTTCTATTAAATACGCGTAGTCAACTCGTCTGGCAAAGTTTGGTAAAATCAACACTAAAATATTTGACTAGCGCGAAATTAACGCCAACACCGTAATATTTTCAACAGTGTACAAACTAATACAGTATTTGTATTTCTTGGCATGTACTACAAATACAATTACAAAATTTGTTGAATATCATGTAAATACAAACGCCTATATAATTGTATTTGCACAAATTACAATAAATACTAACAAGGGAACACCGGCGGGTGTCCCCCTCCGATTTCGATGAAACTTAACAGATCGAAAGAGTACCTTAAAATAAGAGACACGTATTTTTTTTATCGGCGTATTCGCACGATTCTGGGGTACAGCCCCCCCAAAGTTTGGACGATTTTTCAATTTTTGCAAATATTTCCTAAATTATAACACATATTAAATTTTCTTCTAACATAAATTTGCAGCATATTGCATGGCCCTAAGGTGGCGTCGTCCGTATTCGCAAAAAGTTAATAACGGGGGACGGGGTACCCCGTACCCCCATTTTTTTTTACATTTTTTCTTTTTCTTATTCATCAAAAGAAGGCCGACTTTACATAGAATACGATGATGTATAACAAGTTTAGGAAATTAATAATTGTAAAAATAGAAAAATAATAATAAAGCTTCAAAATTAATAAACTTGTCTATTGATATAAATCAAATAAACTATAACAGAAATAAGTTTTTATCCTTAATATAATTTCCAGTATAATACATGGTCTCAAGGTAGATATCTTCATAAAAAGGTAATAACGGGGGACGGGGTACCCCATATCCCCGCATTTTTTTAATAATAAGTTTATTCATTATTCATCAAAAAAAGATCGCTTTTACATAGCAAACGGTGATGTATAATAAATTTAGAAAATTAATAATAGTAATAATAACTCAAAATAAATATATGTACGTGTCTATTGTGATGAATTTGATATGCCTGTTAATCTGTATATTTCTTCTTCGGTATCTGGTAAGCTCACTTCAAATCATTTCAAAACCTGGCTAGCGGATGTTGTAAAATGTCTGTTATAATTTAGGAAATATTTGCAAAAATTGAAAAATCGTCCAAACTTTGGAGGGGGCTGTACCCCAGAATCGTGCGGATACGCCGAAAATACGTGTTTCTTATTTTAAGGTACTCTTTCGATCTGTTAAGTTTCATCGAAATCGGAGGGGGACACCCGCCGGTGTTCCCTTGTAAGGCATTTGTAACTGTACTTCGCATAGTTGTATGTAACACCAACTACTAAATTTATTTGGTACACTTAATATCTTGACTTATTAATAAATAAAGAAATACCTCTCCTTGTAATCAAATATTAAATCTAACAAAAAGAATTATTCCATCAAAAAAAGGTTTTCATTACATAAACCTCGGTCTAAAGAAATTTTAAATTTTGTTTAAAATCTATAAGTTTGACGATTTAATATATTCCTTCAGTTATTCCCGTAGCTTAAAGTACGGTCATTTTTATTCAAAGAATATAAAAATAATTTAAAAAAATATTTCTTTGAGTATAAACAATAGTACCTATTCCCGTGAAACAAAAAAAAAAAACGAAATATCCTTCTAGTGTTCAAAGAATTCTTTCTGTGTGGCCAATATATCAGAGTATATTAAACCTACTGTTATTATGATGGATCCAAACAAATAGAACTGCATCATAAAACAAAACATTTCTGAGAACAAGCTGCGTAAAGGATAACAGAAGGTGTTCTGTGACCCAACAGTGAAAGATAGAGTCCTGGTTTACTACATATCAAAATTCTCTGTCATTTTTGCAAGACTAAGAAGTTTAGTACAGATATTATCGACCTGGATAAAATTTTGAATAGTGTTCTTGAGGCATTGTTATTCTCCAGTCATATTCTATTTTATTTTCAAGATTAAATAAATGCAACTTTTAGGAATAAACTTAACAAACCTGACAATTATACCTTTTTTAACGAAGTCAAATCCAATTTGCATTTAAAACAAGAAAGTTTCTATGAAATTGTTCAAGCGCTTAAAATCTACGTAGACTTCAGGACCATATTTGAAACTTAATTATAGATCAAATATGTTGTACACACTCTGATAAAATAATATTTTGGTAAACTTTATGTGATGTAAGCCAGATAATCAATTTTAATTCGTACATTTTTAATTCTGCGCCTATGGCCTGCGCCTATCTTATTTAATCAACTTTTGCTCTTACCGTTTTGTTAAGATTCTAATAATAAGAACATTTATTATGGCACACTGTATAGGGATTTTTAATTAACAATAATGAAGAGCGTTTGGTGGTTTCGAAAATATTAGGTAATATTCAACTTGGCATCATTTTTCTCATCAACGATTAAAGGTGGCGTTGGAAGTACATTTATTTTCTCATCGCAGTTTACTTAGGATAATTAGTCTAGCAGCCTTAGCAAATATGTTATGTAAAAGTGCGGGTACGGAATATCAGTCTCTTTTATTAAACATTTTACACTCGTTCTAATAAATGATACATTCGAATTTTCATTGATTAAAAAGATGTAGGATTTGGTATTTCATGCCATATTATTCATTATTAGTTATATAAAACAATGTACTTATTAGTGATGTAACGAATGCGTGATTTTACACATTCGCGAATGCGAAAGCGAATATTAACTTTTTAATTTTACTAGCGCCATCTATTAGCTCTCAATATACAACTATACGAACACTTGCATTAAGCGCTTATGCGCACACGCAGAGAATTAAATTTCTCCATCACCGCAGTGAAACTAGCAAAGTACAACCGAATCATTTCGACTTTTTAGCTCTTATTCTTGTCAATTTAAGTTTAATTTTGAGGTTATTGATGGTTATTCTAATGTAAAGTGCAAATTTGTGTTCAAAAGGTTGTTTTAGGATCTCAATGAATTTAAATATGTTTTTTTCTCTCTAAATTATCCATTTTAATAAGTAACTTTTTTATTCGCAATATCCGCATATTTATTGCGAATGCGAAAAAACATTTCAAAAACATACGAATATTCGTTACATCACTAGCACCTATATACCTCCAATTTTATTCTTTAAGGAAGCTGTAAGGGTTTGCTCACCGTCTTGTATGCCATTTTAACTTTTACAGAAATAAAGATTTTAATGTTTGCGCTAAATGCTTAAAGGAATAATTTAATAGAATATTAACCCTTTCACTACTCAAACGAGTATACTTGCAAGCGACAAATAACACATGCATATAATTCACAAACTATGCGCAATGAAAGAGTTAAAGAACTAGTTTTAAAAGTGGAGTTTTATCAAATAAGTCCAAGTTTTCAAAACGAGGCGCTTCTTTATGTTATTTTTTCTAATTTGTGCATTAATCACCTTTTTTAAAACTTAGGATAAGTCCTTCATAAACCCATCAACGCACTAGAGCGTTTATAACTCATGAATGCAGTCACAATCAGTCTAATGTTTTTCTTTTTATTTCGTCATCACATCGAGAGGAAAAGTATTATGTATTAAGTATAAGCAACAATACAACGACAATATGAATACTTTTTTAGTTTTAAACACAAACATTTCATTTGCACTGTTAATGGAAAACATTGAAAAACACCTATGTAAAAAATTAGTTATATACATGTCCCTATAACTGATGTTTCAATTATTAATGGAAGCAATTTGTTGTTACTGTTATTCGAACAGTTCAACGATGTTGGACTTATAGTGAATTTGATGACACTTTTCCTGTATTGACCACCAACGTACATATAAATCAGTATAATTTCTTTCTTTCTTGGTGGCAGTTGTCTGATATGTAGTCAGCGAAAATACTGCAGCTTCATGGCTTTCTTTATTCAATTCTTCCATTCCTCTTTCCCATTAGACTAAAATCAGGTATTTCTGGATACCTCGGAAGTCCTACTACTAACCAGTTTATATGCGATATTCGAGGACTCCCTATCTTGCCTCTTACTGGTTCTTATTTTTTAACATCATGATTAACATCCTTGGCCACTTTGGAAGGATCCAACAATAATTAAATTTACGCCCTTTCAAAGATTCATCACAGCTGCCTTTGCCCGCAGATAGTTTTTATGTCGTGACTGTGGAAAGTTATTTACGATACCAGACCAGCAAAGATATCCTCGCGAATTGTAAGAAATGGATGCCCCGACAACCGGGAAAAGCATACATAGCAATTACAAGTCCTTTTTGATCCAATGTTTCTTCCAGATGACGTTTGTCTATTAAAACCATCTGTAATTCTAACACTGCCTTGCTGGAACTCGTATTGGCTTTTTTCGAAGCCGGCAGTGCTGTTCTAGAAGTCATTTTAAAATCCGTCGATACTCTTCATATTACCCTTAGTTGCTTGGTTTACGTCTTCTAGCTAGCTTGTACTTTTCCCTTCCTTTGCAGTCTAGTTTATACTACTTCCACTGGATTGAAATACTTGTAACTCTAGGTAGAGACCCTTTAGCAGGTTATTTTTCATCAGGGTCAGATGAAACCTGTTTTTTTTTTATTATTTTAACGAGGTTGATACTTTCTCTTTCTCCCCCTTTCTCATCTTGGTTTCACAGTGAATAAAATTCAATATATATAAATTGAACATTAAAGCATTTTGTTACTTACAATTTTTTATTACTTAATAGTTATTTACCTTTAAGTTGAAGTTACTAAATATAATTGCGGGATATTTAAATTTTGATTTACTGATTGTGAGTTAGGACAGGCATCGGTAGAGTTGAAGTTCCATTACCGAACATCCAAAGACAACGTTTCAAATATATTTGACGCGATACATTGCGATTTTTTGTTTACCACACAAGCATATACATATAACTATATAAGAAGTAATTTAGAAACGCTAACTATGCAATAAGTATCTACAAATTGTTCTGCGTTACCTTAATTTAATATTGATTGTAATTTTCAAAATATATATATTCTTTTGGAACATCCTAATGTCATTTCCGATACATTTACCAAACTAAACCAATAGTGCGCTTCTACCAATCAGATACAAGAGATGGGAAAGAAAACCTAATAACTGATTTCGCCCCAAAAATCATTAAATTAATTAATTAGATTAGAGAGATTGTTTGAAAATATCAAGAAAGTTATTTTAAAAAGTTTTTTCACAATTTATTATTAATCAATCTAATTTTTAATTCATTTATACATTCATAGCCTTGATAATATAAGTAAGATATAAGAATATTACCCCGTTTTTATATACTTTATGGTAGAATAAACAGCTATTGCCATCTTTTCACCAATTTTTGTCAGAGCGTTTACCTCGCCATTTAAATAATTCAGTGGATTGCTTCAATACATTTCTGAAATGCTGAATTTATAGTTTAATATTTAACTTAAATGGATCGATCGCGTGTCTGGAATAATACATTGCCTTAAGTTAAACATAATAAAAATTGTATTGGCGACATTTTTGTAGGCATTAAAGCAAAAATGTATACATGTAAATCATTTCTAAACGGATGACACTACACCGAGAAAAGGGATTGTATTAAATGAAAGGTTTTATAACATTTGGTTTTTATTATGTAGAACGAAAAGAATACGTTTTCGCAGAAATGTGTTCATATTATTTGAAAGTAGCCCGCTATTTTGCCGGAAAACTATTTTCTTCTTAAGTACATGCTTTTGGACGAAAAGTAATCGTAATTTAATTCAATGGAATGCACCTTAATTTTGATTAATATTATATAATATATATAGGTTATACATTCTGTTTAAGTTAAAACAATACACATTCATATATTATATTGCTACTGTTATATTAACTTTACCTTAAATAAAAAAAAACCGGCGTTTTAGTTTATTTGCGTCGACAGGCATGAATACATTGATTTAAAACTTTTGGCTTTTAGCGGAAAATACAAGCGTCGCAAGCGTTCAAGCTGAGTGCTTTTTTAAGCGAATGTATATAGTTTTATGCATGTTCCCACGTGCATAAATGTCAGATACACAAACTATAGCAAACAAAGATAAATATTTTCATGCAAGATTAAGGAATTTCAGGGACAATTGGAATCTTTTCAGTTAATGTTGCATTACTTATAAGCCAACACACTTTACAGAAATATATAGTGTTTGAAGGTTTAAAACTGTTACTCACGAGAAAAATACGTTTTCTGTTAACGCATATGGTTACTAAATTATTACTTGATTGAAATAATATTAAAAAGTATTCCTGTATTCAAACAAATAATTTGGTTAGAAGGTTTATTTGAAATAATATAATATTATTTTCGTATAGCAGATTTCTCTCCATATAGTACAGCAAATATACTTATATGTAGTACAGAAATTGTCGCATAGATGGCACATCTCCTGTTTCATTCCAGTAACGGAATATATTCCGCACAAATAGAGTGGAATATACGATTACAACATACTAACCTGGTATATTTATCAGATCGACATCTGATAGAAGTGTACTGGGGTGGTCGCTGTAATCAACTCCCAATATCAGGTGCAAAGGCCCCTGTTGGCGGCCTTACAACATCCCCCTTAATAGCCTATATGATATATATGATAAATATGGAGTGCATGCTGTGCATGAATTTTTGGAGATAATCCATTTTAATTTCAATCAAAAATTTTCACGACATTTTGTTGTGTTTACGCATCTTTTTGGTAAAACCGCAGAAATGTCAAGTCTAAAGTGAATTAATGTTTATAAGTAAAGGAAAACCTCTCGATTCAAAATGCTTAACGGTTTTCCGTCAATGTGCAGAGTTTTCAAGTTCAAAATAAAGAGGACTTGAATCAATTATTATTAAATATCTTTCAATTAAAAGAATGAACTGCTTCAACAAAAAATACATTATTTCCGAAGAAATGTGTGGATTAAAAATTATATTCCTTTTCAAGGAAACAGCAAATCATGTTGGCCATATAAAAAGCCCAAAAACCTTTGGTTTAATGCAATTCCTCTTAAATAAAAAGGATACTTCTTGCAGTGTATAATTGTCTTAAAAGTAACGCCGTTATTCACTTATTAGAAACTATGCATTTAAATAATATATAATATTTATCAATTGTAAAACTTTTGAATCAAAGTATGTATTTAATTCATGTCTGTGTAGATAAAATGTCCTGCAAATGATTGTAAATTGAAAGGTGTATGTATTTGCTCAACTTTAACTTAATCTAATTTGTTGTCTTCGTGAATGGTATTCCACATTTCTGTTTACATATCGTTGTCACTTCACATTAAACACTCTTTCTGATGGCTGAAGAAATTTTTAAGATAATTTAATAATAAGAAGAATGAATAATAATTGATATAGGTGACTTTGATTAATTTAGTGACAATAAAAAGACATCACATGTAATTTAAGTAAATGAACACAAATCGGAAAACACATAGGGCAAATATTAAGTTATGGCATACAATTCACTGCAATACTCAGAAGTTATAATCAATTTTTATCTTAAATATTCTCCACCTATAACGTGTAAAGGTCTCTAATTAACGATGGAGGGCACAGGCATCCTGATGTAATTTCTTAGAGAGATCCAGCTTTAAAACCTCTATAAACGTGTTTTTCCTTAGATTACGTTTTGTATATATTATATCTATAATATATTTATTTTAATTTATTTCTTCTTGGTTGATGGGTTGATTAAAATCAAAATCAGGCTTTGTAATTTAAAATTTAATCTGGTCCACAGAAATTATTATAGACGCCGACGCTTACCACAGACTGCTAAATTATTTTATCCTTAAAATTAGATATCCTTGGATTTAGTGTCAAGTTGTTCTTCAAGTAGGTCCATCTGGAACACACGTTTTGTATGCCTTTCCGGTTTGCGAAAATTTTAATCTAGACGTTGCTATGTTAAGTAGAAAACAGGAACTCTTTTTTTAACTTCTTGCAATTCAATGTGCACAAGATTTGTGGCGCATGCCTCGAATTATTTTGAAATGTTCTGCCTTAGGATTACTTCTGCTTTGTATTTTTTTTTTTTTTCCAAAATTACGCTTCCATAGATTTCTCGTGTTATGAAAGTTCGCACGAGCAATGAAGAAATAGTGTTTAAACAATGTTTTCACATTCTGAGGCCTCACCTTATTTGGAATGCTAATAAAGTTTTAAAATTAATAATTAAGTTTTGTAATAATACAATAAAAAGTTTATAGGTGAGCGATAATGATAATTAATGTGGCAGTAAATAAATATACGATAGAGAACTATAGTATTAAATTTGTCATTATATTTAGCAAAAAAATATGTAAATTGTTGGAACGCACCTGTGTACAGACATACACAACAAAGTTCTTTTTGTTTTTCTTAAGTGGAATAAGACTCTTACCCGAAGAGGCACTAGAGGACGGCTGCATGGTCATGCCGATTGAGCAAATTTCTATATCATCGGTCCACATGGTACCGACAAGTGAGCAGCGAATTCTAGGAGGGTCGTGGGGATTCGGACATCGTGCCCATAGCTCTTTGGACGGGGAACAACCGTGCCCAACGTAGGCCAACGAGCAACTGCTAACTTTCGTTACCCTGGGAGACCAATAACAAACACCCCACCATATGACGGACTGACCGTATACATCATTCGTTCGCGTCATATGCCCGCTGCTTTCGTTCTGATCGGTCTCCGTTTCCTAAACTTCTTCTTCGTCTCATTCTTTAGCGGTACAAAGGCCGCGTAGCGACCATAAAAATGCGCTCCCGTTTAAAAACCCGGGAAAAAAAGTCCGTTATCCCGGTCTGCGGTTCCGGACAAGGGAAATTGAAAAGCGCATGCGACGGTTCGCGCCAGATATTTCTTACATTACCCACACAGCACCTGGTCGATTTTACTGATACCGAAAAATTTAATGTATTCAATGGAACATTCATTCATCGCCAATAAATATACAAGTGATATATAGTTTTTTTTTATCTAATAAAATAGTTTGACTAAAATTTTTGATGAAAACGTAAAATTCGACTATTAATGTAGGTACTGATATTTACCGAACCAAATTTGTTTTATTTTCTTCCAATACTTAAATGGGTGCATTATATTTCTCTAAAAATTAAGTAGCAAATATCTAGGATTGCTTAAAAAATATATTGCGCTCCTACATTTACAAATCAACATTTTAGAACAAGTATTTCATACCTTTTTCTTTGAACAGTTGTTTATATTTTGACAAATGATTCTGATCCAACCAAACGTCAACCTCATCGCTAACCTGTATTAGTTCCGCCCAAACACAAGAACTTAATTTTATTACACATATGGCACTAGCTAGAATTAACGAACATATTAGGAATATTTTGGCACAGCGCGTCATAATAGTGAATAAGAGTACTATTCACATTTTGGCCCTTTTACTCGATGTTCTGCGTTTTGACAGATTCCATATTACGATGCGATCGTTTCGCGTTTACTTTGACGAGCGCCATCTATAACATATTAGAACCGCTAATAACCGCGATAAGTAGGTAACTGTACCGCAGTTGCCAAACTCTTGAATTCACTGCTACTTGTATTTATTTCTTTTTTAAAACTTACCCATATATAAGTTTCCATGTTGATGTAAACAAAATTATACAGTAAAATAATATTTTGCCATAGAATTTAGCGCAAACGATAACATATCTACACCTGTGAATATGCTGCCCTCTCTACATGTTTATGTTTAATTACCTTGCTTCTGACGCTAGTTCAAATTCAAAATAATCTCGTTAGCAACCGTCACGCAAATCCATCATACATAAATACAATACAAACATTAGAATTATAGGTGATATTGGTTATTATTACAAATATATAATAATGTATAGCGAACCGAAAATAGTTAGTGAAAAAGAGCAAAATGATTCATATAATGGTTATGTGGCCATGGAAAATTTGATGGAAAAACTGAAAATACTGAAATTCCATTCTGAATTCACAAGTGCACTTAAGATGAAACCAATACACAGGTATATTATTCAATAATTCTAGCAAATTTCAATTTTATTCATTATTCTTTGGTTTTCCGATTAGATACTACTTCATTGTGCCTAAAAATCCAGGGGAACAATTTTTCCTATTTACTTGTTTATGTGCTTGGTTAATACGTAAATGTGGTGATACTTTCGAAACTCCACAAGAATCTGATGATCCAAATACAACTATATCTACCATATTAGATGTTGTCCGAGAAAAGGTAATTTAACACTGCATATGTGCTCTTTTAATCTTTTTGTGCATATAGGGAATATCAGTTGATTTTCCACCGAACAAATTGAAACAAGGGGTTGGAGAACATGTAATTCACATATTAAATAGTCTGGCTGAAAAGGTTTTAGAAATTAGTAATTTCACAATGGCTAAGTACTGTTGATATAGAAATATTTTTTTTTTCTGAAATATTTATGTTATCATTGTAGACCGATCATTCAACCTGAGAAAGAAAGTGAAACTGAAATCATAGAAGATGAATCAGAAATTATTTTAGATAGGGTTGAGGAAGAAATGATGGCATATTATTCTGATGAATCCGATGATAATATATTTAATCTAACTGAAACTAGAATGAGTAAGATATCACCTCGTAAAGAAATTGAAGTAAAAAATATAGATGAAGAGAATTGGAATCTTGAACTAGAAAGAGTTTTGCCAAAGCTAAAAGTAACAATAAGAAATGATACAAGGGATTGGAGAACTAATCTGGAACAGATGAAGCATTACCAATCTACTATTAATGAATGTTTTGGTGGGGCAAAAAATCAGTTAGAGAAATTACAGAAAGACATTTCATTCACATTGGAAAAGATTAATAATCGCGAGAAATATCTTAATAGAGAATTAGAAACAGTATTATCAGAGTATAGAACACTACAAGATCAATTATCAAAAGTTAAAGATGTTTATCAAAATATAAGTGGTGGAGTAACAGAGAGGACAAGAGAATTGGCTAAATTAACTGATAAATTAGAGACTGTAAAACAAGAAATGGAGGAGAGAGGAAGTTCAATGACTGATGGAAGTATGTTTGTTATATCTTTTCCTTGCTGTGAAGATTTATATGTTTATATTTTATTTTAGCCCCGTTGGTTAATATTAAGAGAGCAATTTCGAAAATTAAATCAGAAATAGTGGAGATGGATGTCAGAATTGGTGTTCTGCAGTGTTTGTTATTACAAATTAAAATACGTGATAAAAAATTGTTAGAAGATGATCTAGGACAATCCACTGGAATTTTGTGATTGTTAGTATAATACCTGTATGTCATCATCATGTTATTGAAGGTAATTATTCTGCTGTTGTCCCCATATTTATTTAGATAGTTATATTGAATTTAAATGGTACATAACTATAAAGGCAGTGGTAGGATTCGAATCATTTAATAATTGGTACGCTTATTTTTTTTTTCATTTTATATTTTGAAATATGTGTAAAATATTTATTAAAAAAAAAATAAATAAATAGGATTCTGTACGCGCGTATGGGTTAAATCCCACCATTGACTTGAAGATGCTTTCAACTTGGATGAAGATTGATTTTTTTTTTTATTTTGTTCTCTATTCATTATATTTTGAAATTTATTTGGCTATTTTTTAATAATATTTTTTACAATTCTAAAATTTGATTGGAAAACACTCTTCTTTAGGTTATGTTTAAGTTGTCTGAACAGAGTACTAGGTTCTTTTGTTTTGTACTTCCATTGCTTCATTGATTTTGTTTCCACAAGTTTTCCTTGGTGTTCTTACACCAAATCAAAACTTTAAAATCCATATTCTTTCCACGCCTTCTGGTTGAATATTTATTACAAGCAAAAATATAATTAGCAAAGAAGCATCCATGAGGACTATAAACCTGTTTGAGAATAATTCACTAAATTTTGTCATACAATACAATCATTACCTAGTAGCACTGGCTACTAGGCTACTAATGAGAAATATATGTATATAAATTTTTTAGACAATTCACACACAAGTGTTATTACAATTTTTTTAATAAAATTATAGTTGAAACTAGAAAAATGAATATTACGAATATGTAACTACAAAAAAAAAAAATTTTTAGAAATAGCCATCTTAATTTCATTTTAAAATTAATTAAAAGGACGTAGCTGTAAACAAAAAAAATAATAATTTTTACTGGTTGAAAGGCACCACATTTGTTAATTCATGCTAATAAAAATTATATATTTTTCATTGATCTCACAATTAGTGAAAGAAATTTTACTGTAACTTGATTAGAATAATTGTTAATTGTGTTAAGCTAAAGATGTGATACGGTTTGTTTTGATATTATTATTTGTTATTACTTACTGAGTAAATAATGTTAATTTGTTACTCTAAACTGTAACGTTGAACTATGTTAACACTACTGTAATGAACATGATGGGTTAAAGAAGAGGCGTTGGTGAAGGAATGATGCCGCTCATATTCTCTTGTGTCCTTATGGGGGCATACTGAGACCGATGCGTTGTCGCAAATACACGCCCCTAGGCGGATGTCGACTCGCATAGTACGGGCTTTACCCTGTATTTTGTCTCGAGTAAAACCACAAGGAGAGACCTAAATGGTAGTTGCATCTCTCTTCTAATGCCCAGGAAACTTACTCATCCAGTAGTACATAGTCCAATGCTGGAAAGCAATGTGTAAACAGTGAGTTGTTAATCGATTATTAATTATAAATCAAGCATTTCCTTTAAATCATGTTTTATTTATTTCCAAAAATATGTTGGCCAATCTAGAGCTTTTAAGCTTAACTTTTTTGTGAGAAATGATTTTTTCGGAAAAATTCCAATGTTCCTTTAAAATTTAGCGCCATCTAATTTAGAGTAGCTGTGCGATTGAAATGTGGTACGAGAGGTCGTCAGCTCAGTCGGTACATATTCGCAAGATGGTACCGTTTAGCCGGCAGTGTTGATGTTGGTTTCTCGGTTAGCGAATAAATTCGGTCGCGAGCGGCGAGTTACAATTGATAAGTCGATAAATAAGCACGCAACTGGTGACACGGGTAACGAAGGCGCGCTGAACTGTTAGTGCCACTGACGATGCTAGAGTAGGGGAACAGGGTTAATATAAACAGGGTGCGATGAGTGTAGTGTAAAAGGGGTGTTTTTTACCACCATGGCTGGCCGGGGCAGCTCACAATCTGGGGCCGTCAAGAACGCGGTCTCGCTGAGGCTCGTCGAAGTTCCGGAGCCTCTTCAGAAGGGAGAAAAATTTATCAAATGGGACGAGGTAAGTTTGAATAATCAGCATAAAAACAAAATAAACACCGTGATTACCGGACAGTTAGCGAGTTCTTATCATGAATTACCGGACAAGAAACTCGATCTGACAACACGATATCAATGCATTTTTTAATTCGTCCAATACCACTTTAAATTTAAATCTACATTAAATGCTGAGAAAGAGTTATTCTCTTCGTAGCTATTACAATGTTAATTTTAAAAGAATCGAAGTGGGTTATTTATTGAAATTATCCATGTATTATCCACGAACATGTATCGTCTAACGCTAGGAAGATACGTTTTTTTATTCATAACATTCAATATATTAAGCTTAATGCTTTTCGCATCTGAAACCGGATACTCTAGTAAAGGAGATTCCGAACATCTGAAGGCCGTTTCCTTGGATTCTCAAGCATGTGTCTTTCCTAGGTAAATAAATAAAACCGGCATTTAACTGGCGATTATGGTAGCATGTTTTATTTATAACATGATTGTCGTCGCTTGACCGGGGATGTGCGAATGTGTATTTCGATAACTTTCATGCCACCCATGGTCGTTAATTAAGGGTAAAAAGAAAACCATATCTAATTCTGTATTCCCATTAATAAAATTCCAAAATAATTCTTTCGTAAATCCATGCCGTGGCTTTCTCTTTTTATAGCCGGCTAGAATGAATTAATGAAAAGAGTCGTTTATGGAAAAACATAAATCTATTTTAGTAAACACTTTTAAGTATTCGCAGATAATAAATATTGGACAAAACGAACACAGGAATAACTCAATTATGTATTAATTAATTTTGATATTAATATCGTTTATTCTTGAATGAACGTTAATACGGCACATTTTTCTTCATATATTCCATGCCTATAACAAATATTATTTAAGAAACAAAATAAATATACTGGTTCTCAATAATCTTCTTCCTAATAAATAAAAAGCATGGACACATATTGTTGGTAATCACTGATCTCAATTATAAACGGCATAGTTACAATAAGTACCTGTAGTATTCGTTTAACACGAGTATTTCGTGAAATATTTTATCTATCATTTCATTTGAATTCTTGTTTCGGCTATGACTATTCTTGGCACCTATATAGCAAGCGACTATTTTAACTGGAGTTAAATATTCTCAGAAACAATACATACGACGATAACATATAGTTTTAAGCATTCCTCATAAAACGGGGAAATATATAAAGAAAATTAAGTTGCGGTGACTTGCTTGGTGCTTTGCAAATTATTATCCGCCAAAAACGATAAAATGTTTTTTATTGTTTATATCTTAAACAGTAGTGCACTTGTCTATTCTTACAACCCACATCCCTAAAATACTATAGAAGAATTCTTTGGGAAACTTCGGAATAAAAGGCAGAAAACTATATTTACTTTGTCTTTTATATTTAAGAGGAAAGTGGTTATACTTGCTTGAGGGGATGTAAACCGCTTAATTGTGGGAAAATAATCATTTTTTATCTTCTATAAATCTTTCTTTAACTCTAATCAATTCCAAATCTAATGACGTTGATCTCATACTTTTCTGTGTCCAAACTGAATTTTTGATTATAACATACATACAAATATAGATCTCATAACTTCGATTATACCTTCTCTTCATAATTTTTTCATTGACTTAAAATGTACCGAACCTCGTTAGAAAAGTTGAGATGAAAGCATTTCGCCAATACTTTTTGCATGGCTTCGAGGTCACTAACACTCCTTCTAAAGAAGACTCCAAAATATTTTTTGATTTTATCTACAAGCTTCACACACACCCACATAAAAAGAAATTATTTACCATAATTCAACTAGAGATATTCAGTCTAAAAAGAAATACAGGCAAGCGGTTGGCCAGGAATGCCAGTGGCTGGCAGTATGAAAGTGAATATAGTAATTGGGAAATTTAGTTTAAAAAAGGATGTAGGTAGAAAACTAGATAAATAACTGCAAATACAATTATTTAGTCATTATTAAGCTTAATTTATTTTTTAAAAATCCATAAAATGTAATAATTTGTAATGTTGCTTTACTACAATAAATAAACACATAAATATTATTCTTTTTTTTAATTAGTTTCTCATTTACTTCGTTTTGTTTGATTTTTTTTCTTTTTCAACACAACGTGTCCACTGTTCACAATTGATTGACATCTTATTATTTTTCCATCTAGTACTTTGTGGTGAGTGAAAAATGCTACACAAAGTTGATTTTACTGAGGCTACAGCCTAAATATTACCTACTCCAACTACTGATTTCTTATTAAGGATTTTCCTCGGTTTACTAATGTTATTTGCCGGAGCTGCAAATGTCGTTTATTTCTATCATGATCTTGTAAAGCATCATCTAATTCGTCAAAGAAATATTCACTCTTCAATATTCCCATAAGCATCAATACCGTATACTTAAGAAACTTTAGGTTTTACACTGGATGCTTATTAAACAAAAATGCCAAACGATTTCTGTCTGATTATTTATACCCACCTACTCAATATTGGATACCAGCTTTAACAGTGTTGGATGCCAGCTGATCGGGCCGATTGACATGCGAAATACCCTCCACGTCTTCACTTGAATATAAAAGTCTATAAAAACGTCGAACATTAGAGTAATATACGTACGTACTGCTGTGTACTGACTGAATCAAACGAAACAGCAAAATGAACTCAACAAAGAAAAGAAAAACAA
This sequence comes from Protaetia brevitarsis, assembly GCA_004143645.1. Lineage (NCBI taxonomy): Eukaryota > Metazoa > Arthropoda > Insecta > Coleoptera > Scarabaeidae > Protaetia > Protaetia brevitarsis. Next base: position 1,532,158 of record RXPK01000255.1, read on the forward strand.
AATTAGCTAGCTCAACGGAAATAATTCCAAAAGGCGCAAAAGAACTATTAACCTTAGAGTTACCCTCGCGAATCAAAACCTGAATCTAACCACGAAAAGCAAATTGTGAGTGAAAGAAATCAGACTCTCCCAATTACTCCAAAAATTGAAAAGGCTTAATCTAAAATAAAAGAACAGAATCTTCAACCCAAAGATGCTAATTAACAAACATTTTTTTTAATGGGTTTAAATACAGTACGTGCAGAAAAAAAACCGTGAACTGAAGGTTCCGGCCTAAATCAAAAACTGCACTTGACTCCAAATCACAATAGAACAATGCTATCTCCCATACAAAGCAAAAGTTTAGTTTGTTCAGGAAGATAATCCTAAATATTTAAATTTCAATCCACGTGGTATCAAATTAAAACAAACTAAATTAAGCGTGGACAAATTCTGGTAAATAACTAGAATGAAAAACAAAATAGCAAACACAATGCTTCTACTCACCCAACCGACGTGATTGATAAAATAAAAATGAATCAGCAAAATAGAAAACGGAAAAATTAACTCTTTAAACTAAAATGAGAAAAATTACAACTAATATATATCTTCCTGCACAAAAATAATAAATGATCTTATATCTACAACGTGTACACGTCAATATATTAACAATTATTACAAAATGAATTGTCCATCAAGGACAAACGTTTTTAAAGAAACGAAACGAAATTTACTATAATCAAAATGGATTACAAAATTGCAACAATGATTTACAAAAATACGTCTACTCACGTTAACAGTCGACCAAGGAACTGCCTGACAAAATTCTACAACGCAGTCGTATAACAATACGAACAACGCTAACGCACAAATCACCGACAAAATCTGGTAGAAAACGCATTGAACAGAACTAGCAAACGCTAGACACAAAAATGAAAGGAATTAATTCAAAAAAACTACAGCAGTACATTGTGTTTGTTTTTGTTATATGAACGTTAAAATTGAACTACTGTGACACTGTGACTAAGAAGGACGTATAATGTAATTTTGTATGTTTATTTATTTATTTAAGTATAAGTACAGAAACAGGACTAGCCCACGAACATTGTACTCTTAAGACATAAGAAAAAAATAAAGAAAAGTACGCAAATGCTAAAGGGCAAAAATTAACAATTGATTACATATATATTTCTATAAAGAAAAAGAGATAACAAGAACAGAAAAAAAAAATAATGTAACTAATCCCACCAATTCAGTACAATCAATACCATTATTAAGTAGCTTTTTAAGAAAGAGTAAGTCTCTGAGCTGGCATCGCAGATAAAGTGGTAAAATGCGAAAATACTTACAGGCATCTTCATAAGACGAATAGGCGTAACTGGCCTTAAATGATAGAAATCTTATAAATTTGCGTTGGATAGATTCAATGTTATTAATATAAACCGCAGACTTCGGAGATCAAATTACAGAGGCATAAGCGACAACACTACCAATATGGGCAAAGTATGAGCTCGTAAGACACTTGACACTACGAAAAGGCTTTGACGTTCGCATCAAAAATCCTAACATCTTATTGCATCTATCAACAATATAATCAACATGAGAATTGAAAGTCAATCCAGTGTCCAATAAAACACCAAGATCTTTAATCCAATCAACCTTTTTTAAGGCGGTGTTAATCGTGTAAGGAAAACAAATAACTTTTTTATTGCGAGTGAATTGAACGAAATTACATTTGCTCAGATTAAGAAACAACTTATTACATGCATAATAGTCAATCACCCTATCTAGGTCACATTGCAGCTTCTCACAGTCCGTGATAAAGGAGATATTCCTGTAAATTTTTAAATCCGCATATTGGAGAAAATATGAATTTTTGAAACAGATATTAATATCGTTGATATAGATATTGAAGAGCAGCGGATCAAGATGCGATCCCTGCGGAACACCCGATGTAATATTAGCTGGGTTAGAATAATATCCTCTCAGTTTCACGACTTGAGACCTATTTGATATATAAGACCGGAGCCATCGAAGCAAATCACCCCGAACATATATTGTATCATACATCATCGTATACAGAGATAGTTAAAGATTTGGCGGTCGTGAGCCGTATAAAATTCCACCAAAAAAAAAAAATACTACAAGGGGAACATTTCATTTCAGTATTCATTGATATTATTACATATGGTTGTATATTAATATTTTAATCATACCTTTGGAAGGAACGGTGAATATTTGCGAGGTTGTTTTGACAGCCTAAAATCGCAAAAAGAAAAAGCACTATACACGTATTTAGAAATAAAAGAGATGGACTTATTTGCATTATATTAAATCTTCTATTTATTTCATCGAACGACTTTTAACTGAACTAATTGTACTGCAAATTTTAGTTCCTTAGGTCAGTGAACAATTTTTGAACTTAGTTCAGGAGCGTTAATGGCAAAATCATAACCAGCATAAAAACCAATTGCTGACAAACTATGAAATAGATTTTTTTTTTAGTATACGATAAATTAAAGAAAAGTCATCATAGGCTGTAGTAATTGTATTCACATTTTGTTGTCGTTACCGACACGCAAAACAGTTAATTACAGTTGCATTAAGTGACTCTTTCTTTAGGTTATAGTTTAGGTTCGGTTCTTGTCTTTACTTAAACTTTTGTAAAACAACCCTTGCACTTTGCACTCAACGTGTTTCGCACAATAGGCAAGCACATCTAATGAATGTAGCTTCCAGTAAAGGATTATCTGGTAGGTCTTCTGATATCGAAACTAACTTTGGATGCATACTATTCGGAACAGATATACGACAATATCGAAGAAGGTAATACATTACAGCATACTTCTGCAACGACATATGTGCATATCCATTCTATTATACATTTTGAAAATAGCATCATAAACATGACAACAAAATGCATCCATTTCGAAGCTAGTTTAAAATTTTTGATCTCGCATCACTTACAGTTTATAAGATTGCTAGATAACATCACAAAACCAACTGGAATCATTTCACTAACGATAAGTAAAAACAGTCCAATGCTATCCCGAATAGGTTCGTTATTCGTTACTTCTTCTCGTATTTGGCTAAATCTGTCTGGTGGTTATGTTTATGTTTACGTTGCTCTGTGCTCCATCGCTCTGTATCATGTGTATTCGCTTTTATAACGTTTCCAATTGAGTGAGAGGTAGCACTTTACCATGAAGATTTTCTTATTTAGTATTTTTAATACTATGGGTTTATTTATGCCGTATTTTAGCAATTTCAGCATTCTTAAATGTATTAAAACATTAAACATCTTCATTTTTCCTGCTACTTTTCAAACTCTGAGATTAAAGAAGAGGCTTACTAGAATACTTACTAGAAGCCTTAAAAAAATTAACGATGATCGTTAAAATGTTTACGATATGATAAAAAATATACCCGATTATCAAAGATTTTTGAAAGAATTACAAAACTCAAGATAATAAAAACAAAATGAGGTCATCACTTAGAACCGGTTTCGTAAATCATAGTATTCATTCGTAAAATCAACTGGTACATAATTTAGGCCTGATGATGTAAATTGTATTTACGAAACCCGTCGCAAGTATTTCAATAATAAATTTGTGAAATCGTGACCTCGTTTTGTTTTTATTATCCTATGTCTATAAGATTCCTCGGAATTTATAAAATTGTTTCAAATGTTTTATTAAAATTTTCCTGGTAGCTAAATAGTTTTTTTTTTGCCTTTGAGATATAATTAGCATTGTATATCCTATAAATTTTTTTCTTACTTCGAAGACGTGTTAAACTTCATTCACACAATAGTATTGTTTCTGTAATGTCTATTAAAAGTTCTATACTCATTATTGTCTGTTTAGCATGTTTAGTGAATTCCAACTAGAAGTATTTAAAATGGCGTGTGGCAAGTAGAAATATGTAAATTAACAACACAAGTCTTGTGATCGAGTCTGAAGCGATATAAAAGTGTAAAGGTACCTATTTAATCTATTCTAAATTAATAACAATGAACTTTCAGGAAAGTAACTATCCAGTAAAAAAGTCAGTTGCCTTTTATCAATACTAAACACCAAGGAGCACCTAAAATGATACATTTGGTGGGAAATTTTTTATTCTTTCTTATTTGTATATATTGTGTCACTCAAAATCGGAAAACGTATTTTTAAGACACAAATCGATGAATTATATCATATTTTTTAGCTGTCATCTTTAACAACTGGAATTGTGTAGTGATTCTCTTTAAATGCCGTTATTATATTTGGCTAATTTGAATTTAGAGACGAAACATCATTACCTTACTCAGCATTTTCGGATTGACCACATTAGTCGTTGATTTGTGCTGAAAGGAAATAAGTACCCAATTATTCGATTTGAATCAATATGCTAAATCTCTAGCTTGTAATTTAAAGTTTTTTTTAAACATAGATGTATATGCATGTAGTGTATAAACAATGGTGGAGATCTACCTATATTAATGTTCTACAGGCGTAAAAATAAATACACTCTCTCTGATACTAATCTACCATGAAAACAAATTCTACTGTGTCCAACTAACGCAGTTATTGGCAGCTTGTCATATGCAGCAAATAACGTGTTCGTCTACCAACTGCACGTAGAACTGTGTTAGTTGATTATAGCACCAAAAGTGCCAGCTTTAGTTCGAATAAAATCCTAACGCGATCAATACCAGTTGTGACAGATGATAAATGAAAATGTGATCCTGTACTAATGACTGTCTATCTGCCAACTATTGTCGCCTTTATCCTATATATGTACAACATATATATCTTATATTTGCAAAAATCAATATTTTTTGCACTAACGAAAGATCCTTTATTTTTTTTTTCTCGATTCATATTAAATATCTCATCTTTTAAAGAAAATCGGAACGTTAGCATAATAGTTTTAATGTAACTGAGGAAAGAAGTACAAAAACCAAGTACAGCAAACTCGAGAAAGCTCGGAAAGAAAAGCTTAATTCCATACACAAAAACATTTTATGAGGACTTAAACTTAGTAATAAACTAACTAATAATAACAAGTAATTTTGGCAGGATTCAGCTACGATTTTGAGGTGAATTTTTAATGACTCATCCCTTTTCTGCAGTTTTCGTCTTTCTTTTGTAAATTCAACTGCTGCTTTGTAAGCGGATGATAATATTGCAACGAATTGCCCCTATTTTTATTTTTAAATACGGATAAAAGTGCTGTCCTTTGCATGTTCGAAGAAAGCAAAAATATTTTCTATGTATACATTTGCCTCACTTCTATATACTACCGCTTTACAGTATTTTGTGAACAAATCGGTATATTTAGTAGGATATTACATTATAAAGGCTGCCTATTAGGCGAGTATTCTATAAATTCCTTATAAAATAGTGGCTTAAGTATTTGCTTGTGACAAAAAATTATCGCCATAATAAGGATATTTAGTAGACACGTAAATATCTTTATTATTTATTATTATATTATAGCCGATTTTGTAAGTCCCAAGGAAACATTTGTAAGTCCCAAGGAAACATTGGGCATTTCGGCTGTAATGAGTGTGATAAAATCTATATGGGCAAACAAAGCGTTCGATAGGAACCAGATTCAAAGAACACATTGCATGTTATCGATACGGTAGACACATAAACGATAACGGACATAAAATCGACGTAGAAATCCTTGAATTAGTGAAAAATGTATAATCACCCAAAGAGTTAGACGCATACGAAGCCTATATATAAGAAAAAAAAAACATTCAAATAACTTATTGAACAGCGAACCTCTGCAGTACTCCAGTTTGATATATGTATTTATGAAGGTAGAAAAGAAACATTCCCATTCGCTAATTATTGGTATTTCGAAGGGTCAAGTAAACGTAGAAGAAGTACTTGTAAATATGTTCCCATTTTAGAGGGGGATAGCACTGCATGTTTAGGTAATACACTGTTGAAAATATTACGGTGTTGGCGTTAATTTTGCGCTAGTCAAATATTTTGGTGTTGATTTTTCCAAACTTTGCCAGACGAGTTGACTACGCGTATTTATTAGAACAGAAATTACTAGAATTTCGTGTGAATTCCTTTGTTTAGATATGAGGATTGACTATTTTTCTAGACATTCAGAAGCGTCAACCAATCAGAATTTTTTCCTCGGATAGAAATATAGAAACCGCCACCTATTCTAATACAGTATTGCATTATACGCACCACCTGCATTGCACGTGTATCTGTTTTCGAGTGTTTGATTCTCCGTATTAACATATCCAAAACAAACCACAAATGTGACTGACTTGCAAAGTGTAACCTCGTGTTATTAACGTTAATTCCAGTGGGCATAAAAAATTTCAACATCTTAAAGATGTATTGGGAACATCTATTTTACGCAATTAGTTTAGACTTGAATCAAAATAGCATAAACATTCACTTAATTTTATAATGGTTTCTTAAAAATCATTTTAAAATGGTACGTTTAGTTGAAACCAAAACTTGTGAGTGAGTGGTTTTGCATATTTATAATTGAGAAAACATCTTAAAGAGAAATATTATAGCACTAAGAAATAGGAGTTGCATATTAAAAAGACGTGGTGTTTAGAAAACGGTGTTAAATCATCCAATAGAATCGCATTCATTTAGTAACAAACAGTTAGTAAATTTTGTCTAGTCTAGATCAATAAAAATGTGACTTAGAAGGATTTTATATTCCACGTGTCAGTTGGACAAAATAACCCCTTAGCAATAGACAATACTTGACTATCTTTGCTCGTCAAATTTAAACTTCTATAGTTCTCGACAAAATAACACGAAAAGAGTGTGGACCTCTCCTGACTATTAAATTAGTCAAAAAAGTGTTAAAATTTTCAACAGTGTAGGTTTGTCTTAGTTTTACGGAATCCATTCGGTCTTCGGTTGATAATTAGGAACCCATGTGTTCTCGAAACAATTGTCCCGCATTAATCAAATCTGATGTAGTGCGGAGAGATCGGATATTTACGTTCTACATATTACTACACTACAGTCCCTGTGATATCTTTTGGGAGGATATTTAGTCATATGCAGACGTATGGATTTTGCGTCATTGTGCCAATGAATTGGAAAGAAGTAAATTAAACCAATCCCAAAATACCAGTTTAATCGTGTATCAAATTTTATACTTCCTCTATTCGATTTAAATATATTCATATGTGGGTGTGTACTATACGTATTTATAGTTACAAATTTATTTAAATTGAAATTCATGGTCACATCCGATGTGTAATCTAATATATCAGTAATTTACCTACTCTATTCGGTATATAAAAAATACATTAAAGGATGCGTTCTGTTAGTGATGTTAATGCTTTTCTTACAATCCTAAATATCATCTATCCGCCGACGTATACTGAAGATTGGTTATTTAGAAAATAGTACGAATCGATTCAAACATACATACATATGCATGTAAAACGGTGCAAAACGCTTCAAAATGTGATTTATGCAGTAATTTATTTCAATATAAATTGTAGTAGTGTGCAGTATATTGCAAAACATTAAAATAATACAGTTTATCGAGACAATGAAAATGAATTTAATTGAAAGTTTAATTATTTTCATATACTACCAGCGTATTCTTTTTCATTGATAAGTCTACTTTATCACTCGATAGTGCATCATGTCGTTCTGGTTCGGCAACAAGTGGAGCATCATTGCCTGTGACGGTAATCGTCGTAATATTAGTTTGAAACGAATTCAGTAATCGACCATTAAGAACGTGCACTATTGGTATGGTTAATATCATTTTCGGAAAAAATTTGGCACCTATGTTAAAATCGTCAATCATAATAATTTTGCTGTCGTAATTCACATTAAGTTGCTCAACACAACACAACAACACAAAATTCTCAAAATCAGTAATATTATAAGGCGAGATATAAACTATAAATACATAAAGTAACGTTACTAGTATTCTGGAGTATAGCACACTACAACCGGCTTATTTCGAATTTAAATTTTGCTTGAAAGTAGCGACAATATGTGAATACGTTTATTCTTTGAGAATGTGTATAATCTTAAGATACAGCTCGTTAGAAATCTATACACTGCTTGGTTCAAATCGTTCATTATCTAATAAATATAATATATTATGAGTTAAATATTACATTTCTGTTGGCATGACAAGATTTATAAAATCTTAATTAGATTAGAAAAATTCTGCAAAGGCCATACTTTTACAAGGTGTACAGTTATTTACAAAATTAGTAATTAAAACGATGATAATTAATAATAAGATTAATAATAATTATAAGTACAAAGAATAAACCAGAGTAGAAACGAATGTGCAACAAAGCCCCATGACTGAGAGACCTAAGGGGCTGAATATATAGTTACAGCGAAAATGTTATGATGGGAATGGGAATACATCGGAAGGGTTGGTAATTGACAGCACAATTATTACACAATAATTATATTCTGCAATTAATGAGTTAACGAACTTATCCGTATTTAATTGCAATTGATGAAAAGATGGTTGGGCTATTATTGCCCATCTGGACTATATTCAAAGTTTGTGCGAATCAGAACCGAGAGCAAACTAAACGGGTTGAGCTCAGAGGAAGATAAAAAGGAAGCTGTGATGGGTGCAAAGATGGTAGAGGTGAAGGTCGAACAAAAATAGCAATCACTCAACAGCTTTCGCCAATTATAGGTGCATTGGCCACCAATGCGTTATTGTTATGCCGGCGCCCGTAAAGCGATTTAAGTTCGTCTCTTACCTTCGTATTTGTAATCATACGCCAGCATTTCGTTAACGTTTCGCTACGTTATGTTCGATATGTTAAAAAATAGTGCTATTATCCGGATTCGGATCATTTTGGATCCCGGATCTATATGTTACCGGGATCCGCTATCCCAAACCTCGGATCCGGATCCGCTATCCGAAAACTCAGATTCGGATCTGCTATCCGAAGTCTTGCATCTGTTGCAATAACCACGAAGATTTGTTGAACACCTACGTAATGCAAAGTGAATGTGTACTACTGTGGTAGACTTTCCTTTGTTCGCGAGTGTATTTTAAGTTGCATATTTTGATGTGTGTAATTTCTTCCGAGTTGAATCAATTTACCGAGAGTTTTCACAAATTTAGATTTTATTTTGTATAAATTTAGGTAAAGAGTTTATTATTTGATTTAATTTATTTAGTGTTAAGTTTTTTTAAATTAATTCCATTCATTAAGATGTTGTTTTACGCCTATTCTACTAGATTTTTGTCGGTGAATTGTGCGTTTGCGTTGTAGAGTTTTGTCAGGCAGTTCCTTGTTCGACTGTTAACGTGAGTAGACCTATTTTTGTATATTATTGATGCCTTTTTGTAATTCATTTTGATATTTTAAATTTTCGCATAAATTGAATTTTATCTAGTCCATCAAGGAATTCATTTAGTAATAATTGTTAATATATTGATGTGTGCACATTATAGATATAAGATCATTTATTATTTTTGTTAGGGAAGATATATTTTAGTTCTAATTTTCTCGTTTTATTTAAAGAGTTAATTTTTCCGTTTTTCTATTTTGCTGATTCATTTTTATTTTATCAATTACCTCGTTTGGGTGAGTAGAAGCATTGTGCTTGCATTTAATTTTTCTTTCTTGTTATTCACTAGAAATTGTCCACGCTTAGTTTAGTTTGTTTTAATTTGAAACCACCTGGATTCAAATTGAAATATTTAGGATTATTTTCCTGAACAAACAAAGCATTTGCTTTGTATAGGAAATAGCATTGTGCTATTGTAATTTAGAATCAAGCGCAGTTTTTAATTTAGGCCAGAACCTTCAGTTCACGGTTTTTTTCTGTTCTTTTTGTAATTTAACCCTTTTTAAAAAATAAATTTGATTGTTACTTAGCATCTTTGGGTTAAAAATTCTGTTCTTTTATTTTAAATTAAACCTTTTCAATTTTTTTTGGGTAATTAAGAAAGTCTGATTTCATTCACTCACAATTTACTTTTCGTGGTTAGATTCAAGTTTTAATTCGCGAGGGTAACTCTGAGATTTATTGTTCTGTTGTTCAATTTAAATTTTTCCGTTGAGCTAGCTAATTTTAATTTGAATAACTACGCTGGCTGTTACTCAGTATCAGTGGCTAAGTGTTTTGTATAAAATTCTGATACTTAACGAAATAATTACACTAAGACAGAGCTAGTAATAATGACTATTGCTGACCATTTAGGGTACATTACGTGTTCAACTGGGTGGTTATGTTTTTTTTAGTTGATTCAGAATCTAAATCTAAAGAGTAGACTGAATGAGAGATTTTACTAAATAAGGCGTAGTTTGTGTAAAAAGAATCAAAAATCCGAAATAAAAGCAATCCAAAAATTGCAAGACATGTAAACCCTTAATGTTAAACCCCCTGTAATTTTTTAAGAAGTTTTTATTTAAAAAAAATTCTCATTCAGTGTGTTCCAACAAAGTTATTTAACATTCTCAGAAATTTTAAAACAAATCGGTTTGCGAATCTTTGAGAAAATATTCCTTTTCTCTTGGCGATAGCCTCTATGATTTTCTATCGAATTCAAATTATGTAGTGACCCTCTTAATCATTCTTTTCAAAATCGTGTAAAGGTGAAATCCGCTAAATAAAGTACCATGTAAATCGAGGTATATCTAGGTGAAGTTTAGGCTACAGCTGTTGACACATTTCCTCAATAATCCATTTCTGCTTCTATGAAAAATTTACACTGTTAATGCCTTGGAATGCTAAAATATCTCACTGAAACCACCAGATAAAAAGAAGTTCATCGTGATAATCTAATAACATTTTTCTATTAGGAACACGTTTGATTGTTTAGTATAGTTTTATAGAGGCGTTTTAGTAGTTTTATCGTTGCAGAGAATACAGTCAGCTTAAAATTATTATAAATATTTACGTAGTATGAGTCTAATAGTTTATTTTCTCTTCCGCGTCATGATTTAGAATATAAACAATTAGGATTTATACGATGTGTTTACAGAATTATCAGGTGCTGATTATTCCTGTTTGGCCCTGTAACAATCGCGTAAACAAATTCACCATTAATTTTAGTAATAATCATATTTATTTATATTATCCAAAAGATATCTCCATATAAGAGACAAGAAGAAGTCAAAATACCAGAAATTAACTACCTAGATATTACAAGTTATGCACATAAAAACAAACGTATTTTCCTTAATATTAGTTTATGCTATATAAATTGGAAATATCACAGAATTAATGTTATTAATTTTATATCGCAATAATGAATTGAAAATATAGAAGGTTAAGTTTTGATGGAGAGAAGATATGTATCATTTTTATGCGTGTATCCTAGTACAAGAAAGATTCCATCAATGGTGTACTCGAACAGTATTGATTTTAGTGATTTGGTGAAGCTTAGTGTATATGTTTAAGTGAAGGTTTTTTTTTATAGTACACCTGTCAGTTTTTCTGGTATAATGCAATCAATTGTATAGCTCAGAGAAGTAAAAAATGTAAGATAATTGGCAAATATGCACTGTTTAGAATTATTAATAATTAGTATAAGCTTTAAAGGTCCTAAGCTGGATCCTTGTAGTACTCCAGGAATTCAAAGTTCAAAGGAAATCAAATACGATACGAACCTCCATGTTAATACAGTCGCGAGCAAATGTTATAGGCACCTTTGACAAAACTAATGGGTTTCATGTTTCTTGCATTTTTTTTGTGACAGTTATTTCAACGTTTATATAATGGTGTTTATGGTTACAATAGTCTTTATAGATACCTTTTGTAAATGCATTATTTTTTTATATATTTTCAAGTCTTCGAGATGTCACTTTCCCCCTCCCATCTAAAAAGTATTATAGCTGTACTAAAAACACTCTAATATGCAACAAATTAATAAGATCCCTTAAAATACTACATATTTATAATGTATTACCTACAAGTTTTTATTTTCTCATTTCTTACTGTGATATTCGCCCAAAATTTAGGGTGCCTATAACATTTGCTCGCGACTGTATATAGACATTATAAGCTTTTATTTGCTTTATTTTGCAAACGTTATTAGCGTTTATAGTGTGCTAATGGTAAAGATTTTGTTTTTTAAAATAATGTGATTTTAACTTTGTTATTTATTAATAATTATTAATATTTAGTTTCGACAGAGAAGCACGTTTTCTATAAAAAAAAATGTTCAGTTTCAGGCTGTGTCTACATCGGAAAAATTGACCAGGTCGTTTGTGTTTATGACCTATACATTTTATCAGTTCACGTTTACTTCTCCCCAAGAATTATAGGTAGCTTAACAATAAAATTAATTCACCTTCCCATTTCTGAATAACATAAACGTTGTGAGTTTTCATCCCAATCTAATAACACCATTCTTTAAAATCTTCCCTAAAGTACAAGAAAAAAAGTGGGTAATTCATAACTAGCTTACCTCAGCATATTTCCACGTCGAAACAGGAAAAAAGTAATACCGCTGCACCTGAGAGATATTTATTACTGAACCTTCGTGGGGTCCGGACACATTGACAAATGGGCGTATTCCGCACGCAAATAATTTATATCCAATATCTGGAATTGGATTCGGCCGTAGTCACGGGTTTAATTTTTGAAAAGATTTAGCGAATTTATTTGTTTTAGCGCCTTTTTTCTGTTTTGCCGAGCGATTAACTTCTAGCGCGCTTTGATATTGCCGCCAGAGTTGGATACACAACTTATCGGACATGCTGATGACCTATAAACTTTATGTGAACTTTCGAAATAATGCAAGACGAGAGAATTTTGTGACCGCGAAAAAAATGCTAATGCAATTGGAAAATAATAAAGTGTAATTATATCCGTAAAAGTCAATAATTAAATAGGTTTAACAATTCGTTAAAAATGTGTCCATAAAAAATTGACAGTGAAATATATACAAACGGAAACATTACATAGGTGCAACGCATTAGTATTTTATGTATTGGGAAACACCAAATTAATATTCATTGTATGTACGTAGTACATACATATTCAATAGATTACGTACACTGGGCAGAATAAAATCTATTCGTAGCCATTTAATTATGTTGTAGCTTTAAAATTACTAGATTCACTATTCGTCTGGGAACCCAGAATATATTTCAGATTGAGGTAAGTTGGAATCTCTTAGTGGTACTGCTGCAGAAGCAACTACAATCCCATTTTGGGTATAGGAGTGTAAATTTAGAACAAAAAAAAAAGGTTTAAAGGTATCTAGTGAATACTATGGTTATTGTTTTCAATCATATCCGGGTACTCAAAATTGCTAGTACTGGTGTTATCTAATTTTGAATATCTCCGCATAGACGCTATTCAGTATTGTGATATAAAGCTAGTTGTAATAGGTTTTCAAATTTTAAAGGAAAAAAAAAAACCTTTGACTTCTTTTGTGTTGTATTTTATAACTAGAGTGAGGACGTCCGGTGCGGCTCGCTAGCGAGTGTTTAGTGTTAGTCACCCAAGCGTCGATCAGATATTTGCAGTAGCGATATAAATTGCAAGTTATGTCTTGTTAATCGTATCGAAAACGTACTTAGTAATTAACTATGATATATTTTTCTAAATAGTTCGTTGTAAATTGATTTCGTTGGTAAATTAATATATTTTTAAATCTAGAGAATGATCTTTCTACGTCACATGAAATAAATGATACGAAATGGAAGTATCCAATGAAATCCTCACATTTTAAATACGGACTTTCATTTTGGGTAGTAAAAGTTTTATTGGAAATTTCTTTTAATAGCAGATTATCTGCAAAAACCGTATTAATTTTGTTCCGTATCTTTTGCCAACCGATCCCTCTATACTGTTTAAATTACAAAACAATTATTCTAAGTGTTGATGGGATTCAGTTAATTTTAAATTTTTGTTTTCTAGAAACTTGATCGTTTTTGGTACGATTAAGAAATGTTTATTAATAAATTCTAATTGCTCGACTAAATAAGATTTAGTTACAATTAATGCTTGGATTGCTGTAACACTGGAAGCATCTCGTTTTAAAATTAAAAAATGTGGCGTATAAAAGATGTACCTCATCGTGTTAACACAGGTTTTGGCGGCAGGGATATATTCGGGCACATGTCTTTATATAACTTTATTCTAGTTGGTGCTTTGAATAAGCTCTTTTTAAGTGAGTTAATTAATGAATGAACATCGGGAAAGTCTTCACGAAATTCAGCAATGCCATGTATTCCATGCACAACGCATGTTAGATGTAACATGTTTGGAAAACGTTTTTTGAACTCGTTACCTATTTTTAACATTAAGCTTGCAGAATCTCAGAGAAAGAGTAGAACTTTTAAGCACCCGTTACCAGCTACATTTTTTATGCTGTTAATGATAATGTCCGTAATATCATTTGCACTGACACGCAATCTGATTTTTGTAGCTACTAAGAATAACCCTGGAGGATTTTCTGGATGCAGTATGCCAACCATTACACTAACAACGCATCTTCCTTTAATGTCCGTCGCTTCATCTGCGTTTATCCAGAAATAATTTTCACCTAGTTTTGACCTGATTTGATTTATTGTTTTGTGGAATTGCTTAGGTACCTACATAATATTTTCTAATTGTCGATGGATGGGGAGTAGCTTTGTTGGTATATTTTTAAGAAATCCACGGAAAAGTGGATCCTGTAATTTATTTAATATATTGCATATACTGGCACCAAGAAAACCTGCGCATAACTCAGTTACATATTTATCATGTGAAATACCTTTTTGGTATTCAATATGCCTCGTACTTTTCAGATGCCGCTCAAGAGTATATTTGCCCCTGAATTCTAATTTCGCAGAACAAATGGTGCAATACACTTCTTTTTTGTTAATGACAGTGAAAATTGTGCATATTCTGAAACAAGACTTGACACTCTCGGTATTTTTGGAAAATGATAAACTAAGAACTAGTCAAATAAAACGAGAGAATACGAAACAAGTAAATATTAAATAAGGATCAAATATATTATAAAACGAAATATAAACTTTAAAGAATATTATAAAAATATGGGAGTACCTAACAAAATAAACCAAAAATGAAACTTCTAAAAAGGGCAGTGACTAAATAAATAAACGAAAAAAGACTTGTAAAACAGTACAGTAACAATATAAACCAAACCAAAACTTCTAAAGTATGGCAATAATGAAATAAATGAAAACGGAACTCTTAAAATCGCATAGTAACAAAATATACCTAAAAGAACATCTATAAAATGAAATACTAACGAAATATCTATTATTTTAAGCTGAACGTCGATACGATGCTGTCCACTCGGTTACTAACTATGTACTGGCCAGTACTGCCGTCGCCAGTGTTGTCAATTGACAGAAGACATATTTCACTAGATCGGGATTATAATTCCACCAGAAAATCACTAGAATTGGGAAAGGAACTATTTTATAAAGTATGTTTATGTACATACTTAGCTGTAATTATTTTAGTTAGTAACAAAAAAAAGATACATGTTAGATATATCAATCAAACAGTTTAATAAAAAAGTCAACAAGTATTTTAAGAAAAGCAAAAAAAAATATTTTATATGTTTATGTAATTAATAGTTGTTGATATAAATCCCTTTTACTTCGTTTTTTATTATAATTTTGTTTTACTTTTAAAAACCTATTAGGTAGACAAAGTACATTTTATGTTGTCTATTATATATGAATTTAATACAACACTTATTGGGTAGTCGTTAGATATTAATAATTTACACCAATATGCAACTATACAACTGTAACCGTGTTTTATAAAATCATAATATATCCCCTTATTTTTTTTATTATTTTATTTTGTACTTTTATTTATTTATTTACATATTGTATATGTATATATGTTATCAAAGTATAGGAAAACAAACTAGCGTCACTTACGTTTACATAAGCAGATTTTTAGGGAGTTTTATATGACCTACCATTTTGTTTTGTACATAGTGCGCGAAATTTAAAAAATATATGTGCATGTTAGAATTAAAATTGAAATAATTCCTATATAAACGAAAATACACTAACATTCGAGAAGAAGACTAAAAGCTAAATTTCAAAAGATTTATCTAGATTCTATATCATAGAATAGAAATAGTAGATTTACATAGCATGTATTATACGGTACAAAATAAAAAGGCGACTGAAATTTATCTTGGCGAGAGTACCGCTACTTGGTTTTTTATACTTTGATGTTTTAGCCTTCGTGTTCAATGAATTCACCAAATTTATTACCAAAATTAAAAAAAATCCACTAAAGTTTTCACTAGCCACTAGAATATGATTTGTGTACACCAGATGTGCTTTCAATACACCAGATTTAGTGGAAAATTTACCAAGTTGGCAACACTGGCCGTCGCTCTCTACTTATCTGCTACGTGAGGTGTTACACACATGCGAGACTCTGCCACCGTAACGCCAATGACAAACTGTATAAAACGTCGCCCCCTCTATTCATAACACGGTGTTCTAATTGTAGTGATATTTTTGAAGAAGGAAATAAGGCATTCCCATAATTTGAAGCCTTATTTATTTAATAATTCACCGCTGCTGGAAAATCGAATTCCTTGATAGAAAGCTTCTGCGCGTCCTGTATACAGGCTCTACCGCAGTCAGGTAGTTAAAGTTAAGAGAGAGCTACTTGACATAGTTCTGAATAAAATATCTTAATGAACCTTGATCCTCGTTTCGTTTATATAGGTGACTTTGATAAGGATACTATTATCTCGGGAAGTACAGGAGAAACTTGGTTAAATGAGGGAAAAGTAGCGTATTTTAAAGACTAATAAAATGCATTTAAAAAATAATCGCTTCGGAACGGTTTCGAAAATACAGGAAATGAAAATAACTGAAAAACTGATATTTTTGTGTTTTAAATTGAGGGACATTTGAATATATAAAACTATATTTTAAATTTTTTTATTATAAAATAACTTGGTTATAAGTTTTTGTAATCAGATTTACAATACAACGTTTCTACTCTGAAAAGTCATCGTTTTTACTTTTTTCAATACGATTCTGTATATTTTTTACGTCTGTTACTTTTCTACACTAAACAAGTTGGCGATTTTTTTAATTTTCTATTCGCATTAGGTTTTTACGATTTTAGGACATTATAATCCGATTTTGTTTTTGTGTAAAATTTAGATCAAAAGGTTTATACTGGTGACAATATATGACGGAATCATCACTAATTCTGACTCAATTTCAAATTTGCTGTCTTTGATCGAAAGGAGTTTTGCTATTGTTCTTATTTTTCCTTTTTTTATGTATATATTTTCGTTAATTCTGAGTCTAGTATTGATATAACGAAGCGTGCAACCGAAAACAGTAGCACAAAATAGATATTTTTTTTTTAAATTTGATGAAATCTTGCTGTAAGAATTCGAAATTCCATTTGGTATAATGTAAAGTATTTAAATTTATTTTATCATTAGCTCTTGATAAGTAATGTGCCATCTGCTGTAACAGCGTCTTTCCCACAAGAAATGACAGTCTATTTTGTTTAAAGTCTCGCATATTTAAGATAATACGGTCTTTATTTTAATGTTATCTGCTTCTTTGTCTATTGTATGTTACGATTGTTAATCAGCGAATCCCACATTATTTTCTAGACCGGCGTTTGAAGTTAAAAAAAAACAACGCTAATCGCCAGTCTTGCGCCCTCTTGTAGCGAGAAGTGGAACGTGTATAGCGGTGCGGAATGACGTTTAATTTATGAAAATTCTTTACTTTGCTGTTTTGAATTAATTAATTCCCGGTGACCGAAACAGCTTCAGAAAAAATAAATTGAAAGTGAAATTCAATCTTCTTTTAAATAGAATTCAAAAATTTTCGTAAATTCGTGAACGGAAGTGTTTCTGATTTTGTGTTAAAACCGTTCCAAATTTTTTTTTGTATGTGTTGTATAAAACCATTGTGCCTTTAATATTTTGGATTACGGGAAGATTAAATTACCGTTCGTAAATTAAGTTCCGGGTAGAAAGTTTTGAGTAGAGAAAGACGACGAGGTGGAAAAGTTGACAATCTTCAGGCAAATTAACAGACCGACTGAGAAAAAATACCGTTGTAAAATATGTTTGGTTACATCTTCTTAAACCAATCGCTACCAAACAAAAAGATTGTTTTCCAGCGGTGGCTCGTCGGTCAAAATAGCAGGTTGGGTTATCTGTTAAACGGGGTTCCGTTGTATCAGTGTAAAGAAAATTCGGGAGAGTGTTTAGGTTGACCACCCCAAAATTTCCAGATAAATAACTGGCATCCGTTACATTGCGACTGTGATATTTCTGGGCTTTACCTTGAGCTTGATTGCTACATTTTTTAATATGGTTCAATTTTTAATACAAATACCTTTGAAAATAGTGAGAGAATTAGTTGCCTCGTATGTTTTATAGCATCTGGTGGGACACGCGCTGACTTATTATCCTTTTCTATCGGACAAATAAAGATCTGAATAAATTTTGAGCATCACCAGGCGGCCCATTTAAATTGAACCATATTGAAAAATTCATCAATCGAATCCAGAATAAGATTCAGAAACAAAATATTAAGGGGCTAGTCTACAACCCTAAAAGTACTTTTTTTTTTTAAATTTCTGACCAATTTCGACTCGCAGTAATCAAAGCAACGCAGTCTCAAAATTCTCAAATTTCAAAAAGGACTCAAGACATAGTTTTCTTCAGCGTCTTTGGTTACGGATTTGACTATATCAAAACGAGACAGAGTTACCAAAAAAGGAAGTAATGGCGCCAAGAAAAATCCCCATTCTTCATAGATAGAGTATTCTGTTGCCTGACTAGATTAAGTGGGAATTAGTAATTATTCGATGTATTGTCGCTTAAAAAACCACTTTAACCAAAGTTTTAAGCGAAGAAAAATTCATGGTTTTAAAAGTCTAGTCTCTAGGTTTTCCATATGGAAGAGGCTATTTGGTTGGTGGTCTAAATTAAACAATATATCTCATTTGTGACCCAGATGAGGAAATCGCTGTAATAGTTGGAAAGTCTTTTCTACGCAAAATTTCACCGAGATGGACGTCGTAGCCGCGCAACGATTTCTTAAAAAATAATGGAAATACTCATGTGCAAAATATATCATAATACATTTTAAAGAGTAACTACATATGAAGTGTAACAAGTACAGAAAATTATTTGAACCAATTGGCAGAGCTTGTTTCATGACTTCCACTGATTTTTAATAGACGTATTAGATAACACTGAAAATTAAAAAGAAAACCGTAATATGTGGCTAAAAAGCTATACTTTCATGTGAGACGCTGTTCTATAGTCTCAAGTTATTACAAAAATTTAGAAAAATCAGGTGTGATCGACTTGCCCCAGAATCCCTACTCTGTTGATAGATAAAAGGAATTGATACGGAGATACACATATGGGCGCAAAATTTATGCCCCATATTTTTTTTTCTCTTTTTTTTGAGTAAAATTATTGAAATTGTGCAAAATATGTTACATTCATTAAACTAGCCCTGCAGAAGCAGACACATAATATGAAATAGAGGACTTTGTTTTTAATTAATATAAAACGAATTATTAAAAATTACCAAATTCTGTATCGGTCAAGCTTACATCGCAAAAAGTAGAAATGTTTCTTTTTTTTAGTTGAAACAACCACCTGTTTTAAATTAGTCTAAAACGACGCGTCTGCGCAAGTGCGTAAAATAATTGCATGTCAAGATATTTCATAGCTTTTGTGCAGTTAAATTATTAGAGTTATGTAGATTTGATATTTCAATTTGCTACCTTGCAAACGTTATGCGTAACAAATGCATAGTTAATAATACGTATTATATATTAGCTGTATGAATATCAATACTGTAATGATGTTTAATATACTACAGAATCCACATTTGTGCACAGCCGATCAATTGTAAGTACCCATTATTGCTAGTTTGAAATGGGATTTATGTCAGTATACTACGTAACAGGTGATTGATTAATTGCAACAGCTAGCGTTACGTGAAGGAGTGGATATTATCATCTATATATATTTTAAAAATATTTTCTTGGTGCTTTTACGCGATTACCGGAATTCTTATTAGATTAAGAGCGATCACAGATGTTCATTTCGCACGTTTTTATAATTAGAAAATAAATCTCCCAGCCAAGCCCTGCTATCGACGGTCTGAGGCTGGTTCGATAAGCGCTTCAAAGTTAATTAAAACCAATTAAAACTGGAATTGTCTGAAATATTTTGCGTTTTTTAGATCTTTTCTAAAAGTGAACCAGGCAGCTGTAGTGCAGAGGCGTTTGAGATTTGATTAATTATCCCATCTTTAAAGTTCTTTTATAAATTAATAATCCAATTGTATTTGCTATTAATTTCATCACACCTCGCTCGACGATGTTTGAATGTTGATGAAGTTTAACAGTGACAGGTGGATAATCTATATACTATTTAATCTATACCCCTATTTCAAGAAAGCGAAATATCATAATTTATGGAAGAAATTCATGAACACCTCGATGTAATTCATTTTGAAACAGTCGGTAGTAAGCCAATATGTGGGAAATCATTCGTTTAGGTATTTTTTACTCCAGTTTCTTGAAATGTCTCAAAAAGGAGTCTTTACAGGTGCAAGCACCTACTTGCATTTTGTCATTTTTGTGTCAGCATTCATAATTTTCTAATTTAGTTAGGCTAATGCATTAATTTGGAAAGTTAATAGAACTGAAGAAATATTTATGCTCTCTATATTTTCCTTGTCAGTTTGTTCAATTCTCTTGAATTTTCTATAGTTAGTTTCCGCTAACAAGCCATCAATTGAAGAACGTTATTGAGGTTGAAGGAAAGGATTCATTCATGTGTTCCAGGTGGTCCATTGGTTGATTAGAGTTGAGCTAGATCAAACTGGAAAAACATACTTTCGCGCCGTGTATGAAGCGCACCCCATTTTTCTAGTTCATAGGCAGTTTCATTATCAGAGTTCCCTTTGTGATCTTTAGCATTTTCTATAGGATCTGAAAGATTATCAGACTGCAACCATGTTTATGAATGTTTACAGACTTAGAGATAGCCTTATAGTCACTACAGATATTCACAGAATCTTGCCAGTAGTAGTCATCTAACATTAGGGCACTGAAGTACCAAATATAATATATATAAAATAAACTTGAAGTTATCGCATGATTATTTAAGAACTTTAAGTAACTGTCACTCTGAGGGACAATACCGTCCTATTAAAATGCCGGTATTTTGACTTGAAAACTTTTGGAAAAGGTTTTGGTATGTCTTCTACTAATTTTATACCATACCTCAGTTTTGTACTTTTCATATAGACCAACTTCTTTTAAACTTTGGTGATCTGTTAATATCTTCGCGTATTGTTAAAATTCTTTCCAACCGAATGGTTGCTTTCCTTGTCGTTTCCGTGAAAAAAATCAAAATAATTGTTGACAATATTAAATTTTTAAAAAACTTAATCAAACAAATTAAAAATTAGAAACAATGCAGAAAATCATTGTTAAAAATTATTTGAAAATGTTGTGAATATAGTAACGAAACATCGTAGTAGCAGTAAAGATAGACTAGAAGAATCAATTGACCATACTTCCAAAGAAAATAGTAAACTGATTACACAATCAAAAGATCTCTGTACATACCTGTTTGTAAATCCAGTATATATTGGGTGTTAATTAATTTGCACCGTAGCCGTGGTAATTAGGAATACACGTTCATCGTACGGTAACTGTATGATTTTAATGCAATTTCCTTGGTATCCATACTGATTTGAGGGTGTAGACTTAATGTAGCTCGTATTAAATAAATGACTGGGGGTCCATGGAGACGAGGTGATTGTTGATAAAATCTATTGTTTTACTTTTTGTGAATTCAAATAAATTAAATCACTTTTCCGTAATCTCTTCCAAATTGAAGGGGATCTTCTATGTATATTTTGTATTTACCATTGACCTGCTGAAATACCTGAAAGTGTATAGAAGAAACGTTAAGATTTTTCATCATTAGAAGAAATTCGCTGAATTAGCATACTTTGGTCCATTTTCTCCTGTGGAATTGTATATACCTTTGCTGTTTTGAGTATCACAATATATTTTGAATGATTGGAAGAACCTTACTTATATCCTGGTACTTGAATCTTTTTCCTGTAATATATTTGGTTTGTCACTGCAAGGAAATTCCATTCTGAAATACTGTGGGGTTTGAATTACCTGATGTTGGAGGTATTTCTTATTATTGTTATTCAAATTTCTGTGTAAATAATTATTTAGCATTTCGCAACTTTGAGGTTGTATAATTGTATATGACAGTTTAAATGTGAATCGAATTGATACAATGTTTAATTTATTCTTGGTTTCTTTTGCGCAATTTTTAAATCATCTATGTATGTATATTTAAATTCCATTTTTTTTTTTATAAAAATCCCGAGGTTTGAAGCCAAAGATATATGCACCTGTCTCCTTGACATCAAATTTGCAACAGATATGGTGTAGTTGATAGTGTCAGTAATTATATTATTTTTCTTGAAAAATGTGACATACATTACATTATTCTATACTAGTATTGCTACGGTGAACGGAAGGCAATACATAGGACTTAAGGCACGCCCTTCATCTCGTCATCTGAAATTATACTAGTATATTGATATATTACATCAGAAAATGCTGGTTCATAACTAAAGATTAACGTATTTTTGAAATCTTCTAAAATTAATATTTTATGTGCCGCCTTTAATACATTTGAATAAAGAAGTGCTCCGAATCACTACGGCAACGTTAAAAACTAATTATTTATGTATTGAACCCCAATGATCGCACAGAGTGGGACAATAGAAGTTGCACTTGACTGACCCTCGCCAACGAGGTAAAAACGAGGGACACCGGC
Source organism: Protaetia brevitarsis (assembly GCA_004143645.1). NCBI lineage: Eukaryota > Metazoa > Arthropoda > Insecta > Coleoptera > Scarabaeidae > Protaetia > Protaetia brevitarsis. The sequence goes on from RXPK01000255.1 coordinate 1,554,964, forward strand.
TGGTTACGCCATTAGCGTGTACTGTGGTCAGATGTACAAACTTAAGTCAGCAATTAAACAAAGACTTTAATAATAAGATCATTTGAATAGTGCATATCTAAAATTTCCATCAATTGAAAGTTTCAAACCGTATCTAGAGCTCTTATTGATAGCAAATGATAAATTTCAAAGAGACTAAATACTTCATTATGAAAACTTTTGGTTTTTGTAGGTAATTAATCCTTTTGCAATTATTCAAAACTATTAAGAGGAAATACAATATCTGAGAACGTTTTTATTGTAATTTGTTTTTAGGTAACTCGATAAAGCTATTCGATATATACAGATTATAAAATCATTGCGTGTAGTATTTGCAGATGTATATGTCTCGAGTGAATCGGCTTTGTATCTATTTATTTATTTTACATGGTACATGTACGCTTTTTTTTCTAAATTATAAATACATTATAAAATCACATGCGTATGCGTGTACATAGAACATCTGCCATCATTAAAAATAAATATCGCAAGAAGCTACTCTAACTGAGTGTGTGTGTTAACGAGTTAACAGAAAATTGAAAGTATCACTAATTTATTTCGATATTGATTAAGATTTAAGTTCGGTATGGTGTCATTTAGGCTAGGCTTTGTTCAATGAGATCTCTTTTAAATATACCAGAGAACTGCCGGGCTTCCCAATCTTATGGCGACCGGGTACAATGGCAGTCCATGTGTCTTATTATCTTCTCGTCCTCCAAACAGCTTTCTGAGTGCAATGACCTGCAAGAAAGCATATAATTTGTAGATACTTTTACGGTCAAGTTAGAATGATTTTTTCTTTCGGATATATCAAATTCGGACTTTTTTTTCTAGAAATAAATATGTTACTTAGCTGCCGCAGATGCTGATGATGTTAATGGCAGGTTCTGGTTCCTGAAATAACTTAACAACATTTCACTCCTTTCTTCCCATATGTCCCTGAATGAGTGAGCGCTCAGATACTCCAATTATAAATATATTATTAGCTTTGTCCAATGTAGTTAGACTGCTTTTACTGTTACAGATCAGTTTGGGATGTAAGCTTGAAGAAAAAGTTATCCAAACGATGCGAGACTAACCAAACGAGAGAGAAGATGCTGGGTCTCTTCCATTACTAAGAACCGAAATTTTTTCTTTTGCTCATTCAGGCTTGAATCGTTATCGATATTTTTTTTTCAAGTGTACTCATTTATATGCTCCTTTAGTGCATTCACCACCATTGTAAAATTTTATTGGTTTATTTGCAAGGGAAATCATTCACATTTGTATAGATTTCGTCTGGAAAAAATCTTCTGTGTTTGTCAAGGCTGTAATATTTCCAACTCTTGGATTGCTGTAGAATATTTTTGAGTAGAAATATATGTTCTCCAAACCGTCCGTTAAGCAACAGATGTAGGCCTGCATCAGCGTAATATGCATCTCTATCCCTAAGTTTACTTTGGAGCTAGTGAAGGTTGCGTGGATCATAGGTCGAGTACGCACCAAGTTCGATAACATGGAAATCAGAAGTAAGTGTTTCCAGCATTGTTATTGTCCGCCACACAGACATTAGTGTGTTGATTTGCCGTGTGCCCGAGGCAAAACGTAATTATGTGACTTCTTTCTTTGTTTGTGAGTTTCAGGAAAGCTCCTAATGCCGATGACAGGAAAGATGATATTGCTTCTGTGATTGATGTAAGTTTTACTGTGGTTCTGAATTATGGTGCCAGTTGCCCCCATGCTAGCTCCCCATAGATAGTGGTTAAATGTGCTACCATGACATAAAACTGATGGATTACCTTTGATCGATGATTAGCAAAAAGTATGACAGGAAATGCTTACCATAGTCTGTCTGAATGCGAGGCTCTAAACGCAAAAAGATAGGCAATTTTTGGCAAAAATGTATCCAGGGGATCACTTCGAGAACCATCTAGAGACCTGTACAGATAAGTGGAGGGTACTAGAATACTGGAATGGTTGATGTAATTTAATGTGTGAAAGGAATAGAAATATAAAAAGCTAAGAGGCTGCAGTGTTTTTGTCGGCACATATTGGAGAACTGCAAAAATTTCCTTCTCACCTGATACTCTTAATCTTAACGATTTATCTGCGCAAGTCTGCACTTCAGTTCCAAACATTTCGTTGATAGTCAGAAGGCTGTAGTGCTACAAGTAGTGACCACAGCAATCCAGCTAAAAGGTAACGGGCACTTCTATGCAGACTAAATTTAATGATTTTCTCGTTTAAGGTTTTTATAAAGGTAGGCGTTCATTATTAAGTATCGGACGGCCGACACGCATCGTACGAATCGGATTTGATAGAAGATGATTTAAAATCCTATCAATATTTTTGTGTGCCTCGCGCTGTGTTTACAACTTTACTAGATATTTTGAGACAACATGTAACAAGACAAAATACACCATTTAGGAATTTTATAGAACCTCAAGAAAGACTGTATCTATTTTTATTGTAATATTTAGGACGAGACCATGGAAAGCAATTTTTCGTTGTTGATTTAAATACTGAGGATGTCGTAAATTATATAATTCTTTATACTCTTGCACAACAACCAGTCTGCTACGATAGGTTGTATTGAAATATGCAGAAGTACACTTCAGGTTTTATTAATCACTTAACATTCTAACCGATGGTTAGATTTTATTATTTTGTGCTTGGAGAGTTCGCTTTACATAAACGAATTAGTCGTTAGGTTAGTCGAATTAGGTTCAATAACCTGCGAAGTAAACTTTTTTCTGCATACCAGCTTTTGGTTAAAAATCCTGATTTCTGTTTAGTATCCAATCATCTCAATCCAAAATAATCTTGAAGGAATAATCCTTCAACTTCTTGAAGGAATAATCCTTCCTGTACATAAGTACAGAAACCTGTGAAGGACCTATTGACAAAAATACGGAAGTTGGGAATTGACATCAAACAAGTCAAATAAGATAGGTATAATTAAAATTGATACATGCTGTCTTCGGTTGAGAAGAGACAGTTCCAGAGCTGGTGAAATGAGTGTTATTACAGTTGAGACAGAAAACTTTTTAATAAAGCACCACTCACTGAATGTAATTGAGGTCATTACTTATAATGGCGGAAAATGCATGCAGTATTCAGAACATATGTAGCGAGCTTTGAAAACAACGAAAGTGTGCTATAAAGAAGAAAAACTAAAAGTCAATCCTGCGAAAATAATACATGAAAAAGAACAAACCTGGAGGACCTAAAACAGCCAACTTTTCATAGCGAAATGGTGCAACTCAATCTAGATGTTAAAATGCTTATGAATGGTGGCCTAGCGTATCATCTGGGAAGTACATTACCGGTCACTGAAGTTAGGACAACTAATATAATTTTAAAAAATCTATTTTTTTTTCCCAATATTTAATACTTTTAACATTATTGTAAAAATTTCTACAATAAAGTAAGCATAACAACAAAGTATTTAATACGGAAACCATCATCAGAATAAGTCTATTTAAGATAAAATATATAAATAATAAACAAATAATTTAACCTAATAGCAGGTTATAAAAGCATTATAAACGATATTTAAAGGAACGCCGATAAGCATTTTACAATAAAGAGGTGGGTCGATATGGTCGTAAAATTTCACGTGGGTGTCTCTAAAAGGTCTCCCACTATAGCAGAGAATAATTAATATCGTAGTTGTGAATTATTCCATTGTGAAATGGTGTTTGTGAAAATAGTATTTAAAAAATACTGAAAGGAAATCCGATAAATATAGAAAAGAGATCAGCTATTCTCACATTACACAAGGAAGGGCAGTATGTGCGTGTGATAGCAGAAAAATTAAGATAAAATCTTAGTCCATTACGTTATTCGTCGCTACCGAGGCACCGGAACATTCGAAGACCGGAATCGCCAAAGTCCGTCACGAATAACAACACCCGCGGAAGATCGACACCTTAAAATGTTGAGTAAGGAAAATCGGCGATTGACGGCACCCGAAATCGTGGCAGAAATGAATAGCGAACGACCGATATCTTTAGCAACTAAACACTGCTTAAGGGAATGTTCAATTATGGTTTGGGGTTGTTTCAGCAGTGCAGGGACCGAAGATCTCGTAGAAATTGACCGCATTATGCGCAAAGAAAATTATAGACACATATTGTAAGGAAATGTTTCGTCAGCATTGCGGTTGATTGGGGCGAACATGTTTGCGCATGATAACGACCCCAAACACACGACACGGATTTGCAAAGATCATCTCGCGTCTCAAGTAGAGGATAATGTTTTGTAAATCATACCCTGGCATCCGCAGAGTCCAGATTTCAACCCCATCGAATTACTGTGGGATGAGCTGGACAGGCGCGAAAGCAAACTCTGCCCAACTTCGCTAGAGCAACTGTGGCGACTTCTACAAGCCGATTGGAACAATATTTCGCAGGAAACTCTGTCAAAATTAACAAAACGCATGCCACGAGTGGTCTGGGTCGTACTGAAGGCCAAAGGAGGATTCTTCGACGAGAAGAAAGCATAGTTATAGCTTAATATTTTAATGAGAATGTTTTGATATAATACGCTGAAGGGAACACCCTTTTCTATATTATTAACGGCTAATGCATAAAAAAAAAGAAATTCAGATATTTGTTACAAAATTATTGCGTGTAGTGTTCTTAAGTTTAGCCGCCTCAAGTGAAATTGGCTTTGTATTTATTTATTTTACACGGTACATACATGCTTTTTTTCTAAATTCTAAATACATTATAAAATCACATACGTATGTGCTTACACCGAACATCTGCGATTTCTAAAAATAAATATCCCAGAAAGCCAATGTAATGTTTCAGACAAGTTAACTGGATGGAGTATCAAGAATTCACATAGCGGGGATTATTTGCGTAGACACGTATTGTCACTTTTATCCTCTTTATATCCCTAAGGAAGACACTTTACAGTTTGCTACTGCTCTGTTTCTTTACTTTCTCTTTTGCCTCTTAAGAGCCTTGTATTCCCATTTTGTATGTACCACTAGAACAAAGGCTCTTTTGGTCTCTATTCAAATAAATACACTAGGAATGTCCGCGCGCATAGAACACGGGCACATGCAAGGCAAATTGGACCGGAAGATATAAAAACTAAGTGTTGTAGGGCGTCGCTCGCCTGTTGCTGGCTGTGTTTGCCCGGGGTGTGGGTAGCTGCTATCTGCAACATGTTGAGCGCGTAACTTTAAACAAGGGATACTTGGCCTGGACTGTGGTTTCGGAGGAAATCCGGAATGATGGACGTTTCTCAGATGTTTTATTGTTTCGTACATGTTGAGAGAGAGGTTCACATAGAGGTATTTGTAACGTGAGAGACTGAAATGTACGTCCATGCATACATATTTCCGTTAGTAGTGCTGAATAGAGAAGATATGCGGGTAAAAGTCTAAGAACCGTTAATTTGATAAGAAGAATATGGACGGAATAAAAAAAACCGAATGGGAAAACAGGGTTAACAATCCCAGTACCAAAGAAAGTTGATTGATGATGAGGAATTACACTTTCAAATTTAGCTAAATAAAGTTTAACGATAGTAGTAATGGAAAGATGGAAAGGACACTGAAACATTTTTCTGGGAGATCACCAAAACAATTTTAGAAAAGACAAAAGTCGCAATGGAAGAATTCAATGCAATAGCTACAGTACAAGAAATAACCAAACAAATATAAAACAAGGGGCTGTTTAGTTTCAGCGCCATTATTTACAGTGGCTATGCAATCTTCAAGGAAGCGGAGAGATTGGGAACAATTGACAAGAATATGACACAAATAATAGCATGCGCAGTCAATGTTATAAAGGAAGCTAAGAGGGAGCTTAATAAAATAACCGAGACATATCTAAAGAAGCACGTAAGTGAGGGTTTAAAATGAATGAGAAAAAATCGAAGTAATGTTAGCTGTTATATTAGAACGTATGTTTGCAGAATGTCTTTACTTAGCAGGTGTTCTATCTATATACTCCTTTGCCTTCTTCCCAGATTAATAACTAGAGTGAGCAACTTTCGTCTGCGCGCCAGGTCTGTACTAAGTTTCATATATGCGACATTAACGTTTAACGCCAGTATACAGTACAGACAGTACAGTGTCTGGAAAGATTAAAATAATTTTTTTAACTATAAATATTATATATAAGCCCATTATCTTATTTAAGTAGCAGAAATGGTATAGGATTGTTGAAAAGTTTGTAGCATTAAGTGTTTTAAGAGTTTTCTCACTAAACCGCTTTCGTTGCGATGATAAACCATGCTTATATTTTGAAAAAGACCGTTCAACATCTGCGGATGTAACACACGCATAATTAAAATAATCTTTATAGGTGGATAACGGATCAGATGCACCACCAGCAATATGTAGTCCGATTTGTGCCAGTACAATAACTGTTTGTCGCACACTGTACAAACTATTTTGGCACCATCATAACGTAAATCTTGAAATTCACCGATATACTTTTCTACATTATGACACAATGGTCATTCTCTGGGATTTTCTACGCCCTACATTGTATTACATTTACAATGCGTAAAACGTGAGAATTGTAGTATCTCACATCAAGACTCGACTAACGCTGATACTAGATACTAGACACACGAATCGTAGAGTGATTTTACAGCCTTGAAGATATATTATGGCTAAACGTTCTGCATAGCGCGAGGCGAGTGCGGCCCATGTAAGCAGATAAGTCCGACCACTCTATAAATTACTAATAAAAAGGATTAATTTTAGATGTTACGCACCTGTGTTTCCTTAAAAAAGTAATGTAATCTAGTAAATAACGTCATTGTATAAAACCGCTTTATATATTGATATTTGTAAATACAAAATAATAAACGTTCATGCAAAAGTTTCATTAAAATTTAATTTTTGTCCACAAGACCCGTTGGTTTGTCCTAGTTTTATGAATTTATTCTCTTCTGAGTTAGGTGGCTCTAACAACTATTCAGCGCAATGAGTATTTTGTGCTATCATTTACATATGGATAGCATATTTAATGATGTCTAAAAAGGTTGTAAAGAATTCAAATTGGAATTCATAGTCTGAAAATCATCTATTAATTAATGTTTTTCTGCTAACACAATTAATAAGACAAATTTTTCTAGTACGTCCTAAATTAAAGTCTTATTTAGAATAACCGACGAGTTTAATATATAATAATAATATACTTTGGTGACATTCAAGAATATCGTCTAATTTTATTTAAAAATTAATATTAATATTACATATTTGTTGTTGTCCAACACACATGCATCATCGTAGACATAGTAATAATCGTATTATTATTTCAGAAATTTAAATAATGTCACTTGAAATTTAATACAGCATTGAGTTATGAATTGCTCTAGTTAAATTGCAAAACGTGTAATATTTTTCATGCATTTAGTATGCAATCTTCTAAGCTACTATCGAGGCGCGCTCGCCGCAGGGTTAAACTACTCAAATCATAACTTAAATGAAACGATTCAGAATAATAACAAAATATAAAGTTCAATTACAGAGGATGCATAATTAATAAATAATATGACTAGATTAGATTCCAAGTTCCACTGAATTTTGTTCTGAAAAAAAATAACAGCAAATGTTACCTCGATTATTTTATTACATTATGCATATTTTAGTGGTGGCAGTTTAAAATTCACTTTTAACGCGGTCTCTTCCTTGATAATAGCGGAATTTTCCAACATATCATGTTGTATAATCGCATGTTTCATAAAAATGGTTTCCACCTATAAAAAAACTCAAAATCGTGCTTCTACATCAAGTTTAAAAAAATTACTAAAATCGCTGAAGTTCATTTTTGATTTTGTCGGATATGGACACAAGCATAAATCGCTTAGCCTATATTTACATGTAATTTGATTTGCCACAAATGTTGATTTCTAAATATTAAGTTGCAATAAATACTACGTAGCTAAATCATAATTTCATATTTACTTTGTCGATTATAATCTATTTGTATTTATTTATATGTATTGACGAAAACAGGTTATAGTTAATTTTTGTACCTGTTTCATTGTAAGTTTGAAAATTTTGGAGGAGAAAACTGTTGAAGACTATACCGGATTTCTTTTTTTCATTACACATACATTTTTACTACGTGTAGTTTAAAAAAATGTCAATGCGTTGGTGACTGGCGAGTAGGCAACTAGTTATACTAGTTATTTGACGTTTGACATTTTATTATTAATTATTTCTTACTTGGTGAGATTATATGCATACCTGTAATACCTGTAAGGTTATCTGTAAACCTGCAAGCTCACAAGTTTGCAAGTGATCTTACCGGCGCTACAGATACAATCCGACCATTAATTTAATTAAATATGAATTAACACATACACAACAACATAACAGGGGTAAAGCTTTATTTCATAATAAGCTTTCAAAAGGAATACGTTGTTTGTACTCTTGTTCGGTCATGAAAAAAAAAAAAAACACGTGATTTCTAATAAATTATGGCAGTATTCCATCACATGTAATTCCTATATGGTCTTTCAGTTCATTCAAGTTATGTATTTGCAAGTTATTGCAAGCTTTGACTTTTAAGTGACCCCAAAAAAAAAGTAATGGTTTAAAACAAATCAGCTGATCTTGAGGGCTATGGTATGGGGTTAAAAGTGTCAATCCATCGGCTTTTGAGTTTGCTATTTAAAAATTCCTGACGGCATTGGTAGAATTTGCTAAAGCCCAATTTTTTTGAATGAAGGCTTATTTAATATATCGATTGATGAAATAATGTGGTCTCGCAACAGATCAAGAAGTGGGAAATTCTGCTGTAGTGAGATTTCTGACGATGCAAACTAGACCAGCAAGTATATTGCTTATTATTCCAATTGACTTTTTGAGGTTATTACGTTCGGGTAAAGTTTTGATCAGGATCTATATGGGGTCAATAACTAGTAGGTTAATGGAATAGAAATTTACCCCCGTATTCATAGTGGAATACGGGGGTAAATTTCTATTCCATTCACTGGCGAAACCACTGTACACCAGTATTTCGTTAGCGTTTCGCCGCTTGTATTTATGAATGTGGCAAAAGATTAGCGTTAGTATTCTTTAATGAATAAACGTCGGATACAAACTAGAAATTCTGAGAGCTTGTCATCAGAAGAAAATATTAAGTTTGTGTGTAACCTTTGTTTCACCATACCCTATACAATTATCGAAAGTAACCATAACTTTTTTTTTTATCGAATTCTTTGTACATTTGTTATGATTGTTTTATATTGTGCTGCGTGCAAAAAAATATTGGCATGGCCAATTTCTGGAGAATTGGTAATTGACATTTATCTAATTGAAATACCACAGAGACACGAAAATGCTTCGGATAAAGATTAAAATATTATAAAGAGTGGACTAGCTCTGAAATGATTCTTTGCGCTCAAAGCTTAAATAGATGTAGATTGTTATATGATCATGACTATAGATGTAGAATAAATTTTAGAAGGATATAGGTTATGTTTGATCTTGCATTTCAAGGAAAAAGACGAGCTACGTCCTGGAAAGTTCTAATTCTAATATTATAGCTGTAATTCGTGGAAGTATGCAATGCGGGAGACAAGGTTCTCTTTGATGAACAGAAATCAATAGTGCTTCAGAGAACGAAATTAGCTAATCAATGATATGCCTTGTTACTCACACATACATACATCTGCGTCTAAACTTTATGTAACTGTGCTTGAAACAATTAACATATACAGTGATGGAAATACTAATAGAAGAAGGCTACTCGAATGCGATCTATTCATTTATGATAGTATTTCGAAAATTTATTTCTCCTAAACCCTTGAAATTTAAAAATTTATTTACGTGTATGGAAGCGGCAACATATGCAGGTTAATTAAGTAACTGAATCTATTATTTATTCAATAAAATTTCCTTGTCAGCTCTTTAAAAATATTTGGTTTTAAGGATTTTGATTTTTTGATTTAGGTTATATAGGCCGGTTGCCCTAGCTCTGAAATACACAGGAATATTACTTGATGAAAATGAGGAACTGTGAATTTAAAATTGTGATGGAATATTATATTTTCAATTTACAATAATCAGGTTGTAATTATAAGGTAATAATAGTATTAATACAATGTGAAAAAGAGAAGAGAACTGTGTTATCTTTCTATATGCAGACGGCACAACCTGCCTTGTGTCCTCTGTATCAATTTCTAATGTGTTCGCTCCATTAAACGATACAATAAGTTCATATTTTCCTTTGTTTTTGGTGCAAAACCTGAACTACAAAGGAATTATGGGTTTAGTGTATATCAACTAATGTTTATGTTTGAGATATAAAGTGTCCAATTGTTTATTTTATACTTGTTTAAATAATAATCTGATATTCTTAACTTCTCATTATTCGGCCACTCTTTTTTTTGCAAAACTACCAACAAAATAGGTAATTATATATATGCAATATTCAGTAGACAGTAAGTACTTAGTGTGGTCAGATAGAACGATCACTCATATCCGAAAAAGATGTGATTTCGTGGCCAGAATACCACAGAAATAATAAAATTTGTTAATCTTTTGTATTCTGTACTATCTTTTTATCTTTGACATATGTATGTATCTATTATAAATAAATCACAACTTATGCGAAAATATTTAATAAACTCCTCTTCGGTGTAATTGAGCACTATTTCTTCTAGATAATTTCTGATTGATAGTTTTTTTTTTTCGTTAAGCATGTTACATATAATTAAATCGATGTCAGCATCGTAATCCGTGTTGTCTTCGACTTGCGTCAAATTTGTGTTATCGTATTGTTCATCGTCATCATTATCTCGTAAAAATATTTTTAAATTTTCTACGGATATGATTAATAATGATTTGCGCATGTCTTGTGTATTTCACATCTAGTCCTGGCTAGGTGGAAATAAACAGCACTGGTTGAATTTATACCGTGCAAAGGAAAAAGAAAAGTGTGTCTATGAAAAGCAAAAATACTAAAATGTAATATGTTCACGTGGTGTCATATCATTTCATATTTAACAGTAAAAAAACTAGTTTAATTAATTTTTCTAAAAACTGCAGTAACTATAATAAATAAAATTAGATAGCAAATCAATACCTCAAGTCGAATCCACAAAGTTTTTAGGATTAATAGTAGATAAAAGTTTACAATGGCACTTGCACTGTCAGGAACTTCGTCAGAAGCTTAATTCTGCCCTGTATGGAGTAAATATTTTAAAGAAATGTGTCATACCATAATTTCTCTGAAAACTTTATTTCGCTCAGATCGAGCCACGTTTGCGTTATGCTATAATTTTTTGAGGTTCATCTACTCATTTTAGCAACATTTTTGTATTGCAAAAACTTGTAACTCGCATGATGCGCGGAGTTCCGCAGGATACCCCATTTCGACATCTGTTCTTCGAACTTAAAGTTCTAGCTTTACCTAGCCTCTATACAGTGCGTCCCCGGATGGGCTAAATAAGAGGGAACACTTTTTTTTATTTTGAACTTACCGCAAAAATTTCATTCTTTATAAAAAAATTGCTTGTCAAAACCGCCAATTCTGAAAAAAACATCTGAATATTCTTTTTAGTAGGTAAGAAAATCCTCCAACCTCTATACATTTTTCAGCTCTATGTAGAAATACTTTATAAACATTGTGGATTATATCTCCAGTAACAGAATATTTTCCGTAATTTTTGTTTTAAAATTTCGATATTAGTATTATAAACTTGCTGTTTAACATATCCCCATAAAAAGACATACAAAGGGACTAAATCAGAGGAGAGGGTCGGCCAATTGACGGGTACGTAACGATCTATCGACCTGTTTCCAAAATGTTCTTACCAACACTGTTGAGTGAGCAGAGCATCCATCTTGTTGAAAGAATACACTTTCCAGGTTAGATTCATCTCTTACTGCAAGCAACAAAAACTTTGAAGCAACTCCAAATACTTATGCTGATTCACATTTTCATTAAAAAAATGGGGACCGATGATTTTTCCATATATGACCATACCACCCATTAACCTTTTAGTAATACTGATTTCTGGTTGCAATCTTGCAGTTAGAATTATCTCACGATCTAAACCTTCAATTTTGCTTTGCAACTTTCCCATTGGTTGTAAATGTCTATTCATCCCAAAAAATAATGTTTTTTGCAGAACTTTCGATTTACAGACTGATTTTCTTCTGCCCATAAGCAAACGCAAAGCATCATCACCATTTATTAATTTATGTACAAAAAAAAAAAACGGTTTATAAGGTTTAATTTTGTTTGCTTTAAAAATACTTTGTAAATGTGATTCACTAATTAACTGATTCAACTGTGCTGACCTTTTTTGTAAGGACAATTTTGGATTTGTTTCTACAAAATTCACATCCAGCATTGTTGCGACATCTATTTCGTCGGGTATCCTTTTTCTTTTCTTGATGTCATGTACCCTGTTTCTATCAAATTTCATAAAGCATAAACGCACACGTGAACATTTGGAAACTTTTGTTGAAATTTTTGAATTGTAAAGTTCCGTAACATTGAAAGTTAGCATTACCTACTATTAAGCAAGTCTCAGTAAAGATTCACAAATACCTAATGGCATTGATAAATAACACATAACTTGATTTACTTATCATGGAAAATAACAGGATAACCAAAAACACGAAACTTAGAAATTTTTTGTGTTTTTGTAATTTTCTCGGCTGCTGAAAAGAATAAAGAGATTTAGATTTTTGTTCCAGAATTGGTAATTTTGAGACAAGCAAAAAAATTCGTAAAGAATGACATTTTTGCATTAAGGTTCAAATAAAAAAAACTGCCCTCTTGTTCAGTCCTTCCGGGGACATATTGTATATAATTATGAACTTCTTCATTTAAGTGTACTGCTTGATCGGAAATAAATAAGCCTACAGTTAACGTACTACTTTAAAATTAAAATATGAAAATTTGAGCGTTCTGCCATAAAATTGAAAAACTGGTTATTGTGCGCTGGGTGTACAGCTCACTCTCCAAGAATTGTACTTGTTAGCTGCGTAAGCTTGACTCTTTCCATCCTCAAGCACTGTAACAATTGCAGCCACTGTTTCCGGAGGAACAAAATGTTTATAAGCTAACAACTATGTGGAAAATAAACAATTTTGACGTTTGTAACAAGAAATAAAACAAACTAAACATTTCAAGATCGCGCCAGATACTTGATTATATAGTATGACATAAAAAACGATATACCTATCGAAATTTGTTGTCTCTACATCATCATAACATCATCTTAACATAAGAACAATTATCTTTTAATTTAATCAGCAACAAGTGATTATATTTAGTGATTATGCTTAATATTTATTAAAACCCCTTAATTTCTAACGCTGTTAGGCGAATTTGTGCCAAAGCAAAAGTGTCCATTTTTGGTGCCGGTGAGTGTAGGTATGATAAATTAGCTGATTGAATTATTACTCTTATTTATTTCTTTTACTTAATTCGGTATATTTCTTAAGTTTAGTTATTACAAAAGAAGTACTAATATTTCTTTACAATCAGAAAAATAGTTTAAATTTTATTTTAATCAAAAATATATATTTCCTGTCATCTTACAATTCAGGAGACATCGCCAGTTTTGTTTATTTTTGGCAACATTTTAGAGATATTTCATATACTAAGCACATCTATAGTCGTACGAAAAGACAATTATTTTAGTTATTCAACTAATAACGTTTATTATGGGTTTGAAATACCTTAATTAATAATGAATAAGTTATTAAAAATGATAAAAATATGTCGTACGTCAGTTCAATCGTTAAAACAAAATCTGGTTTGTGGTACATCTGATTGCCTACTCGCCAGTTACTAATGCATTGACAATTTGTTTTTTAACTTTACACATAGGGAAATTATATGTGCAATAGAAAAAAAGAACCCGGTATAGTACATATGTAGGTGTGCGTGTTCTTTACTCGATTTTCTTTGTTATTCAATTATTTATCATTAAATTACTGCAAATCTTTTACTTAATTCGGCATGTTTGTTGTTTTTAAGTTTAATTATTACAAAAAAGTAACTAATATTTCCTTACAATCAGAAAAATAGTTTAAATTTTATTTTATTCAAGAATATACATTTCCTGTCATTTTGTAATTCAGGACACATCTTCAGTTTTGTTTGTTTTTGGCATTTATTTTAGAGATATTTCATATACTAAGCACATCTGCAGTGGTACGAATGTAGAACAATGTAGAAGCAATTAAGGTGTTCAAAAGCCCCAGTAACATGAACAAAGATGATGGGTTCAATCGTGTGTGGTTTACAAGATTAAAATCAACCTAGATATATTACTGGTGTTCATGAAACACCAATGCGGGAAGAGGAAAAGCTGTCATGATGTTGCTGAAAGCACTTGAACATGACATTGTTGAAAATCAGTACCTTTGAAAACACGATACACAGTTTTCAGCGAAACGTCAAGAGACTTTGTAATTTTCATTTCTTTACACGGCAGAACCAAATTACCAGTTAGAATGTATGCAAATGGCCGTGAAAGGTTAAAATACTATATCAAAATCGTAAACAAATAAAATATATAATACATATGTATGTGTGCGTGTATTTTGCTCGATTTTTTTGTTATTCTATTATTTATTACTAAATTACTGCGAATATTGCTTCAATTGTTAATATTAGTTTTATCGTTCTTGGTTTTTGTAATATGTCATATTTCTCTACACTATCTTTTGTAGTAGTTATTTTTGTTTCCAGAAACTGAATTTATGGTACATTCCATGTTTTGTCATATAGAAATACCTACATTTCGCGTTTTTCATTTTTTTTTAAGAGGAGTTATTTATTTCCTACTGATATTTATAATAAAAACTAGCTTGTGATAAAATCATACAATATACAAAATAAAATAACTAAAACCTTGTTCGCATTTAATCTTCACCCCTGTCAGAAATGCGCTCGCAAACCAAAATATGTATTTCAGTTATAATTTTTTTTTCCGTAATAATAAACTTTGAATTCATTCCAGATATAATGTTTTAGACTTTCGAATATTTATCTTTTGAGCGCTTCGTATAGTAATATCTTGGTAAATTTTAATTAATTGAATTTCTATTAATTTGTATATGTTTCTTTAGCATGAAGAAGATGAAGGTTTCACCGAAACTTAGCATGTGTTGTAATTAAATATACGATTAACATGTTGCCGTTTTAATTCATTCTTCGTAGACTTCTTTATCGTTAATATATGTCACTGTTATTCATTCGTTTTATTTTCATGCATTCTGTTTAATTTTACGTAATGGAAATCTCTTTCCCACTGAATAGGAAATTCTATTAATATTCTCCAGAAACACTATATAGGAAATTTGAATAGCGCATCTTTAAACCGCAAATGCAGTAGCAATAGCGTATATTACAATGCCGAATATGATGTAAGGAATTTGATTTGTGGTTTTACGACGTATGGGAACTAGAGATAATTTTTCCACTTTCTATGCGTCACTAATATAGGCATAATTTAACAACTTTTAGACATTGATTTTTTTTGTGTTATTAAGAAATCAAACTTTTCTTGACGTATAAATGGGATGCTATTTGTTATTATTGTGAAATAGTACCATTATTCTTTAGGGTAATCAACATAATTTTACATTGAATTCTAGTTCATAATCGAAATAACCGAACAAGAATTGGAAATAAAACCAAATTATACAGCATTCGCGATTCTACTTCGAATGTGCCTACATTTCAACTTCAGCACGGGAAGTTTCTCGCATGTACAAATTTATGAAGGTAGGTTTCTGGAAATTAGTTTTGTGTGACAAAGGTAGAACGTTCCTAATCCTCTTTGTGCTCGGCTTTCTGTGATTTATGCTGGATAAGTTGCTTTCATAATCTCGCGGATATTATGTTTCACGCACGCGAAACAAGTAATTAATTTCGTTTCGAACTATTCATTTTTAGTACGTCCTAAGCTTTCTGAAGTAATCTCCTCTGATCGCGTGACTTAAGTTCATTAATATGGGAAATCACGTGGTGAAGTGGTGCGAGAAAATGCGGATACATTTCGATATGATCCGATTATAAATTTCGATTGTAATTTAGGTGTAATTGAATGTGCAAATAATTTGTATTATTTCTGATGTGATTGTAATTTATTAATTATTAAATTACCAAAATAAATTTTGATTAATGCGTGTGCAGCTAAATGAAATAAAACGACATTCTTTTTGCTGTCTTAGCTTTCGCATTTGTTTATTGTTTCATGGGTGACACTATAAATCACTGTACTTATTTACATTTCATTGATTTATAGTGCATCTAATGAAGTAATAAACATTGTGAAAAAGAATCCCGTCTTGATTTATTTAGCTGCACACTCATTAATCTCATTAATACGACTGATACATCGCAACGTTTTACGATAAAATAAATTGTTTAATCTGTCAATCACATTTAGAATTTAAACATAATTTTTATCAATTTATTTTAATTTAGGGCACATTCTCTTGATTTATCACTTATATCTAGTTTTCGAACGTTTTTATTTGTACATTGCTTCTTAAACATACCTATTTGTAATGTCATTGCTGTTTTTGCTTTCATTTTATGGCGTACAAGCGCGACTTTCTGTGTTAATCTTCTGTAATCTCTTCTTTGACGGATCGCTAGTGAATAGTGTTATTTAGGCGTAAAGCGTGAGCGGGATACGAGGAGTATTTATAAAGAGTGTATATCAACATATACAACCCAGGTCCAAGGTTCAAAATATTACATAGCAGATATGCAACTCTCTACTCATATCACGTTTATAGAGATTCGTTATGACAAAGGACACAGAGCGCTGTATCGAAATGGATTATGGCGGGGTATGTTCAAATTTAAATATTATTTGAAAATTTGCTAGAAGTTGTGGAAATTAGTTATTTATGCAAAATAATCAGTAGTTTCTACTATTCAGACATATACTACAGTAGAAACTGCTCACGATTTTAGATAAATAACTAATTTCCACAACAATAAACCTAAAAGGTGTGATAGTGTAAAGGTCATTAAAAGACAAGTTAGAAATGGCACTATATTAGTCTGGCAATATAATATATGCTTGATATAAACATTGATCATAATTACACATGAGGTATGTAAATAATTTAAACAAATCTGAAAAGGTTTTAATTTTCAATACGCATATAATATTGATAATATAAGGTTTCAGTAAAAAATTAGACATATTGATAAGCAAATATTAATTATAAAGGTAATTTCAAAAATAATTTATTTAAATAAATATCTATAATGATATTAATATCTTAGTCATTTAAGTTGTTGAATTTAATTGTAATGTCATAGAATTGTCACAGACACAGATTCAGCCACTGTGACTCATCACACCTAAGATTTTATTGTAAATTTTATTTGATATTACGTTACAACGGATTTTGTACATTAAGAAAACTCGTTGGAAATTTAATTAGACATTTTAATTAATTAATATCCTTTTAATTTGTTATTTTAAAGAAGTTTTAGTTGTCACTGACCGGTTGGTAAACAAATTTAAAATTGATTTTCGTTCCTTGGAAACAAAAAAAAAAAAATACGGGAACGCTGGATAGCATCGATGAACAAAGGAGTTCCGTTTTCGTTGATTGCTTTTAGAAGACAGATCATTGTCAAGGTTTAATGTCACATTTTTGGTCTAAAATAACAATTCCGTGAAAAGTTTCCGATCAAAGTAATCGCAAAACAGTTTTCTTTTTACATAGAAGAGCTTACCGTACTAGAAGATTCATAATATCGACTAAAAAATCCTAGTTGAAACTAAATTTCAAAATTCCAAAATGGCGATTTAATAAATCCCAGAAGATGTTGTTCTTATTATCCCGTCCCTGCAAATTCCCAGTAATTAGCTACTGGTAGAGCAATTTATTCAATCTATTTTGCATCTTGTTACTACTAGCAAACATAACCTTTTTCACCGCCTGTCAAGCATGTGCAATAAATTAATTTTACGTGTTTTATTTTGCAGCGCCATCTGTGCTTCAAGGGATTAATTTCGCTGGGGTAGCAAACTGCACAAGCAAATGTTTGATTTATTTTTATTGTTACAAGGAACAATTAAACAAATTTTATTTAGGAATATTTAATTTCCATTCTAAAATATCTGTTGCGCTAAATTAACCCCGGCGAAATAGAAACACCGCTACAACTTTTACCTAAGTTCAAAATAAATTTTATTTATCAGATTTGTTAAATTTACTTGTTAAATATAATAACAATTGATGTTGGCGCCAATGATTGTGACAAATGTACTATAAAAATTGTTTAATGAATTGAAGTATTCTTTTAATAAACGCTGATTGTTTTATGAATACAACCTTCTTCTATTAACGTATTGAGTAACAATAAATTGTAAATTATTTAGAAATGACTTGAAGGCGCGTGTGACCTGATCGGTAATTGAAATTTATGTCCACAGTTATAGACACGTGCTAACATTGTATTGTTTATCGATGCCAATAACTACAATGTGAAGAGTAAATATTTTAATAGAATGTGCACTTTGGGACAACGGAACATCGTTGTATGTATACGAGAGTGGCTTTGGAAGGTTGGAAACAACGGTCCGGCACGTGCAGGATATCTTATGCAAAAGTTGAAATAGACGAGACTAATTTCTTAGTCCCGTACATGAGCGTGTATATTTTTTTCACGTACTACTAAAAATATGTACTCCGTACATAAAGCGTGCGTTATACGCTTTCATTGGGTGTTTAAAAATATATCCTCTTTCCATTAAGCATATTTCTACCCTCTTTTGCAATTTCGGGGTAGTTTTTTCAACAATTCTGCAATACAAATTGAATAAATGCTTTCCTCATTCTATTCTTCCTATTTTCCTATGTAAATGGGTCTTTCTTAAACACAAGTTTCTTAGTAACCCAAAAAAAAAAAAATCACGAAAACTTATACTAAACAAATTATTTTTGATAGCTTGATTCTTAATATTATTAAGTATTATTAATAATATAATGGTGTTAGTAGTTATGATCCTACTATAATATGTGTCAATCGTTTTCGTTATGATTAGACGAATGACATTAAATTTGTTTTTATTTTCAAAAAAAAACGTATTATTTGGTTTTGTTTTGTTTATATTTTTTGATTTGATACTCATGTATACTTACTAATTTGTGCCTTATTTAGCGATATCACGTGTATATATTAAGCTGACATGAAAATTAATGGGAAAACCATTGGCTTTAATTAAAATGAAAGAAACAGATTTCTCCGATTAATATTCACGTAGAATACTTCTATTGGGAAAATCCCTTTTACAACTAATTCTTTTTTTATTAAACTTTTACAATCTTCACAATTATAAACATAATTAATATACTTTCTGTATTTACCTCTATATGAGAGTGTTAACGGCTATGCAATTTTATATATCTATGTCTAATTTTTTTTTTTTACTAATATCGATATATGTAGGATGGTTTTAAGTATATGTGTATGAGGGGCTTAATCCTCAAAATGTTTATTGTAACTATCTTGCCATGCAATAAAGAATTATATATATTGCTATGGAATCAGGGGTATGGAATATAATTTAGAGTCATTTAAAACAGGTTTCAAAGCCAAAAGAAGAAGTAATTGAAAGTTGTAGCGCGTACTTGGTTGCCTACTTTATAGGCAAACTTGGAATTTGTTAAAAATGGACCATCTTAACAATAGGTGCTAAGTATAGCCTTAATTACAATGTAAATTTTATTTTCTATCTTAATTTAAGTTACCTGGCAGGTTTTATTTTTTTTTTGCTCGGGGAGCTTTGTCATTCTTCGGGATGTCTATTTAGTAACTTTTGCTGTATTCCTCTCAAACTAGAGTAACTAACGGTGTCTTAATGTCAGTCGATAATTACTGGTAATTTAGTTTAAATCCTCATTCTGCCTGTGGCCACGAAAGACCACGGTTGATATTGAACTCCTATAACGATTTTTATGCCACATTATTCAAAATATCAAAGTTCCACGAAGTGGTTATCTAAAAAAGTATCGATATTACTCCTGAATAATTTAAATCTTTACTTTCATCGAGAATTGTCGAGAATTCCTATAAAATTTTCGACGAAAAGTCCCGGCCAGAATACCATTCCATGCCATTGACCGACACGGGGGCCCGTCGAACCGAAAGTCCAACCTTTACCCAGAGATTACCTGCCTGTCCGCTTAGAGTGTGCCTGCTCGCAGTCAAGTTAGTATTCCATCAAGTGTATCCCACCCTAAAAAAAGAAAATAATTAATTAGTTTCAATTCATTATTAACCAGAAATAAGATTTTTATAATTTATGTTCACTATACGTCAATTTGGGGTTAGATTTATATGAACCGCCATTAGTTTTAGTTATTTTAGGAATTTTTAATATATACAAGGTTGTCTTCAAAAATCACTGAGGTGGTAATTTTAAATTTATTCTTTTGATTTTGACGTTTCTTTAACCTCATTCATTTAAAGTGCCAGGAAAGTTTGAATGCGTATTTTTGTATTAAATAAATTGGTTTACATACTATTTACGATTCCAACATACGTACCTATGATTTAAGAGTCTCAAGAGTGGTTAAACATAGCATTCAGTGAAGAAATAAAAAGTTAAGCTTGCTTTGACTGAATCGTATTGAACTAAGTAAAATAAAATTTTGAAATCCCGGGTTTTTTGTTCTGGAAAACAGAGCAATACATTATTAGGTATAATCTTCATATATCTTCTCACACTGGTACGTTTATTATACAACCTCTAGTATGGAAAAAAAAGTAGCACTTAGTTCTGTACATTACAAGTACTTACAAAATATGCACTGTAGCATGAATGGGTTGCAATATTATCGGTAAATACGTTCCAAGTAGCATTCTCTGAAATTGATGTTATTCCGTTGAAAGCCTACTTGTGAATGTCGAGGCGGAGCGTAGCTAAAACTCGACCTTGTGAAACGGGGTGGTTATTCTAATGGTACTTAAGGAAAACCGTATTCAAAATGATACCGTTCTATACCTATATAAGAATTCTCACTCATATGCTCAAATACATTGATGGCCATTAACCAAAACGTGATCAGAGAGCTTTTTAATTTTTTTATCTTGAATCTACTGTTTCTTCTATATACTCCCAATGAACCCTGTGCATCACCTATCCTGCGTGTAGTTTCGCTGAACAACTCGCAATATCAGTATTTTTAAAAGCAGCACAGTTTTCGGATCGGTAATATACTCTGCGATAAATCTAATTTGACCGTCGTAGAGCTGCTGTCTCTCGTTTTCCATGTCAATGTCTCTTGAAAACAAGTGTTATTTAATTTTGTTGACGGAAGCCTGTTTGCATACATAATATGTGTATGTATGTCAATCGTTTCGTTCACTGAAAGTAGATAAGAAAGTTTGTTCAGAGCGATACGATTTTCTCATCCCGACAAGGTTCATACAAACAGGAACCTCTTATCATTTGAATTTCATTGTATGACGGCACTGCTAGACATCAAGCTTGTGTATGTAAATATTGTACGACTTTTATTTGAAAATGTCTGATGAGCTGGTGTTCATACTGGTTACGTATTTTCTACGTTGGTTGCTATACAAGAAAATGCTAGTTCTGGAATTGCACAATTTTAGTTTACATAAACACTATACATACATATTCATCTATTAACGCGTTACTATCAGTTAATTATATTTTTTTTACTAAAATCAACAATGTTTTTGTATACTCTGCGAATTATCGTATTCCAAACTTTTACTTACGATTCTTTCGATATTCGTCTTACGTATACATATAATAATAATCTGCATTTATACCATCACAATTACAAAATATAAGACAATAATAAAAAATGTCAAAAAATATGTGTGCTTTTCAATGATAACGCTGACCTGCATCAGATTTTTATGTTGCTAATTCTTCTATCTATCTTGTGGTCAAATATCTTCTCAATTATATTTATTTTGTGCTCACGATGTTGCTTTGGTAGATTGATAAAAAGAAATTATTAACGGTGAATGAAAAATTAGTGTATTTACATCAGAATGCGGTAACTGTAGTGGCTTGTNGTTGAATGCGTATTTTTTTATTAAATAAATGTTTTACATTATTTACGATTCCAACATACGTACCTATGATTAAGAGTCTCAAGAGTGTAAACATAGCATTCAGTGAAGAAATAAAAAGTTAGCTGCTTGACTGAATCGTATTGAACTAAGTAAAAAAAATTTTGAAATCCCGGGTATTTTGTTCTGGAAAACAGAGCAATACATTATTAGGTATAATCTTCATATATCTTCTCACACTGGTACGTTTATTATACAACCTCTAGTATGGAAAAAAAAGTAGCACTTAGTTCTGTACATTACAAGTACTTACAAAATATGCACTGTAGCATGAATGGGTTGCAATATTATCGGTAAATACGTTCCAAGTAGCATTCTCTGAAATGATGTTTATTCCGTGAAAGCCTACTTGTGAATGTCGAGGCGGAGCGTAGCTAAAACTCGACCGTTGTGAAGCGGGGTGGTGTATTCTAATGGGTACTTAAGGAAAACCGTATTCAAAATGATACCGTTCTATACCTATATAAGAATTCTCACTCATATGCTCAAATACATTGATGGCCATTAACCAAAACGTGATCAGAGAGCTTTTTAATTTTTTTATCTTGAATCTACTGTTTCTTCTATATACTCCCAATGAACCCTGTGCATCACCTATCCTGCGTGTAGTTTCGCTGAACAACTCGCAATATCAGTATTTTTAAAAGCAGCACAGTTTTCGGATCGGTAATATACTCTGCGATAAATCTAATTTGACCGTCGTAGAGCTGCTGTCTCTCGTTTTCCATGTCAATGTCTCTTGAAAACAAGTGTTATTTAATTTTGTTGACGGAAGCCTGTTTGCATACATAATATGTGTATGTATGTCAATCGTTTCGTTCACTGAAAGTAGATAAGAAAGTTTGTTCAGAGCGATACGATTTTCTCATCCCGACAAGGTTCATACAAACAGGAACCTCTTATCATTTGAATTTCATTGTATGACGGCACTGCTAGACATCAAGCTGGTGTATGTAAATATTGTACGACTTTTATTTGAAAATGTCTGATGAGCTGGTGTTCATACTGGTTACGTATTTTCTACGTTGGTTGCTATACAAGAAAATGCTAGTTCTGGAATTGCACAATTTTAGTTTACATAAACACTATACATACATATTCATCTATTAACGCGTTACTATCAGTTAATTATATATTTTATTACTAAAATCAACAATGTTTTTGTATACTCTGCGAATTATCGTATTCCAAACTTTTACTTACGATTCTTTCGATATTCGTCTTACGTATACATATAATAATAATCTGCATTTATACCATCACAATTACAAAATATAAGACAATAATAAAAAATGTCAAAAAATATGTGTGCTTTTCAATGATAACGCTGACCTGCATCAGATTTTTATGTTGCTAATTCTTCTATCTATCTTGTGGTCAAATATCTTCTCAATTATATTTATTTTGTGCTCACGATGTTGCTTTGGTAGATTGATAAAAAGAAATTATTAACGGTGAATGAAAAATTAGTGTATTTACATCAGAATGCGGTAACTGTAGTGGCTTGTGGTTGACACGAGTGCTCTAAATGAGTTAAAGACCTGGTTATACAATGTGAGTTACTGACCTGACAGTGGGCAGCTACTGCACGTGTGTACTCGCATTTTGTCAGTAGCTAAGAATGTTTCGTCAGCTTACGCGCTACTGTAATTTTCCAATACCGGGTATGTTTTCGCCCGAGTCGCATGCGAGCTGGTGCCGGTGATGAACAAGATGTAGTAACTCTGATGCGAGGTACTGACCGCCTCGCATATGATAGCTATTCCTATGATGCGGTCACACGGTGCGAGTAACTGCACTGCAGTAACTTACTAGGCCAGCTCGGATGCTAGCTCGCACTGCGTAACCAGGCCTTAATGCACGACATTAGTATTAGATTTTTTTGGCCGAGAAATACAGGATGTATCAGATATAGAGGTAAATATAATAATATGTAGCAGCTGTAATAATCTACGATCAAAAAGTCTTAATGCACAGCGGGTCTATCTGTAAGCATTAACGAGAAAAAAAAATATTTTGTAAATGCCGTGGGCTAGAGCCGCACCTGTGCCCAACCTAAATGCTGTCCCGAGTATACCCTCACATACCACTATCATTCAGCCATTACCGCTGTTAGTTTTGTGTGGATCGCCACTTGGAGTGCAAGCCACTTCGAATATTTTATATAAATTCTTCCGGTCTCGAAAAAGCGATCCTTTTCAGGACCATCATGATTTCATATAAAGAAAATCGAAGCTTGATGCATCGCCAAAAGCGCGGGAATGTATGGATTCATTTTCGTGCGCACATTATAGTAAAAAGGCGTGTTTGCAAATTCTTTATCTCATTTATTACTGTGTAATTCGATTCATTCATTTTTGTATTTGAGTAAATAAATCCAAAGAAATAACCTCAGATTCATGTGGACCGTTTATTAACAATTAAACTCTCGATTCGCAAGCAACAGAAAAATTATTTAGCTTTTTACTACCACTGAAGTCGCATATCCGGTTCAAACTCGAACGTCTTATCAGGATATTAAAAATAATACTTGTAGACTTGCGATATGTTCTTTACAAATAAGGAATGTTTATTTTATAAAAAGAAGAAATTTAAATGCTTTAGTTTTGCTATTTCTATAAGGGCCACTGGCCTTATTTATTCAGAATGACGTTAATGAACTTACGGCATACATTAAGAATAATACTAAATGAGTGCAATGTATTTATACTATACCACGTTTAAGCGGCGTGCTTAACATGACGTTTCCTTGCATCAGACCCGGAACTAAAGAATTTTTGGCTCTAAATTTACTTTTTCTTTTTTAATTGATGAAAATCCGGTTTCGGCGGTTTGTGGCTTTATATGTCGTGTATTAACACCCAAGCAAAATTTACTTTTTTTTTGATACACCCTGTATATTTAGAAAAAATTATTTAAACACAAAGTCGGTAGACGTTAATTGGTACCATTGCGTTTTGACAACTCAACTCAGGCTTACTGTACTTCCCGCCTAGTAACAATTAGTAAGTTAGATTCACAGTATATATCCACATTTTTAATTTACGGGGAATAGAAGCGTGTGATTTCCAGATTTCGAAATTTTACAGCTGCTGACTAATATTTCTCTTTAAAAATTGAATATTATTCTTCAGGAATATCAATAGTTTTGTTGACTGTGTATAACAAAGTCTTGTACATACACTTACAGTAGAAAACACTACAATTAGCGAGAGTTATACCGATCCATAAAACGGGCGACGTTAAAACTTGTGAAAATTACCGGCCCGTAAGTATTTTACCCGCAACATCAAAAATCTTGCAGCATTCAATATTTAGTCAACTGTTAAACTATTTAAACAAGCATGGCTTCTTAACACAGAGACAGCATGGATATATGAAAAATAAATCTGTTGTCACGGGAATCATGTCTGTGCTTAAATTTATGTGACAGTTATGACCAAGGCATGCATTTTCAATGGCAGATGTTGGATCTTACTAAAGCATTTGAGTCAGTACACCGAGATATATTGTTGGACAAATTATACAAGGTATTCCACGTAAGTGGCTCATTAAAAGTTCATGATGTTCTATCATCTACTTATATTTAAGATTTTCGCACCATTATCTGTTCGACTGGAACTATAAATGTAAAATACTTTAACCAAAATTGATATTTTGGTTAAAGTATTTTAAATTTTCCGGTTAACCGGAAGTGATCTTCGGAAATGGATGTCAACTTTGTTATTTTAAGTAGAATGATATAATTTT
This sequence comes from Protaetia brevitarsis, assembly GCA_004143645.1. Lineage (NCBI taxonomy): Eukaryota > Metazoa > Arthropoda > Insecta > Coleoptera > Scarabaeidae > Protaetia > Protaetia brevitarsis. Next base: position 1,580,811 of record RXPK01000255.1, read on the forward strand.
TTATTCATTTTTGGATTCTAGACATAAAATACGTCAGTTTCATTAGCTATTCTTATAGCTACATGTTGCCGTTTTTGAGTTATTTAAGTTTTTTCTTTTTTGTAGTCATAATTATTGCATCATTGGGAAATTAATATCTCGGTGAATACTACAAGTAGAGATTCCAAATTTGTTATGTTATGAAAGTAGATATAACTCTAAGAAACGGTACTCACACTTTACATTCTAACATACAGGGTGTTCAAAACAGAGGAACAAAGTGACATATTTTCAAATGCAGAAAACTCATTTTTTTTAAATAGAACAACTTGTATTTTAATTCGAAATTAGAAAGTAAATATCATCCCCTATCATTTTATATCAGCATTCCCTATACCTATCTTTAATAGATTTTGAGATATGAGCGACTATTTGTTAAACATGCTAACTAACCCGATCTTTAAATGTTTGTAGCTGGCTCTGAATGGGATTAATGTCAAATTCATGTATTATTCTTTGAATAACCATACAAGAATGTCGCTGTTCGAATAGTCAGTTCTATTAATAGTTGCGTTATAAAAGAGTGTAATTACGATGATATACATAAACACTTATGGTTAGTCAATGAATTTGACATTAATGATTTTGGTTAAAGTATTTCACATTTATAGTTCCAATCGAATAGATAATGGTGTCAAAATATCAAATATAAGTAGATAATAGAACATCATACACTTTTAATGAACCACTTACCTGGAATACTCTGTATTATTATGGCATCAGAGGTTCACAGTATAGACTCCTAAAATCATATCTGTCAGACAGGTTTCAGATCGTGGAGTGGGGGAATAATACGTCACAAGTCACTGACGTTAAATAAATAATAAACTTAAATTAAATAGAGAGAAACACGTGTTCTACGATTCAAAGGAGGTAATCGTCCTAACGCATATATTTGCTAGGTTCCTCGGGTTGTTTATAGACGAAAGCCTAAAATTGGAACCACATAACGTATAGATACACTAGCAAGGAAATTGTTCTCCTATATTTGCTTTACGCAGGATTAAAAGTGTAGCAACAATAGACGCTACGCGAGATTAGTATACTTTACCATGTTCCATTCTCACATCAACTACGATATCTTGTTCTGGGGCCAATCCACACACGCGATTCGCATCTTCCGACTTCAGAAGGAGGCAGTCAGAGTTCTGTGTGACCTGAAATACAACGAATCTTATAGAAGTTGGTTTAAAAATGAAAATATTCTCACCCTAATGTCAACGTACATCCTGGCTACCCTTAAATATGTTCATACAAGTACACGTTTTCAGAAAATGGTGATACAATTATAACACCCGGCAGCGTGATAAACTAAAGACGCCCTATCAAAATTCTACAGTGTTTTGCCTAATAGTGTGAAACAGATTGCTACTACGAGATTTGAAGTACAAATACAAAAATTCTTGATAAGTAGTGAGTGTTACATAACTGACAGTATTGACAAGTACGTACAGTACAAAAAATAATGAAAATGGTAATAAATTATGCCGAAATGTAAAAATAATTTAATTTAAAATTTAAACAAACTACCGTATTGTGTAACAAAAATTGTCGTAAAGATAGCATTGCCGCTTATTTTATTCTTTAGAATGCGTAAATGGATTTAGTTAAATACTGCTAAATAATATTTATCTGGTAGCTAAGATGATAAGTATTGTTGGTGTTATATAATAGCTATTATTGACGATAAAGTAGGGCTCACAGAACCGGCAAACGGAGACCGTATCCTACCCTGGAGGCAATTTTAGTGTAATCACAAAGTGATAATACGTAGATGTGATCGACCCACATGAATTCGGTCATTAGCAAAAATAAAGTAATACAATAATATCTGTATTGCAATATAAATAATATTTATTTCTTTTTATACCAGAGTAGTCGACTACCACAATATTATAATCGTTATTACAGCATTTTGTAGTATGTTTTTTTTTTTGGGGAATGGAAACCGCATGTCACATGGTACTGCTTCAATGCGCACAGGTAGTGTCGGGCGATAATCCCACTAAAACCCCTTAAAAGCCCTCTCTGACATTCCGAAACCGTCGGCGTCGGTCGGACATAACGTTGGAATGCTAGCGGCGTGTTGCTTCTGTCCATCCGGTGGCTCTAGCTAACCACATATCAAGCTTGGTTGGTTTGTCGTTTTCGCTTGTATACCTCTTTCGCCTTCATGTCGGATATCATGTATTGCACCCGTTGTCAGTTCGTGTGGCTGTTTATCATCTCCTAGATGATGTTATTGGGATTTAAGCGCAGGCTTAGTCACGAATACGTTCTTAAACGACGCTCATTCCACCTTGCGCAATGGAAAATGGTGTATTGTACGGTGTTTACGGCCTTACAATACATACACTTGTCCGTGGAGTCCTTACCGAGTCTTGCAGCATATATGCTCTTAAAAACTCCATGGTCTGACAGAAATCGTTAAAGGTAATAGTCGGTCCGCCTGAACTCACAGCAAATCCACGGCTCAATCCTGAGTAACAGGATCTCTTAGTCCACAAACTACTTCCATCTGAGCTGCCATGTAGCTAGAATATGCTCCCTTGCCTGTATGTGGTTGTTATACTCGCGGAGGCTATCCGCAGCAATATGTTTCTTTGCGCCCTCTCCAGCAGACCTCTGTACTTGACGGTTCTCAGAGCTCCATTCCATATAGGGGAACCATACAGTAGAATGTTGTGCCTAGAACTGTACAGCGCAGCACGCCTACGTCTGCAAGGACTGCCAATATTGGGCAAGATCCCGGCGAGACCAGTGAGTCGATTCTCAGGCTTGCACGATGTGGTCTGCAATTAATGGACCCAAATATCTAATCGTTCTACTGAGTATAATTCTGACTTCCGACATTGCCTCCTCTCACCAGGATTGCTTCGATCATCTCCGATGTTAGTTCCAGGATGTGAACCCTCATCCACTCACTAATCTACTATACACGATCATTTGTGTTCTTCATTAAAGTGGCCTCATTGTCCGCTCCCACGATTAAAGCCAGATCATACGCACAGGCTATTGCCACGGCCACGACGATAAGTCTAGTCTCACAACACGGTGTATATGATTTGGGTGCCGGGACATGAGGATATAAAGAGCAACGTAATAACCGATGAACTAGCTAAGGAGGGCTCTAAGAGACACTTCATGGGTCCAGAGCCCGTATGTGGGATTACTAAGGATTCCGCAAGAAGGGAGATCTGGACCTGGTTAGATAAAGAAAGTACAAAGAAATGGAGGTCGACTGAAGGTCAACTCCATACCAAAACGCTGATAGGGGATGGGGGTGGTAATTTCACTGACTATGGTTTTCATCACGAACTCCATGGCCATAATGGTCGACTTGCTATTTTGAAAGCCAAACTGATTTTGATGTAACCCGCCCCTCTCTTCTTTATGCAGTTTTTACAGATAATGGTTTCGTAGAGTTTACTCATTGTGAACAGATTAACCTATATAAACCAGTTAGTTTCGCCGTCCTTTTGCCCTTCAGGATAAGCAATACCCTAGCAATTTTCCACTGGTTTGGGTAGATTTGCTCCTCCAAGAGACGCTTCAGAATTGCCAGCAGCCAGTGGGGTGCACAGTGGAGCACTTGTTTGATTGCCCTGAGGTGGTATTTCATCCACACCCGGAACCTCCTCTCCCTAGATATTACTACAGGCTATCTCTAGTTCTTCAGCAGTGAATAGTTTCCCGTTCTATTCTATTTCATCTAATGCCTACTCCTCCCTGGTTGATGGGGAAAATGTTGCAACAATTGGTGTCTTTTTTTGCGAGGTCCATTGCGTAAGGTGCTAGATGGTTCATTATTTTGGCGATGATCTTATATGCATCCCTCAGCTGTTGTTGCTATAGATTTGCACAAAATCTCACCATAAATACAAAAAATCCAAGAGGCAGCAGTGTTACTGGAGACTTGAAATCAATCTGGCGCCACAAAAAGAACTACTTAAATTAATTGTTAGCATTTCAAAAAAAAAAAAAAGAAGGAAGGCATGGGCGAACGTAACCGCTTGCAACGCACAGCAAAGTACATATATACGAATGAATGAAAAATATTAAAGGAATTACGGAGGTGTACATGATGCGATTCATTAAAATAGAAATAATTCTAGGAGAATATTTGAAAAATAAAGTCCTCTCTAATTCTTAGAAATATTTCCAGTTCCGATGTGATTCAACACAATTACTTTTCACTTCCACAAAATTTTGTGTGGAAATAAAATAGTCGTTCCAGTTTTGTGAACCATCAACAAAAGCTAATTTTTAAGTTTTATCGTATTCTGTATCCCATTATAGGTTTCACTATTGGTGCTTTGCCGTACTGAAATACTTATTCCGGTCTTCCTCCTGGAATAAATGTTTGCACTTTACTTTTACGGTAATCGGTATAGTTCCGTATGGTTCATAAAGACGGCCGCTGTAATCTTCGTATTTCCTGAACATAGCGTAAATGCATGTATGAAGCTATTTACCTTCTATATGCACGCCATTATCGCTACGACTCACACGCGAGAATTCCAGCAGATCCGTGCCTATTTAACGGTTCCATGACGTTTCGATGTTACACTATAAAAGCAGTAACGCTGTAACGTGCACGCGACGGTTCTTTTGTGCTTCTCTCTCGCCTGTCACACAGACATACATATAAATAAATATACCATGCACATATTTCCTCCTACATTTAAATGAATATAAATCCATTTCCTTCTCCCTGTCGCTTATCTCGCTCTTCCGACTTGTACCTTTCCGGCTAACTACTTTCCAACATATTCTATTCTTTGGGATTTGTTACGCGATCGTCGTGATTTAATTCAGCGCGTACATGCGGGTCGCTATTTTCACAGGCGTATGTCGATGTAATAATGTGTACGTGGAGTCAACCAGGGAAAATGTATCTGTCTTTTTTTTCCTAAAAGGAGCTTGTTCGTGCTCTTGTGAAATTGAAAGGGGCGAATCGATATCCCATTCGATTCTGTACTCTAAATGCTATTCGCCGTACGGCTATACTTGCGCCGGGAATTGATTGTCGTATTACGGGAAGATTTTAAATTTCGTTAGTCATCCACCCTTTTCGTGTCGGCGAGGATTTCAGCGCCACCCCATTTACAGTTTCGTTTGCGACGGTTATACGTTAACAGGCACTTCGGCCCGAAACTTAAAGCATAATGGTCTTTCTTCAAGCACCTAATAGTTATGCTTCTTTAATTTTTAATATAACTTAAGGGATTGAATCTAGGTTTTCTTTGCGTAAGAAATTTACTGCAATATCTTGGTTATTTTACTTTCAATTAATTTTTTATTACTTGCTTATAAGTAATTACTATATTGAATTTATTACAAAAGTATGGTGTATTACACACAAAAAAAATAATTACTCAATTTGAATATAAATGCATCACATTGAATATAACATAACTTCTATATAAGCAAGAAGATGATGTATTTATATTGAGAATAAAATTTGTTCAGTTTTCCAAACCCGTGAATTTGTTAGATGAAACAATTTCTTAGTTCAAAAGTAATCAATATACTAAAATCATTATGAACATATATGTAATATTTACACCTCAAAAATAATTATTTCAGATTTGAGTAAATAGATTTTCTCAACTGGAAACTATCATATTTATGCCTTAATAATTTATGCACATTTGATAAAAATATATAAAAATATTAATTTGAAGTATTGCCATTATTTGCTGCCAAAATATAAGTATATTGAACTGATTAATTTTGTACCTATAATGTTGTGTCTGTAACACCAAAAAACCTCGGTAGGAAAAAATTAATAAACAAAGAAATATTATGTAAATAAATAAATTTACTGTCATACTTTATAGTTTTACAATCTTTGGGAGAAGGTAGCCTATCGGGGTACATCCAGGAGTGCGCACGGGATATTGATGCGTAGAGGTATAGATGTTATGCGTATCCGTCGTTGCGACCGGTGTTCTCGGGATACCCCCACTCAATGCCTTGGTTGGTTACTGATATAATTTCAATAAGTATAATAATTTGCCGGTATTACCTACTGAAAACTAATAACTAGTAAATATGTAAAAATGTACACACCTACAATATTCATATATTATCGACACAATGGCGCTGACTCTTAAGTATTATTTCAAAGTTTTTTAAATCAGTAATCCTTTAATATTAGATAACACGTACGTACTTACCTTCGAATATTTTAATGGTAGCATCTGTGCATCAGCCCCACTCCACCCCACTCTCTAAGTAGCTGTGAAACGGTTGGGGCATTTAGATTTACTTACGCTGACAACCAACAAGACTGTTCGCTGGTCAATCAAAAAGTGGCGCCAAGTAAAGCGTATGTATATGCAAAAACCCTAAATCTCCTTAAAAAACGGGGAACCAATGACAGATAAGTTTTAGTGCAATAAATGGTGGGGTAAAATTTCAAGTTTCAATATTATGGTAATTTCAATTTGATATTTCATGTTTGCAGTACAAAACATTTAACAAGTTTATATAGTAATTCATTATACCAAACGTATAAGGGATTTTATTTTGGATCTACAGACTTTCTCACTATGATTGCATAGATTTATTCCTTACAACAATAACAATGTTCATTTGGAGAAAGTATACTTCAAATGCAAATCTTTATACTATTTGTTCGAAGAGCATATTTTGTTTTCAGAGAATTTACTCTTATGTTCTAACCAACAAGATTTAGTTCATTTAAATATATATTATTTTGTGTGTGTATAAACAGTGATATATTTACGTTTGATATTGGATAAGGTAATACGTACTACTTTTTTATTTAGTTAGCAGGAATAGTGTTTTTAGGCGACTTTGATTGAAAATGCATTTTTTCTTAAAAGAAGCCGAAAAGTAATCGTTTCTGTCGCTTATTTTTTCACTTCATTGCCTGTGCTAACGTCAAATTATATGATTGCTGGATTAGGTATTTGTTTCTGACGTTTAATGGAAAGTATCGTTCAGGCACATTCGGTGTCAGAACTGAAGAACGCGAGGATTAGTTCAGAACAGGGTTGGGCAAAAAATTATTTAAACTGACAGTTAAAAATAATTTAAATATACAGGTGCCCCACCTAACTGGGTCATTATATTTTTTTGAACTTCTGGTAGGAATTTGATTTTGAAACTTGCAGTGTATTCGTGGCCCACTGTGTTCTATTTAAGAAAAATATTTTCTACTTTGTAACATTTTTGGTATACAGGGTGTTGATATCAACATCCTTATTTTAAATGGATTGGTGTAATTTTTATTAATTTAATGAATTTGCCAAATCATTTGCAATTAGTTTGCATGAGGGTTCCCTATCCCTAAACTCAACTGTTTTATGCGATATTTGCAATTTTGTTGAACACTTGATGTTTACACTTTTTTGAATAAAATTAAATATATCATGAGATATCAGATATTTAGTGGTTCTACTAAAGTCGATGTAAGTATAAGGATGTAGGTAGAAAATCTTATATTAATAATCACTAAATCACAAATAGGCTGTTCAAAAACGCATCTTCAATGTCGATACCTTTAAGCCAACAAAACTTTTTTCTATCAAATGGGACTTGGTGTTTTTTACTACAGCATTGAATGCAGTATAAAATTCTAGATCGATTCATATTAGGGACTGATCTATCTATTCTTGATTGTTTTTGAAATATTAGCATTTCTTGCCTAAATTTTAAGTTTCAACAAATAAAATATTTTTTTTCTAAAAAACACTATTATTATTTTATTATTTATTATTATTAGAACGACGCGTTATCTATTTTTGCATTGTTTGGTTTGGATTTAGACCTTTCTTTTTCCATTAAATAAAATATACGTATAGAATGGATAAGAACATAATTTTATTTTCCAATTCATTTAAACGATTATTTGAGCATATTTAAATACAAAAACATACTGAGTAAACCAATTATTGGTTGAATCAGTATATCCTTTTTTTCTCAACGTACGAGGCTTTAGACTGCATCAACGTACTATTCATCTCATAATTTAGTGGAAAGCGTAAGTTCCCAAGCGTAGATGGTAGATGGGAAGGTATTGATTTTATCCATCCAGTGGCTACTATTTGCAGAAGGTAAATAATTAATGCCACGTAACTTGCAAATGAAAATTATTTACGAGTTGTAAATTCGACGTGATAATAGATTTTGTACGTCGTTTTCCCTTGAATTATTTAATACGGCCCCTTCCTCGATGCAGTACATTTCAAGCAATCGACCATTCCATGTCCTTGCTTCATAATTTACACAGTGTAACGTGATATTAACATAAATAAGGCGGAAACATGTACCTACAGTGGAACTAGGGAACACAGCGTGATGGACGACATTAAGTGTGTATATTTGTGAACCTTGCCAGAAGGAAAACAAAGTAGATAATGTCATTCATTAGATGTAATTGTGTTTACTATAACGTTGAATACATCGAAATCAGCTCATTACTGGTAATTCTATTCCACAAATCCTTAATAGAGTATTTTATCGGTAATTAAGATCATGGAAAAAGTTTCAAAACAAAAGAAAACTGGGTACGTAATTACATTTATTTTTTATTTAGGAACGGAGCGTTCTGTTCGAGAAGGATGTTATAATACGATTCGTCTTTTTCTTACTTAGCTTAACAGCAAGAAGAAAGACATTAAGGAAAGTAATTGTTAGTAGCGCGGCAGAAGCGTTTGGAGAATTTATGGTCTCGCCTATTATTATTATTATTCCTACCTGTTCACGTCGATATGTTCGTAGTTTGTTTAGCTCCGTAGTATAAATCAGACTTCCCTACCTAGTTTAGTCTGGCACACTGAGTAAGCTTTCGGATACAATTTATTAAACTGAATTATACGTCTGGTCGGTGCCAAATGCATTTTCGCGACGAAAGGAAAATTTCAGAAGTTCGTAACAAAATAAACAGAAGCACATCGTTAGTCATTCGTTTTCCTGTATACTAGCTGAATCTCAAAGAAAGATTCAATAAATAATTATACATATGTCCTGTAAAAGAATCTCTATATTTCCGTCGAGAGAGCGTTTCCTTGAGAGTGATCTCCAGTTTTATTAAAGGCTATTAACACATCAAAGCATTCAACGTCGAAGGTATCTCTAGAGGACATAATCTTTTAGCTAGGAATTTCCTTTATTGATACACACTCATCTTTGAGCTAAATTTAAAAGTTTAATTTTTGATTTGGAAAAGCGGCTGATACACGTTCATATATTTCAAGGATTCCGATAATATTGTATGTACAGTATAATAATAGGAAAATTATTTATAGATCCTGTTGTACGCATTTCTAGGTAGTAAACGCAGTGTACTTACAAAGAATATGACACTCACCGATAGGATTAGAACTTGGCATATTTTTTGTGCCGCCTTTTTGCATTTTGGAGGAGGTTCGCGTTTAAGAGGCGAAAACGCAGAAGTTTTGACGATTTTTAGTGCTTACCTTGCGATGATAGCGTTGTTATGAATAAATAAAAAAGAATAAACGTTTATATTATCAAATGCTGCTTTTGTAGGACCATGAAACAACTCTGATCAATTTTTCTTTAAATCTCTTACAGCAAAGCCCCACCGAATTGTAAAAAAATAGGTTGAATGAAGGAGACAAAAATATAATGACAACGAGTCGTCTAGAAATGTTATTTACAGTGATATACAAACTTTCTGTTACAAACCCCTCTTCGAGGTCACGAGTTTAGATGCACGCCCTTTAGGAGCCACACAAAGTTAGTTGGTAGGTGTAAGTTGGTAATTTAATCACTGCCGTACACCTTTCATTAAGGTATGCTATTTGGTCGTTCTTGCAATAAATTGCAAATCATTGAACTAATGAAGACGGTATCATTTAATACTTTATTACGTTCATATTGTGACTAATTTTATGGAAGTTGTATGTAAAAATAACAATATGTTCATGTTTGAAGATATTTGAAACAATATTTTTTAACATTGGAGGGGGTGAGAAGGGGAGGGGAGTGTATTTTTTGAATAATTTTTTGCTTTTTTTTTTAACATCGGCAGAAAGGATGCAATAAAAATATTTGAAACCATATTTTTTTTAACATTGGTAGGGGTGAGAAGGGGAGAGGATGTTTTTTAATCATTTTTTTAACAATCGGGAGAGAGGGCGCCCTTGAAACATTTTAATGCATCCTGTTTGTCGATGTCAACAAAAAATATTATTGGTAAAAAAAATCTTCCCCCTCTCACCTCTTCCGATGTTAAAAAAGAAGATGATTTGAAAGATTGTCACATCCTCTCTGCCAATGTTTAAAAGAAAGAAAAAAAAAATATCCTTTAAAAAACATCCGTCCCCCGCTCTAACCCCTTCTATTATTGTCTCGTGAAAGCGATGTGACAGATTTACTTTATGCACAACGCACCATTTACGCAGATAGGGAATCAAATATACTGCTTGAAGCCATATGATACGAATGATCTATCGCGAATGACGGTGAAGGCATCGTCACCTACACTATACATTCACGCCGTGAAAGCAACCTCGAGAATAGACTTCACTTCATTCGTTAGCTTTACATTGCAATATTCACGCACAGTTATACATGTGAATGAAAGCTACGTTCATCACAACACTAGTATGAATATGTTATTATACCTTCTCACATATTTCGAATTAATGTATGTTATTAAACGGTTTATCTAAAAATTATAGATGTACCTGGGGTATGGTGCTGTGCGAATGGTTTGTCCTTAAATTTTAACAAAACAAAATACATTTTGTTTCATACCATCCAGCAGAAAATCGGTTCTTACCCCAATTTACAGGTCTCTAATAATACTATTGCGCAATCTCATTCTGCTAAGTTGTTGGGCGTTACTTTGGCTTCCTCACTAAAGTGGAAGGACCATTGCGAGTCTTTAGTTTCTAAATTAAATACCTTAATTCTAAAGCTACGGCAACTTAAACAATCAGTAAGTCCTAATTCCCTTAAAATTATATATTTCGCTGAATTCCAGTCACAACTGATATCTTTCTCAGTCTTTGGGGCTCCAGCTCGTCAGCCAATGAAGTTTTCATTAAACAGAAAGCAGCAGTAAGATGTATTGCCTTCATTAATCAATTAACATCTTGTAGAAATCATTTCATTTCATTGAAGATATTAACTTTATTTGAATTGTATATTTTAGAAGCCGCTATTTACATTCATAAACATAAACATCAAATTTTAGTTGCTAATAATCCACAGCATTCTTATAGTATAAGAGACCCCAAACTGCACTTAATGAAGCACAATTTAAAATTAACAGCTGATTGTATTGATATCCTTGGAATAAAAATTTACAACCACCTTCCTGATAGTTGGAAGGAATATAATACAAATAAATTTAAGAAAACCTTAAAAACTTGGTTGTTAACTAAGTGCTTTTATTCAATTAATGAGTACTTGGATTACTGTTTTTGAACATATTTTATTTTAATTTCTGTCATTTCAATTTTACTTTAGTTCTTTGTATATTTATTTCGATTTTCTTTTGTAATCTCATGTCTACATTGTTTATTTGTATTTTTCTATTTTGTATACCCCTTCCCACCTTTTCCTTTTGACCTATTTCAAACCTTAGTCTATGAAATAAAGTTTATTATTATTATTATTATAAGGCTGCTAAAAAGTGATGAAAACAATAATTAGAAGGGGTAGAAATTTGATATTTCAGCGGTAAATGCACCTTATGAGTGTCTAAAACATAAAAAAAAAATTAATGAAATGTAAGAAGTAGTTTTCGAAAAAATTCTTTAAAAAATGAAATTAACTTTTTTCGCCAAAACTAGGGTTGATATTTTAGAGACATACAACAACAGTCCAGTATGATTTATAGGGCAAATAGAAATGAAATTATGTTCATGAGCATTTCTCACTATATTTATCTGGCTACGGTCTGGTATTAACGTAAGTGGAGGGAGAGAAGAACAAAGTTGTAACTATTTAACGAAAGAAACAGAATACATTCACTCAACTAAACTACATTAAAAACAATCGGTTATTGCCAGCATTTCTAATCGAAGAACACCTTAGATGATTTGTGTTTGTGTGATACCAATGGTGAGCCTTTTAAAGACAACACTTTTCGCGTAAAAATTTGGCTTTCATACTAGATCTCTTGCGTCCTGAGCGTTAATGGAAAATCGTAAACGCGCGAATGGTAACCATCGGGAAAGAAATGCATTGTCTGTTCTAGTCTTCTGTCTCCAACCTCTACCGTTTCATAATAATAAGCTAGCTAACCTACGACGTGAAAGCGCAACTTCGGCACGCTATCATAATCGGAGTAAACGTAACGGCAGTTCCTTTGCTCACACTAGAAAATCGATGTATCGCCGGCACAGGATGCGCTGCAAATATGTTCATTCAATTTCACGGAGCCTGGTCATCAACTACGTTTTCCTCTAGCTTTTTTTTATGCCGCTCGCTTTTCGCAGATCCAGATTTAAAGTTGAAAATAATCGGGAGCCTTGCGTCATGTTCGGCTTTTTTTCTCTCTTTGTCGCTTTGTCGGCGTGTCCGTTTTCCGAATTGGAAGCGACGCGTATACGTTTTTTGAGCATTTTGTTCCTGGTTAATTATTCGTGTGGATAGCAATATGCAGTCTATTTTACGACAATGATGGAACATTACTGCCTGAAACAATGGATTTCATTTTTAACGAATTTGTATCTCCCGGGCGGAGAATGCCCCTTTTTACAGCGAGTCAATTTAATGGCATGCCATTATGAACGCGATTGTAATACGCTTGCTTTTTTTACTACTTAATTTGGGTAAAATGGCGGAAATTATTTTCCACGCCAAACGTAAATTGTTTTTTAAAAATAGCGTTACAACAAATCATGGTGGGCACGTAAATAGGTACACCGGCAGATGGGAGGGGAAATGTACAATCCCTCTTATTCACATCAAACCATTTGTGTTTTCTTTTTTTTCTTTTTTGTTGCTAGAAATATTTGCTTCAAATAAATAAACCGCGTTGATTTCACACAATGCTGCGTTTATTTTTGATTAAAATTATAAATGAATCGGTAATTAAAAAAATCTCCATATAGAAGATATGCGGTTAATATTGTAAACGTCAAGCGTTTGGCCCACATATTGGGGGGTTGATCACAGAGATCATTTAGCTACCATAATGTGCGGTGAAGGGAGTCACTTTTTCAATGATCACGGCTCCTGTTAGATGTCTAAGTAATATACAGTGACCGGCATAAATATTGCAACATATGGGATTTTTTTTTTATTATTAAAATATTCCAAATTTTCTTGGGGGGATAGGTTGTGCATGTCTAGGAACCCCAAAATTTATTTTGACATACGTCACGTGATCACTAGTATGGCGGTAAATTTAAAAAATATGCCATGAATTTCCAGAAAGTGAGGTTACATGTAACCTCACAAGATATCCAAAAAAGTTATTTGAAAAAGTTGCTTAGAATTCAATTCTGAGGCTATGTGCAAATTTTTATAAGGATATTTAAAAAAAATGAAAATCACAATTTTTCAAAATATTGTTTCATTGAATTACATATTTCAATTTTTTACGTTTTTAGCAGCTCAACAGCAGTAATATTTCTAAATTTGGCTGATACTCAAACAACTTTGCCAATGTTTGCGTAATTAACACAGTGAAAACTGAAAAGTACGTTTTCGCTATGACAATTGTTGTTGCAAGGGACTGTATATAGTACTAATAAATGGAAGTTCACAAACATTTTCATTGCACTCAGCAAGCATTATCTTTATTAAAAATTATAATAACTTTTTTTTTGTTTTTTGCATTAAAATGAAAAGCGTTAGCCCAAAACTGGTAACACTACATGCGCCCACCGAAGGTATTAAAGTAGATTTTGAAATTAGAGAACAACGAATAATAAACAGTAGGTAAAATAAAAATAGTTGTAATTAATTATTTACCAGAAAATTAAAATAGTTTACTATATTATCTTGTTGTTTTAATTTCAAAGCCTACCTTACTTATAAGAAGCAGAACGATATATGTGTCTTACAGGTTGTTCATTACTATTAGTTATTGTTTAAATGTTTTTGCTTAATAAGAATTCATATCATTAGCTAAAAGTACTTTATTATTAATCATTTACTTCTATTGAGTTTCATAGACATTAAACTATTTTTATTTTACCTACTACTTATTATTCTTTGTTCTCTAATTTCAAAACCTGCTTTGATACCTTCGGTGCGCGCATGTACTCTTATAAATTATTAGTTTTGGACTAACGGTTTCCACTTTAATGCAAAAAACAAAAAAGTGTTATAATTTTCAATAAAAGTAATGTTTATTAAGTGGTTTAAAATAAAAATGTTTGTAAAATTTTATTTATTACTTCTAGATATAGTCCCTTGCAACAACGACTGTCATTACGAAAATGTACTTTTCAGTTTTGACTGTGTTAATTAATCAAACATTGACAAAATTGTTTGAGTATCAACCAGATTTAGAAATAATACTGTAGGTGAGCTGCAAACGAAAAAAATGGAAATATGTAATTCAATTAAACAATATTTGGAAAAATTGTGATTTTTAAATTTTTTAAAGTATCTTTACAAAAATTTGCACATAGCCTCAGAATTGAATTCTAAACAACTTTTTCAAATAACTTTTTTGGATATCATGTCATCTAACCTCACTTTTTGGAGATTAACATAATATTTTTTAAATTTACCGCCATACACGTGACGTGTGTCAAAATAGATTTTGGGGTTCCCAGACATGCACAACCTATCCCCAAAAAAAGTTTTAGTATATTTTAATAATAAAAAATTTCCCATATGTTGCAATATTTATACCGGTCACTGTATAACAGTTAATATTTTATTGTCCTATTTGCTGTACTATTTGTACTATTTGTGGCAAATATGTTCTGTTACTGGAATGAAATACGACAATTCCTGTAATACATGTATGTGTTTAGCGTGTTTGCTATACTACATGGGGAAGAAATTGCTATAATAGTATATAGATCAGAGCACATGTTTAGAAAAGTGATAATTAGGTTTTAGTTAAGACAATTTTAACGTCATAATTGCATTAAATTAACTGTAATTTGGTTAGGTTAATCCTTATTTCTTAATAACGCTCACTTTGTTAATTGACGTATTACTATTAATACTTACTGCTCAAATGAACGCATTGACTGTGTCCTTATAACAAAATAAAACAACAAAATAACATCTTTCTTCAGTACGTTTTTTTTTTTTGATAGATTAACTGTATTATAGTTAATTCAACATTTTGTACAACTTGTTTTGTGTGAAAATGAAATCGATATCTGTTCTTACTTCAATGTAAATACTTAGTTAAATTAGCAAATAAATACTGTGCTTATTTCAAATAAGCTTTTAAATAAACTATTTGATCGAATAATACAAACGCATGATACAAACGTATTTTTAGATCTTATTTAAATCAATTAATAATTTAGTAACTATGAAACTGAGAAACATTTTTACGGTTAGTAAAAATTTAGTATTGGCATCTAAAAATATAGTAATAATAAATGACTTTATTGCCATAGTAGAATCACAGAATCGCGAATTTCAGTACTGAGTATTGCTAGATCCTTCATTAGTCATTAGAAGAAAAAAAGAACAAAAAGAATACTGCCTAACCTAAACCCTTAACCCAAAAATCTGCGATGAGATGTGCCGATCATATAACTATGTATGTATATATAACTGCACTCGTTTACATAAACACTCATACAAATGCAATACTAGCTAAACATAGCAAAATAAAATAAAATATACAACCAAATTGACACCATGCACAAATAATCTATCCAGCAAACATGAGCCTAATTCTAGGTTTAAATGCCGGAAATGCTAAAGATTTTAATTCTACTGGAGCCTGGTTATATTTTAAATAGATCAAATAGGGAAAGGATCTTTGATATAGCGATGATCTGCAAAGAGGGGGAGATATTACCCTACGAAACCTAGTGGTGAGGCTGTGCACTTCGCACCTGAATCTAATTCTGCAGGGGAGAGTAGGCGGTGGCTTATATAATATTATTTTATGAAAGAGGCAAAGCATTGCACATTATCTGCGAGAGTACATATCAACCTAGCCAACAATATGTAGCTTATGAGAAACCCAATCAAATTTACGTAGATCAAAGACAAAACGTAAACACGCTTTCTGTACTTTCTGAATCCGATCCACTGTAAAATTATCAATAACGCCATAATAAACTTAAGGGCAGTAATTAAAATGAGACAATACAAAAGTATCGCATAAGTTTCTTTTGATATATTTATTGACTCAACGACAATTTATGCAGATACACGTTTTTTAAGTTTATGTAGGCGATTCTGGTGTACTTAGACACTTGGTCACGGTAGCGAAATGTATTTTTCCAAGATAACGCCAAGAATTTTTACTTTATCGACGAAAGGCATCTTGGAATAATTTATATGAATGGTCATAATGTTGCGTAAGTTTTTTTTTGAACCTAGCAAAATTACCTAAGATTCAGAAGGATTTAAATGCAAGCAGTGAGCCAGAGAGGCATTATGAAGACGTGAGAGGTCGGAATTAACATTAGATTCAGCCAGATGCCAGTCCGATGGATGAAAGGAGTAACATTATCATGGGTGTCATCTGCATACATGTAGAATTTACAGTGTTTAGTGCATGATAGTAATTTCGACGTGTATACAGTAAATAAGGTGAGTCCCAAAATAAACCCCTGCGGCACGCCCTGTGAGACATCCAAGCATCTAGACATATTCTCATCATAGCTAGATTAGATTATAGTTAAACGCGAAGATATGATCAATACGACTATTTTCATAATTACATTTTAAATTAGCAGGAATGTTATCGTTGGTTGGCAGTCGACGAACAAAATAATGATTTAAGTCATTAACATCACGCAAATGTGAAGGCAAAACAACATTACGTCTTCCACCAGCCCCACGATTTTTCCACATCAACTGAGAATTTTTTGTACGAATTTGATCATTTGAATAAGTGAGAAATGATCAAATTGCTTGCAGCAAGTAGCCATGTTTCTAACAATGATAGTAGAACAAATAACTTTAGTTTTAGTAAGTAGTAAGTAAAAAAAAAACATATTTGAAGCAAATATTTCCGTTTTTTCTACTATTTTTAAAAATAGATGTGATGGTACTATCGTATTGATATTCTTCAGTTTTTGCAACTTAAGGCGTAGTTTTATTTAATGTTTTAGGTTTGTGTATCTAACCTCATTTATACTTTAATGAATAAAAAAATTAGGTATTAATTTCATACTGATATTAAAAGAACCAATTTCATTGTTAATATCCTTTAATTTTTTATGTAAATTTAGTGATTAAGTTGAAACTTCAAATTTAACTAGATTCAAGCTCTCTTTAGAGAAGGCGAAAAATTGCTTTAGTTTAACATAAATTTAGTCGTAATAACCAACAAAAAAGAAATCAACAAAGAACGTTTTGTTAATTTAATATCATAGCTCTTCTGAGTGTAGATATCAGAAATAAGTAACTTTTCTTTTGAAACTTGCCTGTGCCTTTGAACTTCAAAGGCATAGGCAGATATATTTTTATCGTTTTATAAGGTAATCAGCGAAAATACTAATAAATTCTGCATGACTTTCCTCTACGCGTTTACCTCTAAAAAATATGTGGCTTCAACATAATTTAATGAAATGAGAAACATTGCTGTCAAATAATACCTCCGATTTTGTAGCTTAGGATGAAACGAGCATATTTTATATTTATCATTTAGCGATTTGCGCGGTAGGAAAAAAACTCCTTGAGTTGTATGTTTTCTGCCTTCTATAAAGAATTATACGCCCACGTAACTTGCTTTATTGCCAAATATTGAATTTTGCTTTTTTTTAGAATTTTTAGTAGAGTGGGATCAACAACCTAAATATTCAGCTCGGTGTGTGTATAGTCAGCACTTATCTCAACATTTACTTAATGCATTAAACAGATAATGAACGAAAAATTGCCAATTACGTTCCATTAAAAGGAGTCATAAAAATGATCATAAAATCTGATTTTAAGTTAATTGCAAAATTAAAATATTAAATGGAGCCTTCGTTTTGATTAAATCCCACTCAATTATGGTTGAATCCCTCATTTATTGCTATAACATACCTTATCATAGAAAATCCGCTTAATAACCTGCGTTTAGATTACGATATTCGTTCACATTCGAAACAGCTGGTATCTATACCATTAAGACAATTTTAAGAACTTATTGCAATACTGTAAGTATTTATGTGTTTCAATATACACTGTAAGAATAAAATTTACTGTGATAATCATAGGCAACTCTGTTGCCCACAATTATCACTGTAAAATTACAGTGTATTGTAATATTACTGGTAGTACGGTATACTTAATATACTGCATGTAATAATACGAGCAGCATGTATTTTGTTACTGTTAAGTTTGTAAAATTTTGAACGTGTTGTATCTTTACAAATATACACAAAGTAAGATTCATTTTCACAGTTGTATTACTACAAATTGTGTTACATTAGCATTACATATAAGTTTCAAAACAATTTCAAATACTACACTGAAGTGTAACTTTACAGTGATAATCGTGAGCAAATTTGTTATCCACGATCATCACTGTAATTGTACAAGATTAATCACTGCAAATTTGAGTTTAGCATGATATTGAATTAGCGGACGAAAATTAAAGGCATTTTATAATGTGTCGTAGGTTATATCTTGGTGGTAGTGTCTTTTTCAATGGAGATTTAGTTTTTATAAAGACAAAAACAAAAACCAGTAAAAGACACTTATGCCGGAACAGCTATATAACTACTACAAGAGCTGGTTTGAAATAAAATATAAAGCCGTTTTTCTGCCACAAATCGAAAGCCTTTCAATAACCACAGTAGCAATGCATAGATGAATTATACAAGTTTATTATTTGTATCAGAGAATTTGGATTTACATTTTGGCCGTCCAGGATCTGCGTCCCAAAAACACAATACTGAATACTGCACGTGTTACCACAGTGGTGATACCACGTGATATCTATATCTACTGGGATTCGAGTAAACACTGCTCCTTCTTGGGTTTGATCGTTCTATTTCGAAAATATGTAATGTTGCAAGCCACATCTAATCTAAGCACATAGCATTGATAGATTTTGGACTAGATACTTTAATTACATACTTATTTCTGTTATATTTATTTTGTGAGGTTTAAGCTAAAATATAATGAAACGCACCATAATCTTTAAAGCAGTATGTAATTATACATTGAAACTCATTGTACGTGTACTTTTCGTTTAATGTTACATTGATTGCCACAGTAATATCCTTTAATTTTTTATGTAAATTTACAGTGATATATCGTATGCGATATATATGCCATAATAACATAATGCCCCCTCCAATAGAGTAAGATACAGATAGAGCAACGAAGGAAACATCACAGCAGTTGCAAATTTAATGTGTTATTAAGTTATTATTATACAATGACCGGCATAAATATTGCAACATATGGGAAATTTTTTTATTATTAAAATATATTAAAACTTTTTTGGGAGATATGTTGTTCACATCTAGAAACACCAAAATTTATTTTGACACACGTCACGTGACCACTAGTATAGCGGTAAATTTAAAAATATATACTGTGAACCTGCAAAAAGTGAGGTTAGATATCCAAAAAAGTTATTTGAAAAAGTTGCTTAGAATTCAATTTTGAGGTTGTATACAAATTTTTATAAACATAAATAAATAAAAAATAAAAATCACAATTTTTCCAAATTTCGCAATTTTTTTCGCTTTTAGCTGCTCAACTGCAGTCATATTTCTAAATGTGGTTGATACTCAAACTGTGTTGTCAATTTTTGCATAATTAACACAGCGAAAACTGAAAAGAACGGTTTCAGTGTGATAGTTGTTGTTGCAAGGGACTGTATGTAGTAGTAATAAATGAAATTTTATAAACAATTTCTCTCTAAACCACTTAGCAAACATTACTTTTATTGAAAATTATTATATTTTCGTTTGTTTTCTGCGTTAAAGTGGGAACCATTAGTTCAAAACTGATAACATTAAATACACGCGTAGGTATTAAAGTTGATATTGGAGAACAAATAATAAACAGTGGGTAAAATAAAAATAGTAGTAATTACTTATTTGCCAAAAAATTAAAATAGTTTACTACATTATTTTGTTGTTTCTAATTTCAAAGCCTACCTACCTTACTTATAAGTAGAGACCTGATTATATGCAAAGTGCATATATTTAATTTTTTGCATATCTTTAATTATAGTCTATATGTAGACGTTTTATACTAATTGAAGTTAATTAGCGCTAATTAGTGATTGCATATATTGCATATTTAGGCATTTAGGCATATGTATTCTGATAGAAGACAAAACTTTCTTTTACACAATTTTGAAACACATTTAATTATAAATTATTTTAGAAATATGTTGTAAAAAAAATGTGTGCAATAATGTTAATGTTTAAATTTCTGCTCTTATTTATTTTATGTGAAAATTTTGCATATTGTCGCCATTTTTTTGTATATATGCCCCAGGTTTATGCATATTTTCTCAAAAATCGATGCATATATATGCGCATAAATTCCAGTTTTTCTTTGTATATAATCCCGTCTCTACTTATAAGAAACAGAACGATATGTATGTCTAACAAGTATGCATTTTTAGAGTTTCTTAGTTGTTCATTACTATTAGTTATTGTTTAAATGATTTTACTTATTAAGTATTCCTATCATTAGCTAAAAGTACTGGTTATTTTTTTTTCCTACTGAGTTTATAATTGCTAAAACTGCTTAAGTACCTTCGGTGAGTGCAATAATATTGCGAGGGCTTAGATATGTAGTGTTATCAGTTTTAGATTACGGGTTTCCGCTTTAATGCAGAAAACAAACGAAAATATAATCATTTTCAATAAAAGCAATGTTTGCTAACAATAAGTGGTTTATAGAGAAAATGTTTACAAAATTTTATTTATTACTACTACATAAGTAGTAGTGAATGAAATCGTACTTTTCAGTTTTCGCTGTGTTAATTATGCAAAAATTAACAAACCTGCTTGAGTATCAACCAAGTTTAGAAATATTACAGACGTTGAGCTGCTAAAAGCGAGAAAAATAGATATATGAAATTCAATGAAACGATATTTGGAAAAATTGTGATTTTTTTATTTTTACAAAATTTTTTTATGTTTACAAAAATTTGCATGCTGCCGCAAAATTGAATTCTAAGCAACTTTTTTAAATAACTTTTTTGGATATCTTGTCATCTAACCTCATCTTTTGCAGATACACGATTTATTTTTAAAATTTACCGGCATACTAGTAGTCACGTGACGTGTGTCAAAATAAATTTTGGGGTTCCTAGACATGCACAACCAATCCCCAAAAAGAAGTTTTAGCATATTTTAACAATAAAGAAATCTCCCATATGTTGCAATATTTATGCCGGTCACTGTATATAAAAAAATTATAAATTTGAAGACATTGAGTTTTCCTGTAAGAGAAGAAAAATCCTTCCTTATCGTTGATATTATATATGTATATTAGATTATCAATATTATTAGTATTGACTTTGATATAATTTGAGTGGATTTTTTGGTACCTAACAGTTACTATTAAACATTCTAGTTATACATTATATGTGTGGGTATTACAAGTTTCCTAACAATAGGTTCATGGTAATTAACCAAACTTGAATTCGACAAAGTATTTAGGACACACCAAGAACGCAACATAAATCCTCACAAATTAAATATGTAGGCATTATAATTATATACGACACATGTGTTTTATTCTACATTTTTATTGGCTTACATGTTCTATCCGTTTAATGGTTGTGCGATTAAATCAGAATCGATTTGTTTTCTCAAACGATTCTCGTTAATCACTTGATACATCGTTATAATATGTTTACAGAAGATCGGTGCCATTATTCCTTTTAGTAACGCACATGTTTTTGATTCCACATTGAAAAGACGTGTAATATATTTACGTTTTCAATACACAGAAAAAACTTACTCACATCATTGACGATATACCGTATATAACGTGTTATATGGACCCATTAATATAACCAGTTAATTAAAATCGTAATTATAATAATCCGCTCCGTCATACAATGCAACAGTGGCATTTCGTTAAATTGTGATTAATGTCGTCCCTTGGTAGTGTAAATCCCTGGCCTTACAAGTTGATCCTTTTGATTAATTTATTCGCACCTATATACTTATTTCTCTGGAGATTCATTTAACAGTTTACATCAACACAACTCGACGTTTACCCGAATTTATTTCACAAGAAGAGACGATTACGCAATAAAATTGGCATGAGAGGTTGCAGCTAGGTAGAAAACATCCAAGGATTTGAGCGATCGTTTGTTAGACAAGCGTTGTATTGTAGAGAGATTGATGTAATCTTTAAAATCCTCTCAAAAAAAAAAAATAATTTCAGTTCCGTCGAGGTTGCTCTTCTTCATTTAATATCTCTTTTTAAATTAGTATCCATGATCTATATCGAAATTTTTTAGATGATTGCCATAAATAAATTTTACTCGATGCGAAAAGTGTTTATACATCCTTAATCATTTAATTATAATTTATTGCTACTGTCGTCAAAAGAATATTTATCGATTTTATTAATAGTATCGTATTTACACAAGGAAAAGCGTTCATTTCAGCTTTTATACACAATTTTTTTTCTTTTGTGTGCTTTAAGAATATTGAACTTTGTATAATGGAAGGCTGCAGAAAAAAAAGTAGACGAGGAAAGAGTTGAACGGTATATATGTATACACTTGCTTATTGACAACTGAAAGTTCTGGCGAAATAGGATTTTTTGTCCCCATATAGGGCGCTAGATAGATAAATGTTCTTTTTACTGCATTGTTGAATTAGATGGAGTAAAGCACATTAATCACATACTGTAAAAAGGCAACTATAAAATTACTGTAAATTTACAATCATACTGTGTTAATTATACCTAAGACATACAGCTAAAACCGAATCAACCCCAAATACTAGATACATGGTGAATTACCGACATCGCAAAAATCGGGAGTGGGGACGTAACATGATACAAGAAAATAAGGTATGCTCATCTGAAAACCAAAACTCTTCTTTTTGCGCATGGCCCTCAGATACGTCATCACTCGGCTGTCGCCATTGTTGTTGTATTTACCAAATTACTATATTTATTTTAACAAGATTCAGTTTATTTTTAAATCGATTAGAACATTTTATTTAGTTTTTATTTAATGTTTTGCGTCAGCTTATGCTTGTAGTAGTTTCGATTTACGTTTATAGTGATTTTAGTTACGTGTTATAAGTTCGTTTTAGGTTTTGTATGGATAAACTGTTTATAAACGTTGTAGTGGAAATCCTTGAGTGACTTCATTCGTTTGAGGGAGTAGAATAAAAAGAATTGATAAACGAATTTGTAAAAAAAGAAAAATAAAACACTGCACTCACAATCTTTAATTAATTCTTTCTTTTTTATCTGCATTTTCTTTATTCCAACACTGTCTGCATTAATGTTTATACCAGACTAATAGATATTTCATTTGCCATTAAAAGAACTATGAACCACTTACAATTAGTGAAATTTTAGTACGTGTAAGTACAAACAAGTATGAAGGTAAGAGCTAAAGAAGTGTAGAACATCTTCAGTTAAAGTAAAGTTCCCAATTATTAATGCTTTATTTGCTTCATTGCACTAAAATAAGCAAATATGAAATGTTATACTAAAGGCAAAAAATACTTTATATCAACAGAATCACTCATCACAAAGCATTAACGATTTTGCATTCAACTGAAAATTGTATTTTAAAAAGTGAATTATTTTAAATTTTGTTTCAATGCAAATTTGATTGAAGGAAATGGCAAAAAAACAGTTTTATTGATTTTAATAGGATAGTTAAAAAAAAAAAATGAGAGTTAATTTTCTTTACATTGGTGATATCTATTAAATTATTGGATTGGTAGTACTGTTTAGCCCTCAAGTACGTCGCACTTAGATGCGCAAGAGCATTATTTTCTTGTATCATGGGACGTAATATCTATCGCTCGAATAGGTAAATAAGCAGTAGACGAATAGGAGCTGCACAAAAAGACAAATAATTTGTTAGTGACTCTTTCGAAAGTTAGATATGCGATTCGGGTGTTCGCATTTAGAATAGCGTGTACGGTATACTGTATGAAGGGTATTTAAAAGTAGTTTAAAAATAATGTCTGCAATATCGTAGTAATCATGATCCTTATAAGATTGTTGTCAAATAATCTTTCTATGGTAATATTTGAGTTAGCGGAAAGCAAAGGATAGCAACTTTAGCACATTTGTTATTAATTTTATCGTAAAGATTAGTGTAATATTACATATAGGGTTGAGTAGAAGTACCGGTTCTATTTGATGGGGATTTGATGAAATTAACTGTGGGTAGACATCCAAGAAAATATAAAGGAAGTATCTGTCTGAGCTTTTGCAAAATTTCATCGCATCATCATTTTGAAAAATATAGTTATAAAAGTGTAAGCGAAAACCACAGTAACAGAACGTTACTCATTTAGAATTTGCAAGAAGCAGAACTAAGAAATATACAATAAGCGGCATAATGCACAACGTTAACATTATAAATAATATGTAATATATCCACATGTTCAAGTTATGGTAGGACTAAAAGTCCGCAAAAAGATCGCGAAAGGAACTGCAACACTTGCTGAAGATTAAATAAGAAATTAATGAAAATTTGTATGTTGTCCAGGGGCCAATGTAATCGATATGAAGAATTTTTAAAAAACTTGGCCTATTTGTAAGCATGAGTATTACTTAAATTACTAATATCTATAAACTTAATGGATTTTTTTTCTAATATAAAATATTTCAAGAAACAAACGTTTTGACCACTGTTGTTCATAATGTAAAATTGTAGAGTTATCAAAGTTGAAATTGTTTGAGCATTTGATACGTGATGTTCAGCAAAAACCATATTGGTCGAGATGTGTGAATAATTTAAGTAGTGTTAATGAGTTTTTAATCCATTCTTTAAGTGTTGAGAACTTTGGCCAATGTAAGTCGCATTGACAACTCAAACAACAGATATAGTAATTTATGTTTTGCATTATGAGATTCGGCTAATTACTGTAATAAATTTAAGAGTCATAGTCGCCAAACTGCGGGCCTTTCAATATCTGTAATTGATATGTTTCAATTCGATTAATAAGGGCGTACACTCCTCGTTAGCTCGAATGGTAGAGCGTTCGTTCGGCAAATGAAAGTGTGTGTAGGTTCCAACCCTACGCGAGGGGAAAATTTTTCGTGGGAAAAAATCCCCTTAAAATTAATTACGGTAATTAGCAGAAATATATTCATTCATTAATAATTTCATACTGTAAGAAGCTTGCAATTTATTAAATTATTTATTTATTAAATACATACCTCTCAAATTAATATATTTCTGCTAATAACTGTAATAATTAAAAGGAAGAAATTTTTTCTCCTCGCGCAGGATTGGAACCTACACGCTCTCGTTTACCGGACGAACACTCTACCAATTAAGCCAGAGAGAAGCATATAGATTCGAGTGATAAATCGACCTATGTCGATATTAGATTTTGAATGGCCGGCAGGACGGCGAATATGCAAAGTTTGCAAAGCTTGCATTTTATCTCTGGTCTATGAACATTATAAAATAAATAGGTACTGAAATTTATAAAACAAAGTAGGTGTTATGACATATTTGAAAATTAAAAACTACATTTATATTTCCTAGGCTTCTATTATATACGTCGTCTAACAAAATTACTGCGTTTTGTAAGCAGAATTAAAGTGCTCATGTTAATCCGCACGTATTTGTATAAAGTGAATACACAATGTATAAAAAATTAGAAAAAAAATTATTTGTTTCTACAAATGTTACTCGTACTAACTCGTTTCTGTGTAAATAATCTATAAAATCTATATAATAATAATCTATAATCTAAAAAAGAGCCGCTGAAATGATCAGAGATAGCTGTTTAACTTAATTGTAACAAATAATAATATCATCTAGTACCTAATATTGATCATTTTAGTAAATCTATTATTTAAGAGAATCTATTGATATAGCTCTCTACTAGCATTTAATATAGGCATATTAAAGTCTATCACACATAATAATTAAAGGACAAAAACTATTGATTATATTACATATACACTGTAAATTGTATGTGTATAAAATCGAATTCTTGCAATAAATTGATGTATAGATAATCAAAAGAAGGGAATTTATGATGGATACTAGATAATTTCTTTGGCAGGGGTCGTATTCAATATATCCAGGATTCCAAACTACAAACTCTTTTCTAATGAATTCAGTTCTCCTACCATTTCTTATGAGCATATTTGAGTACTGTCTGAAAATCTCCTCGACATGTGGATTAAAGGTCAGCTTTGGTTCAAACATCACAATTATTAATAGTATGGCACTGCTCAAGAGGTGAATTGTATAACGTATCTATGTATAAATGTATCTTGTAGAATGTTGGTTCCTTGCGAAATTCGTATTTTGCACTTGCTTGTATTCAGAAGTAGGCCCTTTTCCCAAGCTCCACTTCTCAAGGTTCAAATCACTCTGTAGAATTTGGCACTCCCCCACCCCATCAATCCTACGAACAATTTTGAAGCTATCCGTGTAAAGTAAAAAAAAAATTGACGAAAGGTGTTCAGCAACATCATTAATAAATATAGCGAGTAATAATGGTCCAAATACAGAACCTGGTGGAACTCCAGTTTTTGAAATATAAGTATATGATTTGAAACAAATGCATTAAACATAATTTAAACCATCGAAGTAGCTAGATCTAAGTACTTCCATCAAATCCACTAACAATCCAAATATCCAGTTTCAGTAAAGTCCCTGCAGTACAATCAAATGCCTTTGAGAAGTCACCATAAATTGTACCAACTTGACTCTCCTCATCCAAATGCCAGAAGCAAAATCAGTAAAGAACACAGATTAGAGGTGGCCTATTTTCTTTGAAAAGATTCTAACGAACGGCTGCTTAATAATCATTAACAATAATTTCTACTCATGTTTCCTAATGAAAAAACTTGAAAATTTCTAAATTACTTGTTTGTTTTAGTAACATACTTCTATTTCCAAATCGTCAGCAACGACCAAGTCACATCCGACGTAACCTAGAAATTTTTAAATCGCCAAATAGTGGTTCTTTTTCGAAACTTTGCCGAATCGGGCAGAAGTAGAACCCGATTTTAAAAAAATACAAAGTACAATCAATAGATGAACAATGACAATAAAAATCTCTGGATATGTGCAAATCTACCACAACGCGCTAGCATACTACTCTGAAAAACCGATTTATTTGATAATACCAAATTTTGTTTAAACTAACTATATATTGAGTTAAATATGGGCAACAATGGGTTAATTCAACCAAATTTTTTGTTCATTTAACCATTTAATCATTTGAAATAACGAAATATTTTGTTGGATTAACTAAATTTTCATGATAAAATTTGCTTGAAATTATTTTGTTTTCCTCAACAAATTGGTTTTTCCGTATACAAGAAATCCGTTTAAGACACTATTGGAGCTAATTTAATACTTATAACATTATAAATAAAATTTTTGAGTTGTTTAAAATTTGAAAATCTGGTGTATTCCAACCCATTAGCTGAAAGCAGCGCCTATGAATATAAAAATAACGGTTATGTTATATCTCAACATTTAATCCACAAGGAAAATATCAATTTAGCGCGCACAACTTCTGCCGGTAATCGCCTGCCACTCCAATAGTAAAGAAAGTGTAGGAACCGACGATGTGATGTTTGTCATTGGCACGACTACCTCTCGATGTTGTTTATATTTATCTGCGGTTACACTGTCAACACTACAATTTATTTGATGTATGAATACAAGTAACACCGCACTCTCCAACTCGGAAGGATTGATTGATTGAAATAAATAAATCTCCATGCTTTCACACGATCGATACTTATTTTCTTCTGTAGTAAGTTTCAGGTTACCTTGATATATAAATACCTTTTCTTAATTTAGTCTTTAATTTTATATATTAGTGCGAAATACTCCTATAAAAATATCTCATTGTTACTACATATTATAAATTTGATATTGAAATGGAAAAGAAAACGTAAACGTGTTTTTCTTGCCTGTATATGTATGTAGCACTAGTCATCTTCTTTGGCTGTTATAAACTGTGTTATGGTTGGCGATATACACGTGAAGGATTATCTTCAAAGATGTTCCGCAACATGATAGATTGGAATTATTTTTCACAGCCATGTGCCCTCAAACATATGTATTATGTATGTAGATGTGTATATTAGACTAATACATCTAAATTCAATTATTACGTCATGTCTTGAAGATAATGGATGTTGACAGATTGTTTCATGTCTTGGAATGTATAGATATCCCAGTTTTGACATTAATGAAGATTAGTTGGAATGATAAAAAATTTTAGTTACAATTTTTTTTATAGACTCTAAGAGTATTTGAAATATAAATGTTAATGTACGGCCTGGATCAAATTCAACTTACATAATGTATAAAATATGCAATACAAAGCTAGTTTTGAGATAAATTCACTGGTAAATTTCAAGATGTGTTAAAAAATATTGTTTTTATATACTTATGTATCATTATTCAAAATTTTGGAAATTAGTATCTTCTTCAGAAATAAAATCCATTTATTAAAACTTCTTTAAAATTTTATCTAACCTCATATTGTTAGCCAATTTTTAATTGAAACTATAGAATATTATGTTATAATCAAATACAAGGTTTTGTAGACATTACCAAAATTACTCTATGCTTATTGTAAATATTGTAACGTTTTCGGGGTTAAATTAATTAAATTAAATGAAAAGTATTTATTGTTACAGGTAAATCTTAAAAACTAAAATAAACTTAATATACACACTAATCATAATTAACCAGAACACTACCAAAACACTTAATAAACAAATTCACTTAAATACTACTTATTTATATTCACAATTCATATATGGACTAGGTCCGCTTTGGGCGTTTCCAAATTCCAAATCACGGAAGAACTCCAACAAGGGGAGCATAGAAAATCGCTATCCCTACCTACTGGCCTATTCTTCTGGGAACCTATAAGCAGAAGAGGTTTACAGAGTGCATCAACCTGAGTAAGACCAGTATCACCATATTAACAGGAATACTTTCAGGCCATTGTAAACTGAAAGGACACCTGAGTAAGTTTGGATTCGCATAGGAATTTGAATGTAGATTTTGTGGGTAACAGGATGAAATACCCATCTACCTCTTCTCAAATTGTGTAGCACTGTGCAACCCAAAGGCGTTGCACCTGGGAGCATGTGAAATCGAAGAGGGAGACTTACCTAACCTGGAGCCTTCTGATATCCTACACTTTCTGAAAGGAATAGCATTGGAAGGCCAGCTGTAAAACAGCAATAATAGGGGACATAATAGCTGCTTTCTGTTTGGATCAAATCCTCAGTTCCTCACCTCACTTCACCTTAGCTCCGCTATTTATTTGCTCGTTCCATTTCCCAGCAACTGAGGAAAAATAACTGAGGAATTTACCTGCCCCCTTACCGATGCTAAGTGAGTTCATAATCGCCCTCAGTAATAAGGTTCTTTACCTCAGTTCATATTTCGAGTTAGTTTATTGTTTTTGTCATTTTTGTTGGTTTGTTGTGTTTATGGTTACGTTTTTCCCTAAAGTTTTTTTCCACTATGCCGTACCAAATTGTGAGAAATAGGACTGGATGGATAGTAAATAAATATAAATAAATAAATATGTCCTAAGTAAGGTCAGGTACAAGTAATAAATGTAGAACTGGCTCATTTGGCTGTTCCATTTGCACTTGAAAACGCGGAAAGTAAGGTGAGTATTGCATAGTCACCTTACTTTCTTATGCAACTGTACACTGCTTATGCAAATGGAAAACGGCTAATAGATCTCTTAGATCGCAGTGTAACATCACCCTCTTAACATACATACATGCATACATACTGGCTTACACAAGACTTACCGGTGCTCACTCTGAGGATACTATCTTAGGTTGAGAGTGCCATGTAATGGTTTTGCGAATCAGAAACCGAAATTGCAGAACACATACTTTGTTAGTGCAGAAGTCTGACTGCTACACTACGGTCAGGAGTCTACAACTCCCGAAACGGTGAAGATAGCGGTATCAAAGCATATCTTCAAGTTTGCTTTAGGCACTCTGGTTGAGTGGCAAACTCAAGATATCATCACAGGCGAATTGATGGTTCATTCACTGTATTATTTTTCGGCCCGATTTTGGATGGACTATAGGTATGTTTAGACCCAACCTACCTTATTTATGAGTCATGAGTTGTTGGATTGCATAAAAGTATTCCGAAATGTTATCTAGGGCAAATACAATTTTTCTTGATCTATTTTTAAAAATACTTTTTTTATATTAGGATGAAAACAAATACCCAGTAAAATTTACGTTCTTTTAAACATTATAAGTAAATTACACTACTACACTTGTAAGCTTTGTATTTGTGCAAATAAGTTGTATTTATGCAGTCGGTATTCTTTTGTATTTCATTGAACTTCGAAGCATCATAATGCTTCGACCCCAGTTCTAAACGAATATTCTTTTTTGCAAAATTGTTGCAATTTTCCGTACATACATGTCCGCCTCGTAGTAATAACAAAAATCTTCTGTGTGGTCAAGTTGACATAACATTTCTATTTCTTAAATATTTTGGAAACTAACTCAAGTAAATTACCTACCGTTGCAAAGCAAACGGCTAAATAAGCTGTATGAAAGAAGTATGTAAAAACAATACTAGTATTGCTAGTATTTATTCTAAGCAAGATGTACATGTATTTTTCTTTTTCAATATCTAAAAACTATTGATTACTTGTTGATTTGTATTATATAATTATACTGCCTTAATATTTTTCCATGGTTTGAATTACTGATAATAAATAACAGCTTTGCTATTTTTGTCAAAATAAATACAAAATTAAGTACTTAAAATAGATTACAACAATTTAAAATGGTCTGTGGAACAATTAGAATTGCTTAAATGCATTTATATTGGGAGGCAAACAGACATACATAAATTTTTGTAGTATGTTGTACATCTTTAACAAATTAAACGCGAAGTGAAGCTCTACAAGTCTTCGATTATTTATGCAACCAAAAGTACAACTACTACGTACCTAAAAATGCGTAATTCAGAATTGTTTGAAAATAATGTTTAATTACTATTTTAGTCTACTGAAGCTTCGATTGCATTAATGTGAGACGCATATATTAGAACATGGATCGAATAATGACTGTAGATGCCGGACGTGTTATTAGTCCTAAGTTCGAATGCTGAGTTGTTGTTTTAAAGATAAAGTATAGGTTTGTAAAGGAGGGAACGCGTTAGGCGTTCACGGTCCAGGCGCATCGCGGAACATGCTAATCTCGTTCCAGATTAGTAGAGATTCTTTCAATGTTTTTAAATGTGTAGGTACCCACGCTCGCATTGCGGTCTCATTGCGCACTTTCTGGAGAATCTCGGCAGAACGCGATGCGACCAAGCCCAGTCGTTTAGTGCGTATGGATCCGGATCCGTCGATCTCATACCGTGCTAACATGATGAATCGTTTAAAATCGCGGTAAATCGGCTACATTCGTGGACTTATCAAACAAACCTGTGTAAGCACGTTTTAATTTTACACCGTTCAAATGTATTTCCATGACGGTAACCCAAAGCTGAGTCTGTTTATGCATCGTCTAAATCTAGTATTTTGTGGTTAAATATCGTTAAGAATAACATTTAGTAGCTCTTTTTTTCTCTCTCAATGTATTCATATATACTAAATTAGGACGAAAAAACGAATATTGACGTCTAGTAAGTATTATCCATAAAATTTTATTTATTTTTCCTGTAAATTTAAGAGTATTCTAACAAAACAAAAATTTAAGATTTTGAATTTTTCAATTTTAATTTCAATTTATATACTTTAAATTAAAACTAAAATCTCCTTCAATTGTTAAAATAATGAGATTTTTAAATTTTAATTTTAATAGTAAAATCAATTTATATGTTTTGACATAGAAAAAAAAAATAATCTTCTCATCTTATAGTTGCCCGATGATGGTTAATTAGGGCCTAAACATGTCGCAATAAGATATTTAAAAATAAAATAGGATTGGAATACGAATTTTCGCTTTTAATTTAATTTTCAATTTAATGGCTCATTGTGTTTTTCTCGTAACATAGGAAAGTACTGTGAAAATCCAGCTTCATCCAATAATAGTTTTTAAATAAGGTTTGAAATTCATACAGTTGTGGATCCAATATGTAATATATATTCTTGTGTGAAGGGTATAAAGTCTTTGTTTGAAACCACTCGTCTTTTATTTATCTTACATGCAATTAAAGCTTGCAACAAATTGCCGACTATATAGATATAAGAAAATGGCACTGTCGATGTTTAAAAAGAGGGTTAAGCAACTTTGCCTCTCTCGTTTGTACTATTTTTTGAATTATTCTGAAATAATGATTTGGTCCAGTCTCTCCTCATACTCACAATTAGTTATGGGGTATGTTAGGCGATAGGGAGTAGCAATATATAGCATATTTCCGCACGCGAAGATACACGCAGCTTTCTCTGCATTACTTTCTATGTTGTTATTCACAAAAAGAATAGCAGCATTGTGTTCGGTGTCTTTAATCCATTCATTCGCCGCAGTCATCATTATCATTATGTTGAGGTTATAAAAATGTACATCAGTAATCGTATTTACAAGTACCGCATTTATTTTAATTAATGGCCCTATTTCAATAATCGCCGCATTGTAATAAACGCCGCAAAGAGCTAATGAATGAACGAATGAAATAAACGCCATACCTCGTGTAAGCGCCGATAGATATTCTAAACGATTAAACGCCGTGGTGCTTATGAATATGGTAACCGATATTGTTCTACTTATTTGGAAACTAAATTTTTTTTTAGACGAAATACCAAAAAACAATCACCGAACGTAAAATGTTCTATTCAATCAGTGAAAAGTTTGCTTTATATCCACTATTTTCCTTTAGATGTATATCCTTAAGAAGAACATTTATTTCCGAGTGCACCAGGACCCACGTACAAGACCTCAGTACTTGCATTTAAATTTTATTGGCTAAGATATGTTTATAGGCGGAAAAAATGGTGGGACGTAATCGAATATACAAATTCCGAAAATATTAGATTGCAACTAAATATACACGATGTGAAAGTTTTCTATTAGAATGAACTATCAATTTATCAATGGTATCATAAATATATCTTATCGTCGCACTGATCAGAGGTTTCAACTAGAAGTCGGCGTGTCTCCTAAATTCTAATTCTAATAATATATTATTATTATAAATCCAGCTTCTTTAAGAAATGTAGAAGCTGGATTAGTAAGTCGGTCTGTTCTCTCTGAAAACACTTTATAGAGTGTGGCAACGTACCTTTGGTAACTTTCTCGTGTTTTTGAACAAATTTTCGACCTCTTTTAACGTTTATTAAATTTGTTTAATCTTTTTTTTGGTTTCTTTTACTTTTTTTCTAATTTCTCTATTTTTAACGTTTTTTCCAACTTTTTTGCCTTCCTTACGTTTTTTAACTTCATGAACCATTTTCCTTTCAAATGCTTTTCTTACAATTATTATTAAAAATCCTTTAAATTACCATATATTTCAAATGTTTTTTTGGTTTATTGGATCCGTCATTTTGTTTTTCCGGTAACTGTCAGATTAGAATTCACGTAGAATGTACCACATAGAATGTGAAATACGCTTATTTTGGCTCCCATCTTTCTTTTATTTTCTTTCTATAGTTTTCTTTAATGATAATTAAATATCATTTTTATTATTCCCCGTTCTCTTTTTCCTCTTTCCTTATATCTGCTCCCTTTTCCCTCTTCTCTTTTTCTTTCTACCTATTCTCCTTTTTTCCTTTTTTTCTTTCCCTTTTCGCTGTTCCATTTTACCTGATACTTTTTTCGTTTCCCTTTTCTATACTTTATAAAAATGAAATTTCCCGCTATTATTGTGACAATATTTTAAATTTAATGCATTAAAAATATTTAAATTTAAGCAATTATAAGTTCGCACTTATATTCATTATCCACTCTCATAATCACAACTACAATGCCAACTTTACAATTTTTATATTTATTACAGTTTTTATTTATTCTTCCCGAGATCATATTTATACGCAACGTAAATTTCATAATATTAAACGTCCATTTATGTAGGTAAGATTCTCAGAACTGAAACACTATTTTAGGACGTTCTATCAACTGCATAATTATCAATTCATTTATATTCACTGATATTATAATAATAAATAATCATTTACGTTGCTCGACGAAAGTTATATTAGACGCTTGTATTTCGGGCATTTTATCAATATTATTTGGTCACATTTAAGTAACTTTGACGACTACCACAGGATGGCCACACCTAATAAACGTCAAAATCGCATCGAACATAACCTGAAAATAGCACTTTTTTTCATTTCCCAAAAAAAATGAAGGCCACTTCTGAATTCAGAGAGACATGCTGTATCCGTTAATGTGCGTCCGTATAAGCGTCACATACCGTACTCGTATTGCCTAGTGTACCGTCTTCTCTATCCTTTTCTACCTAATGAAAATATAGTGTGAAGTTATCCTTTTGGATGCAATGGTAAAATGATATGGAGCGCTGCAGAAGGTACCACTTATTACAGAAACCTGTAGAGTAGAAAATTTGTTAAGAACCAAGGTGGGAATTGAGATGCCACCAAAAAACGACTTCAAAAGTTACATTTGCCAGGTATTAAGCCCGCGAAAGGAACGGAGTCAAAGGAACGGAGTCAAAGGAACGTCGGAGCGGCTAACTATGCTTATTTCCGAAAGGAAGAACGCACCTTCACCGCACGAACGGTGGCGCCTTCTGATGATCGGGTCTCAGACTTCTAACGGGAGATTGCACTGGCTTGCGTTAGTCTGGTTCCTTTCGATCGGAATTTCGACGAATTTTTCCGTTTCTATGAAAGTCTTTCGCGAATTCTCGATACCCCTGTTCCAGTGCGACCGACTCTACCCACCCGTTCGCCATTTTATAAACCCCCAACTGCGAGCACTTTAAAATCTTCTAGTCGGAAAAATTTCGGGCGGGACGAAGGCTTTTCGAACGGACGCTTGAATCAAACTTTAGTATTATTAACTATACCTCAGCTTCGTTAAAATGTAATATAGCTGATATATTCTGTTCATAGATATAATTTGATAGATTTGACTAATTCACTAGCACTTGAACTTCAGAAAAGAAATGTTTACCCAAACTTTCTAGCACGGGTGGTTTATAGGGACGTATTCACAAAGATTATTATACTAAATGTCTATTATAAAACATTTATATTCGATTTTAAAACATATTGATATGCATACATATGTACTTACATTTTTGAGGTAAATACAAGTTTTACATTAAACTTAACTATGATTATGATTTAAAATATTGATATTTCCAATTTTGGTATATTAATAACTTATCGTAGCCCTTTTTGGAGGTAAAAACGGTAGTAGCTTTTTGATAAACCATTCTTCAAACAAGGAACTTTTCATATCTTCAAGATAATCCAAGGACAATGATTTTAGGTTCTTTAATAATAATTGCTTTCCCTTTAGAAACAGATACATTTATAGAACACATTTTCGAAGCATCATCTCAACCTTTCCCTGTAACTCTTTAGTACCATGGGTTATACCACGTTTCGTCGAAGTAGCAAATAAAACGTTTCTGTTCTCTAAATGCCTTCACTTTCATCAGATAGGTGCAGTCTTTTGCGATCCATAATTGTTCGCCCCTTATCAACCATGCGATATTTAAAGCCGTTTTCATTTCTAGCCCGCGTCAATGTAGTGATCCTACATTGGAATCTATTGTCTTCTTTCAACTATAGTTTCTTTTTTATTACCTTCTTACTTTATATGTTGATGTCTACATATTAGTTAATTGAGGGAAAGGAATGTTAATATTTAAAATACCAGTGTACAACATTCTTTAATACAATTACTAGCGCATATGATCGGTTAAAATTTAATTCTTTAGCTTAGAATAATGAGATTTAGATTGTGAACTGTGGATTATATTAAATGAAACATAATTCTCCATTTCTTCTAATACAGCCCATTATCTCATTTACATAATCTCTCGGTACCTGCAGCAGCAGGTAGTGGATAATCCCCAGTAATGTTTATTAGTCAAATCGTTATATAGCTATATGGACAGACTATACCTAGGTCGAGTTCTAAAAGCTAATATTTTATATTTATACTTAACTTTATTTAGTTTCCTACGGGTATTATTTTTTGAATAAGCAAAATAAAAAGATAGATATGTTTGATTTATTTTTTAAATCTCTTGAATACATCTTACCGTGCCTAATGCATTGTTTCGCACACAGCTGGATGCTGTATATCATGGCGACAATTTAACATAGCTCGTATATCGCAAAAATGGATGACATATCACTCCCACAACGTTATTGATAGTGCGTATTCGACAACAGCGACTGAGATTTGTGTGCGGATATGTCGCGGAAATGTCCCAGATTTGTGTTATGTGTTGTGTTTGCGAAACGCGATCTGTTTCTCTTGCTAATGATTCCGAAAGTATACAGGTTATATTGAACGCTTAAAATCGAGTAACGGCCGTTGAGAATCCATTTATTTTAAGTACACCGGATAGGAATTGACTCGAGATTAGAGCAGTAACTTTTTACTATGAGTTATGGAGCTTTTGTTGGATCATTAAGTAATGTTTGGATTCCGCCGCTAAAGTGTTTACTATCTACTAAGTGGGTACACTGATGCATCTACGGAAATTAATACCTTAATAATTCATCGAAATGAATTAAACTTGATGACCTTGTGTAATTTTAGGTTGGGTTGCTAAATATGCCTTAACCAGTTTAATAACATACGATTAGAACTACGTTCTGAGTTTGCTAGGTGAATTGGAATTGAAATATTTAAAACTATAAAGAAGCAAAACATTTAAAGCATTCCGTCTGTGTAAATATTTTTTCTTAGAAATACTCTAATATCCTTAGATGATTAAGCTGAATAGTGTGCTAAACTAATTATTGACTGTTTTCACAGTTCTATTGAGATATTTTTGCTGATTGGTGTTTATGATGTTCAAACATATTCGTAAGAAAGGTTATAAATTCTCGAATTGGAAATTCAATTAAAACTTTGTGCGAACTTTTGAGATTCGTTGCAAAACAATTGCGTTGATATAACCTATTTTCCATTTCGTCTGTTCCAAAAATATTTTCCAATTCTTGACGTTTTTATTAGTGATGTTTGTTTTCACGCGAGTAAACTAATTTGGAAGTAAATACAAATATATTATACACACGTGAATGCGGGGTTGGTTAAAATGAATATTTTAAATTTGAAATATAAAATACAATTTTAATTAATATGTATTTGAAATACCAAATATAAAATACATTTATTTACACGCATTTAAAATACAGTACAGTAATGCCCCCATTTACGCGTTCTTTATTTACGCGAATTCACTTTAACGCGGTTAAAAGATTGTTAATTTTAAATATTCTACTGGACGCCAGATGGCGGTTTGATTTTGATGCCGCTAGAAGTGCTACATTAAGTAAAATTACAAAAAAAAGAAAACAAGGCGAAAACTGAACTTAGAAATGCAAACTTGTTAGACTTAGTAAAAGTTAGCTATGTATTTCAACATTTAGGTTTCTATCACACACATGTTTCCCATGCTTCTATTTACACGCTATTTTCATGGAACCAATTACCCCGCGTAAATGGAGGGATTAGATACTGTACTACAAAGTATAAAATATTTATGTAAATTTAGGTAATAATTAAGTTATCGGTTGTTATAAACGAAAAGTCATGTTTCGCTTCATACTAATGTAAGTAAAATACATGAAAAAAAATACTACATAAAAACTACATAATATCAGTATATGTTTATTCGTTCGACGATTGTGATGTTCTATACAAGTTATATATGTTTTGTTTCTCATATTGACCATTAAAAAATATCAAATGAAAACAAATAACAGAGGAAATATACACTGTTGAAAATTTTAACACTTTTTTGACTAATTTAATAGTCAGGAGAGGTCCACACTGTTTTCGTGTTATTTTGTCGAGAACTATGGAAGTTTAAATTTGACGAACAAAGATAGTCAAGTATTGTCTATTGCTAAGGGGTTATTTTGTCCAACTA
Source organism: Protaetia brevitarsis (assembly GCA_004143645.1). Taxonomy (NCBI): domain Eukaryota; kingdom Metazoa; phylum Arthropoda; class Insecta; order Coleoptera; family Scarabaeidae; genus Protaetia; species Protaetia brevitarsis. The sequence continues at coordinate 1,619,161 of RXPK01000255.1, forward strand.
ACACGTGGAATTATGATATACTTCTAGTCACATTTTATTTGATTTAGACTAGACAAATTTACTAGCTGTTTAACTAAATGAATGCGATCTATTGGATGATTTAACACCGTTTTCTAAACACAACGTCTTTTTAATATGCAACTCCTATTTCTTAGTGCTATAATATTCTCTCTTTAAGACGTTTTCTCAATTATAAATATACAGAACCACTCATTCAAAAGTTTTGGTTTCAACTAAATGTACTAATTTTAAAATGATTTTTTGAGAACCATTATAAAATTAAGTGAATGTTTATGCTATTTGATTCAAATCTGAACTAATTACGTAAATAGTTGTTGCCAATACATCTTTAAGATGTTGAAATTTTTAATGCCCACTGGAATTAACGTTTAATAACACAAGGTTACACTTTGCAGGTCAGTCACATTTGGTGGTTTGTTTGGATATGTTAATACGCAGAAACAAACTCGAAACAGATATGCGTATAATGCAATGACGTATGATTAGTGGGGTTTCATATGTCATCCGAGGATTAGGTGTCTGATTGGTTGATGCTTCTGAATGTCTAGAGAAAATAGTAAATCCTCATATTTGAACAAAAGAATTGACACCAAATTCTAGTAATTTCTGTTCTACTAAACACATGTAGTCAATTCGTCTGGCAAAGTATGTAAAAATCAACACTAAAATATTTGACTAGCACAAAATTAACGCGAACACCGTAATATTTTCAATAGTGTAGATTTTTAATAATGTGTAATAATGAAAATAAATATTAGTAGAAACACATAAGAAAAAGATATAAGTTAAAAATAATAAATACACTTTTGTTAATCGTGGAGCAGTTGCGTGCCAGTCCAGTCGTTTTCTTGGGAATTGTAAGAAGAGTTCTTGGTTTATCGGCTGGTATGGAGGTGTAAACCCCCATAACCGCCATAACCTCCTGCCGAAAGTAGCAGGGCAGTAATCATTTCAAGAATCTAGTAATAAAGCTGTTGGTGTTCCACAAGAAACTCGGTTTAGATACACATCGGCAAAACATTTTATAAATAATGCACTAGTTAGTTTGCCAGATAATTATCGGGATGGCGTCTGTTAGGATATTTTTGCGCATAAATCCTTGATGCTCTAGCAAACAATTTTCTTCGCACTCTCCAATTATTAATATTATATCAATCCTTTCTGCTTGAGAGTAATTTCGCATTGTAAATAATTAAAATGCTTTTTAAATAATTACGAACAATAATGATGCGCAATTGACAAGTTCTGTTATTGTCAAATGACTTTTGTGTATAATGAATAATAGCGATACTTTTGTCTAAGCTTTGAAAAAGGATTGATAGGAATTAATATTTGAAAAAAAAAAATTATAAATTACTAAGAAACTATAACAGCTAGGTATAGGAAGCATTAATATAATCTTAGATAAAGACCGTTAAAATTAGAATCTTAATAAAGTAATAAATACAGGGTGTTCCGTTTAAAATAAGAAAGTTATTTACCTTTAAAGATAGCGAAAATTAGAAGTTTGTTTTTGTTCACACCGTATATTTTGTTGCATTACTTTTATTTTATTATCAAGTGTAATGCTTTAGTAAAAAAATAAATACAGTTTAAAATATCTAGCTTAAATATGCATGACAGGCAAACTTTTTCAATTTTGGTCTACATTTTGAAGGATAGTTAATTATCTTGTAAACGAGTTAAGTTAGACATAAGAAACCTAACACCAACTTGTCTTTATTTAGTCTGTACTGTCTGTACCATCCAATTTTTCACAACTTTGGTTTGTAACTTTTCTTTGAGTCACCCTGTATACTTCAAAATAATTTTGAAATGTGCTTCTTCTAAACCTGTATAACCCTTAACAAAAAAAATTGAAAATATGTTACTACTTTTCGTATATAAACACTGTATATACTACTTGATGTCAAATAAAATTATTATAACCGATTTCTGAAATCGACACTGCAACCAATCAAAATCTTCTGATTTCTAAAGCCCTTATTAAATGTGAAACATGTTTCTTGAAAAGAAGTTTGGTGTTAAGGAAAAGGCCCAATTTATGCACATAATATGGCTACTATGAAAACTTTTATTATTAGTGTTATTGATTTTAATTTCAATAATTCAGTTCTGAAAATTTTTACATCTACGTAAATTCATTACATTCCATCGCCATCTACCTTACAGTTTCGTGCTCTATAAAATTATTTTTCAGCATTTATAGAAAAATGGTATCTAGAACCTTTATTCCGTCTAGTTGTATGAATATTCATGATAAACTACGATGTTATATTTTCTCTACGTGACGAGCATGTTACGGTACATACCAGTGGATTAGCTTAGTTTTGTTGACTCAAGTAACATGCCAGCATTGCTGTTACACATGCATACATGTAGCACTTTCTAAATATGACGAATTAATGTGCAAGCGAAATGTGGATGTCGTGATGTCGGCACGATGTTTATAAAAATATGCAACGTCTGCAAAAAACCAGGAATATCAATAATTTTATGTACTTTCATATAAGTGTATCTACATATACGTGGAATATAATGGAGATATGGTGTATTATTTTGATTAATTGCCACAGCGATGTAACCAAATAGTTTTATTATTTTGCACGTAATTAATTTTGAGTATTCATTTATTATCTGCAACAGTTTGTGTTTTTGATGTGCTGTCTACGAGAGTGTTTCTCTGAATCCATTTATTGCTGCAAATGTCAGCTACAATAATATTTCAGTAGGTATAACGGTACCTATATGCAATTTGGACGTTAGTTTTTCAACCAAAAGCATAAATAGGCTATCAGCTGCAAGAGAAATATTATTAGTTTTACCAATTGATTAATTTCAGACCGTTGTATTTATTGCTCTATTTACCTAAACGCTACTATTTATATACCCAATTCCATTTTCATAAAATTGCACTTTCATTTTGATGCATAGCTGGTAGCTACCACTAAATTTGTTACTCCCAACAACTTTGTTACGTATTATTGATTTTACCTCTACCCCTAACTTGATATTTAATAGGCTTTTTGGAGTTTCCTTTCTCACTACATAATCATATTCCAAAGTATGTTCAAAACGTTGTGTATATTTATAATTTGCATATAACCTTATAGAATGAAAAAATAATCTCTCAGTAAGAAAACTTTACGGGCGGTGTGGTGTGTCATTACTCCGAGGTTGTAATGTTTCATGGGTTTACTTTATAAATAGCCGAATTTGGTTAGTTTTAGAGAAGAAGAATGCAAAAAATATTCTTTTCAATGGGTAAATATATTTACGATTTCAAGTTTCCGTTAGGCATTATGGAGTAGTGATGGGCAAATTAGCGATTTACCAATAACGCTGCTATATTATTGCTGTTTTTGAATAGTAGTTACTTTAAACACTATGGCGATCGCTGTTTGACTTACTGTAAAAGCATGTAGCATATATAGGTGCTGGTGGTAGTTAAATTTTGCTATTGCGAAGAATGAGTACATTTAACTTTCAAATCGTGATCGGGAAAATAATGATTATGATATAACAAAATTAATCAATAATTCCCAGTTATTAGGAACTGAAGTTAGATACATACAGGATTTTTTTTTAATTTTGGCGGTACTTAATTTGCATTCAAAAACAGTAACACCGAGCTTTTTTATTATTTAAGCATGTCCTACGCTCACTTAAAACTTGACTCTTTCGTAAGAATCTGAAGAAGATAAAGCGCACAGTTCTTTTTCCGGAACTTTTGACAGATTTTGGTAATAGTATTTGTGTTTGCGCTAAATATGAATAATCTGCTTCATGAACGAAACGATTCGTAACACAAGAATTACGTCTCGCATGGCTTACGAACTTTTATAACCCCGGGCTCAAGTGGTTTTAAGTGAATCCTCTAATTTCTAAATTGTAATTTTTCACAAGTTGGAAACAGAATTCTTAAAGAATCGCTATTTGAAATTATGCTATTTCGCTACTTATCGATAGATGGCAAAACCGCTCAACATCCCAAATGCATTTAGTTCTGGTGATGATTCAGGCTATTTGTTTAGTACCATTGCCGATTACTGGGGCCCTGTTCTCGAACTCAAGAGAAGTGAGTTGTTCGCGTAGGAGAAGGAGCAATCACATCCTACGGTCACTTCTCTCGGTGGCGCTAACCCGTATTCTTGACACCAAGCGATAACGCATTCCTATACTGTTCCTACACGATCCGCGGTATCGGTGTTGCCATATATTTTGTACTGTTGTTTCTAAAAAAAATTATTCAATATGAAATTTCCCGCTGCTATGAAACGATTACACATTTGATAAAATCCATATTTGACTCTGTTGGAGCTGTTAATATAAGGAAAAAAAAAATCAAATAAGGTCTAGATCCTCACAGAATTCTTTAATAACACACGATCGATTGCACATTTATTTGTCAAATTTGCAGTGGTGAATATATTAGGTGATATTAGATATCGATCTGCTATAATCTAATTATTAAACAAAATCAGGCAAAATGTCCAAACCACCAAGTAGTGCAGTAAAGAGTTTATGCAACAATAACCCAAATTTTGCAAAACGTGCAATTCACAAGAGATTTTACATTTACGAAAACCCAACAATTGCCAGATTTTTTTGTTATTATTACAATTCCATGCCAGAAGGGGCTATAATAAAAGACTGGTGCCATGGGCGTAAAGTAATATAAAATGTAATATCTGTGTTATTTATAATTCACAAAGAATGTTTCATAGATATGACGGGATATGAAGAAAAATGCGAAGGCCAAAGACGCTCAGCTAAAAAAGCATCCAGTTGAAACAGGCGGAGCTGAATCTTCAAACATTATACTAAACGCAATCGATGACAGGATCGTAGATATGATTTGGCTAATACCAGCAGTACTACGCTTCCCGATTCTTTCTTAATAAGTTCCGTGCCATAAAATTTAAAGCGACAAGTACCTAATAAAAATATATATTAAAACTTACATCATTAAATTGCATAAGTGTAACATACTTAGTTCTCTTATTCGACAAAGCAGATGCCCCCGATGGTGATTCATAAATGAACAGATCAGTTCTAGTAGTACCCGAGTCAGTTGTTTTGTTAAACGAACATTTTTGACAAATTGTGTATCTGGCATATCGAATGCATTTTGTCTAACAACCGTTCTCCTCCATGGAATCTCTAGTGCTTGTAACTTAGTTCCCACCAAATCAAGGTTGACTTGATTAATTATCGACAATTCCTCCACGTCCATTTTTGAGAAATCATGATAAAACGAACGGTGATCAATATAAATTTTCTTATATTCACTGAAATATACGCCGTACCAACAATAACCTAACTATATGCAAAGATGGAATAATAATAACAATGTGAGCAACGTTAGCTTCTATCGCCCACTTCGCGTGTATTCATTTCTCTTGAAATCTTCGCTTTCGCCTACTCCGGACCAAGCGAAGTACGTTCTATCAACTTTTAGTAGATGTGAACATGATGTGAACACGGGTAAATTTCAAGAATACGGCTTTTCTAAATTTGAGAGAAGCACGTCATAGCCACGCCCTCTATCTCACGAAAGTCGTGCGAAGTTTGTGTTCTCACGACTCAAGAATAGCGCCCCTGTTAGTTATAAATTGCTGTTTCAGTTTTCGCTTTCCCTGCTATTTTGACTTTTGAGGATCGCTAAAACAGTTTTTCAACAGCGGTGATTAAATCATTGATATCGCTCATTATTGTTATAAACACTGAACCAAAAATGGGTCCTGCAACAATGAAAAAAATCATTGTTCACATGAAATAATACATTGTTTTTGGTCCAAAGGACAAGTTCAAATCAATAAAAAGATTTTATTAAATGACGGAAATATTTATTAAATAATTAATGAAACCAAAATCATTAAAAATGAAATGATTGATTTGCTCAATAATATTAGCGCGGAAGTTTTTTTAATAATATACTAATAATAGTTATAAATTTATTTTATTAAAGAAAAAATAATTAAGCGCGATGCGAATTATTCTGCCTTAAATAAAATGCAAGAAAAATCCAAAGAAGTTGCGAGAATTTAAAACAAATTCAAAATTTCACAAAAGTTCATCACTAGTTGTTGCCAATATTTTTTTTTACATTACTAATGGTTGGATCTGGTTTTTAGAGACAGCATTTGTTAAGCTAATAAAAGAATTTTCTTTTCTTTTCGTTTTTTGTCCCTTAACTCATGTTTGTCCTGTGCATTCACAAAAGTCTTTGAAAAAATAATTAATGATAGATTAACATCCTATCTCTCACAATACAAGTTGTTAAGTAACAGTCAGTTCGGATTTGTTGCTGGTAAATCAACGTGTAACGCAATTAACAATGCATTAAATGCTGTTTACAATGGTTTAGATGGAAGGGAGAATGTAGTGGGATTGTTCTTTGACCTGAGTAAGGCGTTTGACACCCTGGATCACAATATTCTACTTGAAAAATTATCAAGGTTGTGTGGCGTGGCATTGCATCAGGATCTGTTTAGATCATTTTTGTCAGATCGAAAGTCATTGGTTAGTATCACAGGTGTCAGGGATGGTTTTGAGCGGTCTTTTTATTCCGAGTGCTGGAGTGTGACGCATGGCGTACCACAAGGGTCAGTTATTGGACCAATTCTATTTAACGTATATGTTAATGATCTTTCTTTGAGCCTTAGCTATTGTGTGTTGTCGCAGTACGCTGATGATACCAGCTGCATTATAGTAGGGTCGTTTGAACAAGTCATAAATACAGCTAACAGTACGATCAGGGAAATGATAGCGTGGTGCGGGAGCCAGGGGCTCACCTTGAATGCAGAAAAAACGGAAGTACTATATTTTAAATCGGGGCATTCTCGTAATGCTCTTAGTCCATATATTAAATGCAACGGTAAGTCGATATCTCAGAATTCTTGTTGTAAGTTTCTGGGAGTTATTGTCGACTGTGATTTTATTGCTCACATACATAATTATATAAAATATAATACTATAAATAAAGAAAAACATGTTAAAATTACAGATAAAAAAGTTGAAAGAAAAAATCAATTTTACTCTTCTGGAGGTTCACCACTACTTATAGAAGAATTGCTATTAGAAGAACTGCTACTAATAATAATAGGTGATGCGGGTGGTGCTGCGTTTCTCACATCCATTGCATTTTGTAGTAATGTCATTCATTCCTGTGTTTGCAAATCAGTAATTGCAGTTATTCTAATAATATCATAATGATCAGGATGAACTATTAACTCAATTACCCTGTCTTCGACAATGTTGAACTCGGAAATATCACTAAAAGGTATATGAACTTTGACGTTCAATCCAATAATTTTCAATCTCTGATGATTGATGAATACTTGTGCGTTTGCTACCAACAGCACTAACACTTCAGCCGAATAAAAATTGCATCGCTGCACTAATAAGCATTCTTACTTTTCTAAAGGGTGCTTGGAATTGAAACAACTGTATTAATTTTTTTTTTGATTTGATTTGAGGGAGGGGGATTTGAGGTGGGAACAACACTGCTCTAGTTTGAACAGTAAGCTAAGCTCCGCGGTGTATGCGATTGGTACTCTTCGGCGCTGCTGCGACATTAATGTATTAAAATTATTTTATTATGCTTGCGTTGAGACCCGGTTACGTTATTGCGTCATTTTCTGGGGCTCTTCATCGTATGCGCAGCGGTTGTTCATTAGCCAGAAACGTGTCCTAAGGTGTATGGTCAGAATGGGTTCGGGAGAGTCGTGTCGGAATGTTTTCAAAGAACTTCGAATATTAACATTACCTTCGTTATATATATACGAATTATTAATATATTACAAAAAGAACGAACGCGATTTTATCAGAAACAGTGTAATTACGGGTAATATGTGCACTAGATTTCGGCACGACTTGAGCGTGCTTCCCCACCATACAAAACTGTTTGAAAATGCCCCTTATTATAGGACTATATCATGTTTTAACAAACTGCCGTAGCAAATAAAAGAGATATCTTCACTTAACCTGTTTAGAAGGGCGGTAGTTAATTATTTACTGGACAACACGTTTTATAGTATATACGAGTATCTAAGTGCATAGTTTTCAATTTTCTATTTGACTCCCATATGTATGTCTGTTTTATTATAATATATGTATATATGTATCTATTTATATGCTTATTGACAATGTCGATGTTCTTACGAACGAATGACAATAAACATTATTATTATTATTATTATTATTATTATTATTATTATTATGTTTAGTAATTCCTACAGCTGCTCATCACTGCGCGCGATGTCGGGCTGGCCCAGTTGAAGTTAAACCAGGCGATGAGAAGGGTGGACCATTGGATGAAGGGTCATGATCTGGCCCTTGCGCTAAATAAAACGGAGATCGTCGTCCTCTCTAAGAAACGTATAGAGACGACCATACCCTTGCGGGTTGGAGACGCGGAAATTACATCCCGCCCCGCGGTAAAATATCTGGGTGTGCTGGTGGACTCAAAATTAACATTTTGGCGCCAGATCCTACACACTGCGGATAAGGCTGCGAAGATGACGGCTGATCTGAGCAGATTAATGGCCAACGTCGGCGGTCCCAGCGCGAGTAAGCGCAAATTGCTGATGACAGCAGTACAATCTGTCATATTGTATGGCGCGGAAGTGTGGGCAGACTCCCTAAAAAAGGAGCTGTATCGAAAGAGGCTTGCGCAAGTACAGAGGAGGCCGCGCTGCGGGTTGCCAGTGCCTATCGCACGGTGTCAGAACCCGCGGTCCTCGTAATAGCGGGTATTATCCCGGTTGCTCTTCTCGCGCAGGAGAAAAAACGGGTGTATACTACGAAGCGCGAAACTGGCTTACATATTTCATCTATTGAGAGGGACAACACACTGATGACGTGGCAGCATCAGTGGGAGACTGACGACAGGGGGAGGTGGACAGCCAGGCTGATACCCCACCTCCGCCAATGGATAACAAGAGCCCACGGTGAGGTGGACTTCTACCTCACACAATTTTTGAGTGGCCATGGCTACTTCAGATCCTACTTACACCGTATGGGTAAAATGGATTCGGAAGTATGCCCATACTGTCCCGGTGAACCCGATGATGCCCAGCATACCTTTTTAGTATGCCGGAGGTGGGCAGAGCAAAGAGAACTGGTAGAGACTGCAATGGGCACACTCTCACCAGACTCTATCATCGAAAAAATTATGCAAAGCGAGGACTGCTGGATGAGTTTCACCCAGTATGTGCACCATGTCCTACGCACAAAGAAGAGCGACTTGGATCGCAGCACGGCGGAATTTTAAATATTAATTTATTTATTTATTTATTCATTTATTTATTTAATTGTATGTGTGTGTGTTGGTTCCCTTTTGAACCGTAATTTGGTGTGCGGCCCCTCTACAGCCGAATAAACAGACCCAGCCCGAAGTAATGTGTTAAACGGTTCCGGGCTGGTGTCTAGGAGACAGGGGGTGTTTTAGGTGGTAGTCATCTTTTGAGGGAGTCCACCACGTTGTGCGTAAATGCATTTTACCTCCCGGAAAAAAAAAGTAATTCCTACAGATATCACAGAGATCACCTCATCTCGCTGCTTTGAAGAAAATATAAACCTACAGAACCTAAAATGACAAAAGAAATTCTTGTCATATTACTACTTTTCAAACATACTTTCCACTAAAGTGGTGCATAAACGTTCAATTTTAGACTGAAATTATATCGGTTATTATTTTTGAAGTTCTTACGAAAATAAATTTCCCAAAAAAACGTTAGACGTACATACTTACCTACTAACATGCATCAATTATTATTCTCGGAATTTTGTTTCATTATTTGGGTATTATATATCGACGTCATTGATTTAATAATAAGACTGAGGAATTTCACAGCAAAATTACCAAGCATATTACTTAGAACCTTACGAGAAACATATTTTTATCTGACAGGACGTTTAAAATAGCAATCTATTAAATACATAAACATAATAGAAGCTTCAAAATCGTCTTGTTTTTATTTCCTGTTATATTGTTTCACTCGATTCAACCTCACCATTCAGGTTTTTTTTTTGCGTAGAAAATGTACACGAACATAGAGAGAATAAGTGCTGTTATTTATAAAATGTACACGGGGAGTGTCGGTCTTATTTTAGTCCATATGGAAGCACTTGTAGAGAAAATGTTGTTCACTTTATTGCTATACGCCTATAAAGGCTGTGAGGATTTTGAGGTGATAAGAGTAAATGCACCTATTTTGTTAGGAAGGTATAAGTAATAACCACATTTAACATTTACGTGATGGTTTCCGTAACAACGCCGCTACTACGTATAATCTGTGTACGAGATGTTTCTTCGAGAAATGTATGATCACATTTCGGCATTTCGTTTTTCACCCAACGTTTGACTATTATTTATTCGATTTGGAAACGAGTATGGAGTGTAGGTGATTTTTTTACGGTACTATATGTTAACAAGATTTCTCAATATATCTCTATGTTTATCCAAAGCAGGGTTAACATCGGCAATTTTTCGTTTGGCCGCAATGTTTTGCTATGAATTTGTTTATCTAGACGGTCTGTACCAGACATTTTCGATTTGTTGGTCATTGGCTCTGAAAGAGTTTATGTTAAATGTTAAATAGAATGCAGCAGACGAATTGAAGTGAAAGGGTCCACCTAAACACATGGTGAAACCGGACATTGAAATCTGGAAATAATTTAGATTAAATATACCCTGTCTTCTACATATCTTCGGCATAATCACATGACATTTTTTTGAATAAAACAAATAACTGTGTAAATTAGCGAAAGTGGATAATATTAAACGAAAAAAGAAAATCCGGCTCAGTCATTTATATGTATATATTGAAGTTAAATAGACATGATCCATCAGCCAGCGAATTATTACATTGCTAAATCTATTTTTTATTTTCAATAACTTCCTGGAAACTTTTGTATTTATTTGTATCAGATAGAGTTGGATATAAAATAATAAAAAAAATAAGCTACTTATAGCCAGAAAATTATTGTTATTATCTTTTTAAGTTTCGAAGAGACAGCCTCCACGTTTTTTTTTCAATTCCGATAGCTGTGCTGTCTCCAAAATGTTCGTTCATAAACACGTAGGGGAGAGTGGGGAAATATCGACCACTTAAGAAGAATTGGCGTGTCAACTTTTTCTGATGCTTGTTCTAAGGTTCAAAATTCTTTATTTAAGCACATCGAAGATTCAGTTATTATATTACTAGTAGCAAAATACTCGAGACCAATAAGATTAGATTAGATTAGATTAGGATTGGGGTGGCCTATGGACCTGTTTCACCGCGACCTTTGCAGATCTATTGTGATCCCCTTTTTCCTAGAGGACGCTCACTAATTTTGTCCTCTTAATTAGGCCTATCATCTTTGAGAGCGGCTTCTTTATGTAGCTACTAGCTGTGGGGTCCTCCTCCCCCATTACTAGAAACCTAGTCCTCACCAGGCCTTCACATTGGCACAGCACATGAACTGGTGTTTCTTCCTCCTCTTGGCAGTATCTGCCAGGCCTATGTTGTACATATGCCTATTCAGTCTAGAGTGACCAGTCAGCAGACCTATAATCATTTTGACAGTCTTCCTGTCTTTATTCAGTAGATCTCTCGTGAATTCAGGCCTCTGCTCCTTCAGGAACTCTTTTGCCTAGCTAGACCAATAAAGTTTTTTGTAAACCAATATTTTTTATGTATACAAAAAATTCGGGTAAAATCGATCGGTCGGGTAATATCAACCATGTAGTTGGGTAATATCAATCATCGCGAAGAACGAGTATCGTCATAAAACAGAGATTATATAAAACACATATTGATATGTTTATTTATTATGAACACAAAATTAGGTGTTACAACAAATTATACAAATATAAGTAGCAGCACTATCCGCTTGAGTGCAGTCTGCATGAGACCATTCACCATATGAGCGATATCTCTACCACACTTCATTTGATCCAAATTTTGAACACACGGCACACACGTCACTGTCTGATGATTTATATGTTTTTGCACTGTTTTTGTTCACAACTTTGGTCGTGGTATTGACAATATTCCTTTTCGACTTTGTCTTTCTTTTGTTTCTTCATGTCTTTGTTTTCTAATTCTTCTTTTAAAGGTGTTGAAGTCAGGATGCAAGAATGTTTAGTTGTTAGCTTGCTCGTTCGTTTTAGATAACCAAAAGATGGTAATGTGCACAACTCCTTAAAAGAAGTATGCAGAGATGATTAATTTATTTGTTCTTGAAGAGTTGCATATGGGATTTCGTACCTTCTAGAGGCATTTCACACTGAAATATCATCTTCTCTGATTTTTTTCAGGGCAATATCGATCATCTTGGTCGATTTTACCGAATTGCGTCGATTTTACGAAATTGCATGTATCGCTTGCACCTGCATTCTACAAAAACATATAACCTTAAACAGAAAAGCCTATGGTATATCTTCTGTAGGCGTAGTTCCATGCATACGACATATATCGTATATTTCTCAAATTAACAAACTAGAAAGACTGCTTACCGTAAGATATAACTTCTAAAAGTTATTAGAAAATCACATAAAACAAAAAAGTATCGCCGTAACGGTTGTCAAACACTCTAACTATAAGTGACTATTACCAGCGCTATCTATTTACTAGTAACTAAACAAACTACCCGAGAACTCCGCAATTCGCGGCAATTACCCGAAATTTGAATATGATCGATATTACCTGGCGGTCGATATTCCCCCACTCTCCCCTACTACTCTACTAACTACCTAAACATCATACAGCAACTTGTCTAATTCTTCAGCAATATTACTAGAAAAAAATTCCACCATTCGACTGACTCGTTATCCTTCTGTTCTATTTGTTTCGCCTAGCTTCTGTATGCAACCGCCACTCATCAGTAACTGAACATCCAAACAAAACATACCCTGCTTAATCTACCCCACCACATTTACAATGCGAATCATTATCCGCTCTCAATTCTACATAAATATGACTTAAAATGACCTCGATCCATTATTAACTCTACCGCCTGATACGTAATTTTTAGGTAAACAGTGTAACGTTATCGATATGATAATTTTATAATTCATTTCCCTACCTTTCGCGGTAAACGAACTCTAAAGCAAAAGAGACAGACAGATTAGAGATTCTTAAGACACCTACATTTGGGTGTCAGTATTTTAATTCATTTCCATATATTTCGATATATTTCCAATACCTTTCTTCACATTTTGAATAACTTTTTGTTTCTGTTTATTATAGTGTGCTAGTAGTCTATGACGAATAGGAATTATGGCAAATTAAACTCTGTTGCACCAGCTAGTTTCATATATTTGTAATATAAGCTTTTATGCGGGGTGTACTAATTAACTTTGATAGGATTATGAGTTTATAATTTCACATCAAACATTCAGTGTTTCTCACTTGTCGCATAAAACATCTAATTTTAGTTCTTTTTGTATTCTACTTCGATTCAAAATAATATTATACAATTGAATTTTCCAAAAAAAAGAGGTTGCCCTTACTGGAAGGCTGCAAGAGTATCCAATTTCAAACAATACATAAATAGTAGTATGTATAAATTTTCCACATGAATTATAGACAGCTTAACTTAAATAGCATTTTTATTTCGTTATATATCCTCCATAGCACTAACTGTAATTATCGTAGGTAAATGATTACATAGAAATGAGTCATTATAAAGATTAGTGTGTACATCTCGTTAATCATACTTTACACCTATATCCTATTTCATGTTTTTCAAGAAGATAAATAGCAGGGAAATGGAGGACAAAGTTAACTCTGTGATATATGTGATTTATATCGATTAGATCTCGTTATTTAGGTTAATGTAATATGTACTGGATTATATTAGGGACATTATTTAACATACAGTGACCAGTACCACATCCTTATATTTGGAATCAATATCAGTTTTAAGAAGGTAGGTATTGAAACAACGTTATAAATGTGTCTTATCCATATTCAATGTACGTGAATATTTTGAAGATTAAATAAATAATTATTTAATAATTAATACTAATAGGGAACTTGACGGTTATTTCATATATTCATATTATTACAAGTTTTAAGAAACATGTGTGAAGAAAATGTACTGGGTAAAATAAAAAATAAAATTTAATATTTTAAACATAATTAATGAAATGATTAAAATTTGGATGAAAAAAATATTTAAGTTTTGATTTGAAGTAAATTGATTTTTTTTTAGTTTTCTCATTAATTCGATTCAAAAATCATATAAATTGAGTCAATAAATTGCTCTTTTCATATTAGTTTATGTAAGGCCTAATAGGTGCATTTGCATTTACATAAAAAAACACTTTTCTTGGGTGTTATTTTTACATTTAGCAGTGTTTTTGATTTTCTAGTACCGATTTTCTGAATCCCTATTTACTGTTCTTTTTCATTCATTGTTATAACTAGCTCTAAGACAGTGTATCACAAACACTTTTGTCTTCCAATATTTAAGTTTATTAGCGATAAGTAGTTTGAAGGTTAACTTATTGCCTGAAACAAAATCCATACATTATGAATGTGCCAGACAACATCTCCCAAATAAATTTAAAATTTTTCTTTTTAATAATCGGCGAGTACCTTACTCAACAATGCGAGTAAGTAAAATACTTACTCGTAAGTAATCATTTACACAATAATCGTCTGCGGTACTACTTGTTGGTTATTACTAGGCTTGGGATAATTATGCACTAAAAAAAAACTTCAAAATATGCACTTAAGTATTGTCGCGTTCTTTCTTTACAAAGGTACTGAGATCTTGTACTTACCCGGTAAATTCTTCAGCGACACTTTCTCTGGGGGGTAGGTATAAAAACACACTTTTTACACTACAAGCAATTAGATATATTCAGGACAAAAATCTCACAATCCACTCTCCCGATCTTTTCTACGCGGCTAACCCGAGCCCTCGCTTCCTATGTATTAATTCGCTGACTTAGTTACTATTGCTTCTAACAATCATACCACAGGAAACGAGGCTTCGATTTTCGCCTATTACATATATTATTCTATTGTGATACATAATGGAACTTTCCGTGGCAGTATGCACCAAAGGTATCAGGAATATGCACTTAAATATGCATTAACAAATTAAAGAATAAATACATTTTTTTATATTATATTTATTTCCGCCCCCCTCCACCGCCCCCCCTCCTCCCAAAAAAAGAAACAAAAATTAATGAAACTATAAGAACAAGTTATAATTACATTTAACTGTAACATGGTATAACAAATGTTCAAAAATAAATTTGCGCCTATTGTCGGCTAGCGACACTATCGGTGCAAATTCACACTTTATAATAGCACTGGCAGTTAAATGTTCATTGTTTTATTTTGCAACACATCATTTATATTCTTTAGCTGTTGATACCCGGTGTTTTTGACAGAAACCCCAGAGGTTTCTGTCAAAACACGACTTGGTACTTTAAGAAAAATCTTTTTTACAGACGATATCAACATATTAACGTTTAGATATAAAGTACGAATTAATTCAGCCACTCAGTGTAAACCATGTGCTACACAGGTCACATTTAGCATGTTTGGATACAAACTCCCCTCATAGCTTTGTACATATATGGTGCCACATCACTACAAACCAGTAGTACTTTTTCATTAAAATCCCAGACGGCCACAATAAAGTCAGGGAATCGTTGAATAAAGCAGCGGCTGTTGAATGATTTACTTTGTCCAACACTTTTAAAGCCAGCACATATGATTTACCTCTTTCTTCATTAACTCCTAATATACCAAATATAAAATTTACAATGCATCTCTGTTCCACATCAGTGGTTTCATCCAACGACACCCAAATAAAATGATCTTTTACTTTTTCCCTTAATTTGTATATTGTTGTGTTATACAAATCGGAAAATATGCATTAATGCTCTGAAGAATGAAAATATGCATTTGCATATATGCAGAAGTGTAAATGCATATTTATCTTAAGCCTAGTTATCACTATCACTTAGTGACATGATTTTCCAATAACGTAATTTATATCATTATGCTATGAAATTCATTTATACCTAAATTATTTATTTTGCACTTCCATGTTTTGTCCTCTAAAAAGTCACAGACGGAGTGCCATAAGATATTTATAGCAGTTCTATAAATTGCGCTCAACACAGTCATGAATTGAGAATACAAGAAAACATTAACTGGAAAAGGTGTAGCTATGCTGTTTCTTGATTTAAAAAGAAAATTGAGTAGGTTTTTTTTATACAGTTCTGTTTAAGCACTTTACTAATTCTTTTTTGGTGTACACAACGCAAAAGTCTAATGAGGGGAGATGAGAGGGGGAGGAGATATTTTGTTTGAATGATAAAGAGAGGAAATAATTGAAATACTGGATACAATCGAGTAAAGGTATTTTGCGAAACGTAGAATCTTGTAATCAGCATGACTTCTACGAATAATAATATTGTTTAAACATTTGTTTTGTACATTAGAAGTTATCGGGATTTATTGGGAAATCTCGACCCGTCCCGCTAAATAAAATCTCGGGTAGGGACGGAAATTTCCGATACTACCCGTCCCGATTTAGCAGGGATACTTATAATACTTATAACTTGCACGATCAGGTACCTACTAAGGTAAGTCTCTAGATCTCTAAAATGTACGACGTATATAATTATTATAGTATTTCAACAAACTGAATTCATTTCTGTACAAACGTTGTGTTTTGGAACACTATCAGCAATTAATGTTATCAGGTAATAGTCATAAAAAAACATCCCCGCTATATTTTTGACCAGTTTATTATACGCTCAATCAAATTTTGCCATGATATTGTCTCTAATTCATAATCGGTTTGTATCTATAACCGGTTAACCGTTTCAAATGCACAGCACTAATACATGCCCAATCTCCCTAATGATCGAACTAATCGGTTTCTTAATCTAGTCGTTAATCTTCCATTAAGTAATGAAATACTCTGAAATACGTAGTGTAATAATAATTTATTTATTATTATTTTACAGGACTCTGGCGTGGGCACCCCGGTTACGTTAAGGGTAGACGAGCATGGTTTTTATTTACATTGGATAGACCAGAACAACGAGAGTGATCTTTTAGATATTGCTACAATCAGGGATGTGCGGACTGGAAAATATGCTAAGATACCTAAGGTAAGTTAGTAAAGCTATTATCAAATGTTATGAATAGAGTGGTCGACTTTCGACTGCGGGCCAGATCAGTACTAATTTTTATATATGTGACATTAACGTTTAACACAATTACACAATACTGTGTCGGGAAAGAGCAAAATTATTTATCTGATCTAAACTTCTAATTCATATTACTACCTTATTTCAGTAGCAGAAATGGTAAAGGGTTACTGAAAAATTTGTAGCATTAAGTGTTTCAAGATTTTTCTCACTAACCGCATTCGTCGGGATGGTAAAACATGCTTATAGTATTTTGAAAAAGACTGTTCAACATCTACGGATCTAACACACGCATAGTTAAAAGAATCTTTATAGGTAGATAAGGGATCAGATGCATCACCACCAATGTATAGTCCGATTTGTGCCAGCACAATAATTGTTTATCGCACACTGTGCAAACTATTCTGGTACCACCCTAATGTAAATCCTGGAATTCACCGGTATACTTTTCTATATTATGAAACAATGGTCGTTTTCTTGAATTTTCAACGCCTGACATTGTATTACATTTACAATGCGTAAAACTTTAACGGAGAATTGTACTATCTCGCATCAAGACTATACTAACACTGATACTAGATGTATCACACATGAATCGGAGTGAGTAATTTTATTGTCTTGAAGATATACTCTGGCTATAAACGTTCTGCATAGCGCGAGGAACTATACTTATTACATTATATTTTTAACCGCTTTTGTCGACCTAGATTTAATTAAACGTTCTGGTCTAGAAATATTTTATAGGATTAAATACAAAATTTTGTAAAAATCTTCGCGAAATTAAGTTTTAAAACTTTTAGGAGCGCCTACCCGCAAGCGTTTATGGAACCGAATAGCGTGAAAAATTCAATTTCCTATAATACCCGATTTCGGGTAAAGCTCGATTTCGGGTAAAGCTGGATGTCGGGTAAAGCTCGATACGAGGGTATTCCGGAATCGGGCAGTGCATCGGAGGAGTTCCCGACTCCTGAAAAAGACGGATTTCGAAAGTCCTACTTTGTAAGATTTGTGTCAACTCGAATTTTTCTTCTTTTTGGTTACATTTTAAAAACTTCACTAACTTTTAGTACAAGGATTCATAAAAAATATATTATTTTTTTAATTTATTTATAAAATTAGGTAATAAAGTCCAGTGAAATATTATGTGTCAGTTTTGTTGTTGAAGTGTTATGTTTATGAATTTGAATTGTTTCGAGTATATTGGGTATTTATAAATTTTGTTCTTCATTTAAAATTAACGTACCTATTAATCAAATCAAATGTTCATTTTATGTTAACTCGTGTAAGATTCTTGTTTATGTTTATGTTCTCTTATTCTGTTTTCTAAGTATTACATGGTTCCATCGATATGTATGCACACCTATTTACAATTTGACGTATTTTATTTTCATTTACTATACGGAATGTTGTATTTTTCCATTTTTGATTTTAATTTTAGATTTGATTTTGTAGTTTGTGCTTAGTTTGATTTATTATGTTTCAAGCTTCATAACTTTAAAATCCAAATCTACGCAAAATTTAAATGAAAGTTTGATTGAAAGAAATAAAACATCACATAAAATATAGGCTGAACAATTGTAGTAGTGCACATATAAATGAAACTTAACAATACTTAAAAAGTAGAATTAGCAGGCATAAATATACTAAAAATTCTACATTTTTTAAAGCATATGAACTTACACAAAAGGATTAGATTTATCTTTTCAAGATATTTACTTAAAAATGGATTTATGGACACAATAGGAACTGAAATATGAGATGTCATTGATGTCAAAGGATATGTTAAGTGCGCTTTGAAGAGTCCATGAATGGCAAAAAATTGGTATTTCTATTTTTAAAAATGTATATGTAGATAGATTTTATCATTTTATATTTGAAACGAATTTATGATTTTACATATCAAAAAATGTAAATTACAAAGGTTTTGTAAACAGGCTCTTTTACTGGCAGGGAATTCCTCTATAATTCATAGACAATAACAGATAGAAAGAAGGCATAAATTGTTGCAGGATTACGATTTTTCTATTACGTAACATTATCGACATTTGTACAGGATGTTTCGTAAACTTGGTACTTCCTTCAATTTGGTTTTTCTTAAATACAATCCCCTACACTTTTAATGCATTTCTTGAAATATCAATAAACTTTGAAATAAATTAGATATAATATATCTTAGATGTGACCAATGAAAGAGCGACACAATGACTAGATAGATTTTTTAAGAGGCCGATAAACCCTAAGCAATTTATTGCTTGTCAGGCACCCCCGCAGAGTCAAATTACCTTCCTAATCATCATTACGGCCCCGGAAATAAAAAAAATCGATTACCGTAACTGACCAGAGCGGGATTTGAACTCGCGGCCCGTCGCACTAGTCGACACCCCGCAAAGTATTTGGCTAAAACAAGTGCTAATAAATTAATAAAATAACCGATTCATTTTTATTTGTTTCAAAAATAATCAAGGCATTTTCTTAAAGCGACGGAGTTTTATTTAATCCAAAATATTTCTAGTCATTTGCTCAAAGAAATGTCTTGTTAAAACCAAAAAAGTTCGTTAAATTAAATATTCATTTAATGAACTATTCGAAATTTAAATAAAATTAAATCATAAGGCCCGTTATACTGAATTTAGTATAAAATTTTGTAGTAAATTTTATTTTGAATTTAAAAGGAAATTTATTTACGTGTTATATACAAAAAAAATTATGTCCGAAAGTTGTATCAAATATTTAGAAGTTAATAAAAATGCTTTGTTTGATATTTAAAGCGAAAAATTTAGTATAAAAAATCTCGTAAATCGATTAATATTCTCGCTGAAATAGCTGACCAAGCTATTGCTATTGTGGTTATCATCTTTGAATGCTTACTATGATAATAGTCCCGTATAAAATATGCATAAAATTGGATAAGTATGCGACATGAAGGAAGAGGCATTCTAAATTTATTAAATTTCGGAATAAGGACTGACGATTCATTGTCGAACGTTTTTATTTAGACTGTTTGTCAATAAGTGAATGACTAAGCATTGCCAAACGATTTGATGAACTTTGGCAATTTTCTTATTGTCCAAGGTAGTCTTGACGGACATGGATAGACCGGATCTGACAGATTCTACTTCTTTAATTTTAAGGGCACAAATAGTCTAGTAATAATCGGACTTTCACATGGTGATTATTTATGTAAGTGTTCTACTATAAATTTAAGCTACATCGATATAGATGAAGTTGCAAAGCAAAATGTTGAAACCTTAGGGTGGTGCAACGACAAAGTGACAATAAATCTGCTAATTTTGCAAGTTAGGGATAAAATATAATTCTAATAATAAAATGTAATTTTCTGTATGTACCAATCTTTTTTTTTAGTATAGATTATAAAACTTTGTTTAACAAATGTTTAACAAATTGTTATACAAACAGTCATTTTTATCTTTATCAGCGATAGTTTTGAAAACAATTCAACCTGTTGACGTGACTACATTAATCTAAAATAGATGGTAATAGGGCGACATGATTGATCACATAACTTAATTATGCTTTGACACAACTACACTGTGTATTTTTGCGTTGTCTATCGCCTAGATTGAGCGATCTTTATAGCACGACAAACACCATATCACTGGTCTTAACCAATGTTGAATACAATCCATACACTTTCTCATTTCATTTGTAAAATTAATGAGAAAATAGAACAGGTCCTAAATATTTAGTACAAAATTTCGTACGAAATTTACAAATATTTTTTTCTGATACTCTTTAATATATTTAATAGCAAATTTACTTCAACGTTTCAACGAAATAATTTGGTTAATTTGAATAAAATGTTGGTTAACATAACTACAATTATTAATAACAATTATTTTAACAAAATTTTGTTGTTTTGTTCTGAAATAAAAAATTGTTTGTCACATGTAAACGAATAATTTGGTTGAATAGGGTCAAATTTAGTTAACGCAACCAAACCGTTTTTCCGTGTACTCCTAGAAATAAGTTTTCTTCATTGGTTATAGCTTTAGATTTTTCCATCTTTTGATATTCCACTTTTCTAGCCGTTTCAAATCTCTCTTTTAGTCTTTCAAGAAAAGCACATTAGGTTTCTTTTCCGTGTTTGGATATATTGGTGAAATCAGAAAACAATTTCTGCCACATTATATGCGCCATCTTAATTAATTCTTCTTTACAAAACTTTATTTTATACATATATTTTAAGTAACACTGCGTAGGCTTTCACGGCCGGTGTAATTATAACTAACAGCTTCTTGCGGGTTTCGCCGTGTGTCAAAACTTTCGCTCGATGTTTCGCTGTTCGTACTGACAGCTTCTTCAGGATAACTGAACAGTTCAGTTATCCTGAAGAAGCTATCAGTATGAACAGCGAAACGTCAAGCGAAAGTTTTGACACACGGCGAAACCCGCAAGAAGCTGTTAGTTATATATTTTAAGTGTATTCATCACACACTATTAAATGTCAAGTGACTCAGCGCACACGGGTCGATTATTGGTACTCGCAGCGGGTGCGACTCGAACTCGAAGCGGTTCTATTTTTCGACTTCCTATGCAAATACTAGAGATGCTACACGTGGCTCGCTTCGCGCTGGAATCGTAGTAGAGGCATAGAATAAGGGGTCCTTACCGTTTTGCGGTTGCAGTGCTCTCTTTCTTCTCAACTTCTTTTATTTAGAAACTCTTTCCGCATATTTATTGCAATAATTATTTTTTAGTGAAATACTTAAGCGCTGGTGAGCTCTAATAGTAATGTTAACCCCAACAAAACACGTCGTCTTTAACTACTGATTTTTGTAAATCTAGTAGGCAGATTTTACTGATTTTAGTGGTTCTATATCTCTAAATTAGTTTTGTATTTGCAGCCTGTATTTTTTTTACTAGTCACTAATTTTTCATTGTCCCAAAAGCTAGCGTTCAGATTTCGCTAGCCTGTATCAATTACATGTTGCAAATCATCTTCCGTTATTGTTCTACAATACGAAAATATTGATGAGGATATTTTGGCAGGGTATGTCTAAATAGTTTCTAGGAAAAACTGTTTCGAAATGTAAATAAACGACATATTTCAGGAGAGCCAATTTTGTAGAGTTCATATTTTCGACCATCTTAGCAATAGGTGCTAGTCATAGCCTTATATATCATGTAATTTTATATGTTAATTTAAGCTTACTTGGTGTATTTTTATTTTTTATTACATGTTTGCTGAGGGAGATTTTTCATTCTTCGGCATGTTTATTCGGTAACAATTTCTGTATTCTCCTCAATCGAACGTCCAACTTAACCCAGAGATATAACTGCCATACCTGTATTTAGAGCTGACCATATTCGCATCCAAGGTATTTCATCAAGTATATTCCACCTAAAAAAAGATAATAATTAATCAAAACATCGAATTGAAATGTTAACCAGTAAATTAGACTTTTGTAAGGTTAAGTTTATATGAACCGCGATTAGTTTAGTTAGTTTAGAAATTTCTAATGTTTTAAAAATCGACACTAATATGGTATATGATTATGGGGATCTTTGCATATATCGATAAATCGAATACTTGATGATAGTTTTTTTACAAATTTAATTTGGTTATTTAGGGTTAGATGACTATGATTTAAAGTTACCCAGTATAATTTTAATGTTTCTTTAACTTCATTTATTTAAAGTGCCAGGCACGGATACGGATTTTTGCATTATGTGTTTTATATAGTATTTATGATTCCAACATACGTACGTGTGACCTAAGAGTCTTAATGTTGGTAAAACATAGCACTTTGGTATTTAAATAAAGAGTTAGGCTGTATTGTTTTAAATGTTTTTATTTGTACGTTTAATGTGTTTTTACAAGGGTATTTGATAATTACATTTTTCAAATTTAAACAATCAGAGAAAGGGGATTTGGGGGCGCGCTCTTTAGCCTATTCGTTAGCATGCGCCTGGAAAGCTAAATCGACAGTTGATTTGATGCTCCTACAAGTGTCCTGTGCCACCTAGCAGGTAGAAGGTCACTGATCACAATATTCACTCACTTATCAGAGAGATTGCTAGGTGAATAAAATGAACCACAAATTGTTGTATTTTATTTTTATTGAAAAAAATACAAACAAAGAATATATATTTGAAATGTGTAGCGTTACAACATAATTTAATAATTCATTGTGTCCGTAGTTGATATTGATTACAAATTCCAATAAAAGCTCTAATCAACTGTTGTAATCAATTATTTTATTATGTGTACATGTTTTGACCTAGGCTATCATCAGGCGTAACTGACAGATCTGAATAAAATAAATAAATGACGTCGTTATGACGTTATTCAGACCTGACAGTTACGTCTGATGATGGCCTAGGCTGAAACATGCCGTATACATGATAAAAACTATTGATTAGAACAGCTAATTAGAGCTTTTCTTCAATTTTTGAAAGAATTTAATAATATTTAATGAGTAATTTATAATATTAACCAAATTTTCTCTCTGTTTGGTATGGAGATTTTCACCTTTTCAGTGAAGTTAATTTCGGGTGCCATGCTGTCCCTATGCTGTTAATTGCACCAGTGATACCCAGCAATGCCCGTCTCTGGACAGCGGTTAACAGCTTCACTGCGGAGGACACTTCTGTCCTCCTACACCAGACTACTGACCCGTATGTTATCCCGGCCTCCTGCCCAAACAGTCTAACGCCGCCTAGGTTATTGAGTTTCCTCATGTTGGTAAAGGCAATCAACTTTGTTTTTTGGGGATTAACTGAGAGTCCTTGTGAAAGGCACCATTCCTCCACCATTCGCAGTACATTACGCATGAATTAGCAGTAATAAATCACCGTTCACTGATAGATAAGTATATATTTCTTTTTCTTGCCCTAACCATGCCAAGATTTAAATTTAAGTAAAATAATTTATGACGATTGGTATGGTTTTCTGTTTTTAAGATTATTGCGTTTAGCGACGAAACGTTTAAAGAGGTCGTAAAGTTAATGGAATTAAAAAATGTTTATGGCATAATTATATCTCTGTCGCAGAAAACGAAACGCCGCCTATACTGAATATACGGTTTTGTCGAAGTTAATTTAGCAAAGCACCTGCGTTTAAAGCAAATTGGCCTATTCATAAAAGCCTGCTGAATTTGCAGGTTTTATATTCTGTTTTCCGTGATAGTTTTACAGCCGGCTATAAAAAACAATGTAAAATAGTGAAAGGGGGAAATATCGTTTATATGCGTGGATGTGTACGTGCTACCGTACGTTACTAAAAGCATTAGTATAATGGAACCATCAGATTTAATTGTACTTTATGCGTTCATCAGATAATCACACTTCAATATTACACGGTCCGTTGCCTCCGCAATTTACTAAAAGCCGAATACGTACCGGCCGTATCTCGTGCGTACCGGGCCATTATTCCCTTAAGAACATGGTGTCTCCTGCGACGGTCCCGAAATATGTACAAATACGCGACTACGTGAGATATAAATTTCACTGAAAAGACAACTCGCTAGGAGTGAATATTTAATTCGATTAGGGCATATTGCGCCCGGTTTGTACATTTGTTGTGGGATTGGATATCACCCTAACCAACCGAATTAATTTATTTTGTTCGAGCCGAAATGTTCCATTACCCATTCCAGTATGAAAATGAAGCTTTTGTTAAATTAAACTTTATTATTATTACTCCGAGCTTAAAACGTCTAAGCAAATATCGCTAATTACAAAATATAGGTAGGTATAAGAGAAAACTGCACGGAAAGCTTTGGATTAACAAGTTGAAAATTGTTGTTTAACATAGAGTATTTCGATTTTTTTTTTCATATGATTTAAAAATTTAAAAACAAAGGTGCTAAAAATTTGAAACTAAGAAGAACTAAGAAAGACGAATCGTTTTTGGGAAAAAAATTTTCTTCTTACTTTCTCAGCCAGCTATTTCATATTTCAAATTCTGTTTTATCAGCCACTGGAAAAATAAACAATAAATCAAATATACTTTTGTATTTAAAGATATATTTTCTTCAATTCAATTACAAACTGCAAATATTTTGAATGTAACAATTTATATTTATTTATAATAATTTATTGTAAAGTCATAGCTGCTTACCAAGTAAATTGAATAAGAATTTAAGATGGAAATCTCGTTATTAACGCGGAGATATTTGCTAGATTGTTTATATGAAACTACAATATGTATCTATAAAGGATAACAATAATTATAGGAAGACTTTAAGCCGCTATACATGGGTTAATTAATTAACCGTAATTAATGTGACCTAATTATTAATTAGCGTAGGTTATTAATGTATTTGTAGTGGCTTAAAGTTGCCCTACAATTATTGTTATCCTTTATTAGATACATATTATAGTTACAGATCGACAATTTAGCAAATATCTTCACGTTAATAATCAGATTTCCATGTTAAATTCTCATTAAATTATTCTTCGACGTATTAAGTGTATATACGAATTTCTCCGTATAATACATTAGGTTGACGAGTAGCGCTGGAAATCCTTGGTGAGGTGAAACATATGCATGCTAATATCAACCGAGTGTTACACACGTTTTTAATGTGACCTAATAAAATAAGTAGTTATAAAAACTGGTTACAGCAAATCGTTGTAGAATTTATTCTACATCCAACAATACAAAAATATATAGGCTGTTCTATTTGAATAAAATTAAGTTCTACAGCTTGCAAAATTCTTTCTCTAATAATTACTAATGTTTAGACAGCCTGTATAATGCGGAAGGAGCTTTTTACTACGTTTTGGTGAACCGATACCGCCACCAGGTAGTTTTAAAATGCGAGTCCTCTGGCCCTTAAAGCAAAATTAACTTTGTAATATCTTAGAAACAGTTAGATATGTGCAGGAAACCCTTGTTTGTAGTCGCCATATGCTGAATTATGGTTAATTGGAAGTGTAAGAACTTTGAAATATTTCATAAAGAAAGTAAATATCAAATTATGCAAATCCCAAATTTTTTAAGAGAATTTTCGTTAAGCCAGAAAAAAAAAAAAATAGTGGAATTTAGGTTTTGTGCCAATTTTCTAGCGTATATCTACATTTCCTTTCTTCCCCCGCAATTTTAAGTACCGCCTAGTCGTTAGAAGTTCATGGCAATTGATAAAAGTAACAACATCTTTAGCCACTTTTAAAAAAAATGTCTAAAAATTAAACAATAAAATTTAATCTCATTTTTATGGAAGTGTAACCGACATTAAAAATTCGCAGTATTCATTATTTCATTAATTATATTTGGAATTGTGATTTCCTTTTATAGGCAAAAAGGAATATATCTACAGTTTTAGAGTAATTATCTAAGAATTATAGATCAATGGATAGCATGTGGTCCATTTCTATATCCTGTTTTTCATTCAGTAGTAATAATTTATACATGACTTATCTTCGTCTTGTTTGAATCATTCATTAACACTCATCGTTTTGCATCTAATTAAATCTATAGCATCAAAGTGTAATAACTATTATACTGTTCGGTGTAGTAACGTGTTTTAAAATATTTTTTTTTCGTTTTAAATGATTACGTTGACACGCGTTAACGCCATCATGATTTTTTTATCCTGAGATTGGTATATGTAATTCAGTAGCAGCAGGATATATTCTGTTTGTAATCGCCTATATTACCTCGAATACCATAAGGCGTGTCGACTACTGTGAGGGGCCGCGGGTTCGAATCTCGGTCTAGCCAATTACGGTAACCGATTTTTTTCTCCGGGGCCATAATAATGGGTTAGGAGGGAAATTTTGCTCGGCGGGTGCCTGATAACCAACTAATTGCTTAGGTATTGTCTACCTTGAAAAAAAAAAAACATTTACACAATATTTGAAACAGTTATCTCTCCTTGAAGAAACTTACAGGAAAATTACTTCGAGGAACGGTTGTTGAAAGGAACAAAAGCCTGAACTCACGGAAGGCATTTAAGTACAGACAATTAAATTATTAAAATGATAGTATGACTGTTGGTCGGCCATTGCATGCTACTAATGTAGGTAGCAATTTCAGATTCTGCTAAAAAAAAAACAGTTGATATTTTGTCATTGTAGTAGTTTTACAAAGACAATGTTTCTACTACTGAGCTTCCAGATCTCAAGAGCAAATATCTACGTAAAGAAGCCGTTTTTAAGGATGCTACGGGCTAATTTAGAACACAAAATTAGAGAGTTAGTTTAGGATAAATGGGCCCATAATAAATCCTAAAAGATCACGGTGCAAGTATGGATAAATAACCGCCCCAATATTATTTTTATGAAAAGAAATGTACTATAACTAGTAAATGATAACTATTTTTTAAAAGTATGTGTATTCTATCGTAGATTATTTATTTTTTATCATCCGTCTGCTTTAAAAATAAATGGATTTCTTACCACCTACCAGTAAAAGCATAGGACTGCACTACCGACTCAAGAAAGATGACATAGGGGAAATAAGCCGTAATGAAACATAAGGAAAGATTCATCTCCTATAATCTACTAGCGATTGCGCATGTGCACGTCCTAAGAATTATTGTTTTATTGAATTCTTCCGTGGAAACCATCAAATTCTGCGAATAAAGCTGAAAAATGCGGCACCTTTGTCAAGAGGCGATTTTTGGCGTATGTATGCTGCGTGGCTAAAGTGAGTAAAAAAAAGAAAAACAAAATACTTCGCTAACCACAGAAATTATTATAATTATAAGAAAGTGTTCCGGAAGGTTGAATAGACATTGACTACTATAAACGTTATTGTTCGCACTTGAGCCGCGAAATACAAAACACAAATCAAAGTCAATTCTGAGCACATAATGAAGGCAAATAATAATGCTAGAACAACATGAAAATTAGTGAAGCAAAGCACAAAATCAAAACAAAAAGATCCAGAGATAGATACAAAAGCTATTACCGAAAAATATAAGCTAAATACGATCAACGATTTATTTTTAAATATTTGTGAACTAAACAGCACAAATAACACTACCGACTGCAATCACGTAAAATATAGCGCGAAGACGTGTTTTTTATCACCAACAGATCATCAAGAAGTATTTAATGCTATTACGTCCTTAAAAAAACCCAACTTCTACCGGAAAAAACGAAATTCCTATTATATTGAAGAGTGTAGCTGCTTTTATAGTACAGCCACTTGCACATATAATAAAAGTAATGCTTGCAACTTTTGCTGATGAATTAAAGACGTCTGCTGTAAAACTAGTTTATAAAAAGGGAGATTCAGCGGATTTCTTAAACTACAGAACCATTGCCTTACTTTCTAACATAGCGAAAGTATTTGAAAGATAATCCTGTCACGTATCGTAAGCATTTCTTGAAGATAATGAATCTCCTAAGCAATAGGCAAAACGCTTATCAGAAAGGTAGACCTACCATTAATACTATCTTCCATGTAATAACAAATATTTACGAAGGTATAAATGAGAAAGAACAAGTTGTAGGTGTTTTCGTTGACCTATCGAGAGCATTCGATAGAGTAGACCACAACATATTCATACATACATTCGAAAGAATGGGTTTTAGAGGAAAAGCTGCTGCGCTCATAAAGTCGTATCTCCACAACCAACATCAGTGTACGGTGATAAACAATGGCGAGAGTAGCATCATCATGGCCTTTATGCGAACAGGGAATACCGCAAGGATCCATTTTAGGGCCAATTCTCTTCCTAATTTATACGAATGACTTCCCTAAAATGTACCCTCACAAAATTGCGGTATTTGCAGATGACACGTCAGTGACCATTAGATCTAAGGCCGTCGAACTGCTGCATCGTGAAACTACTGACCTCTTGCAAGAGTTGAACAGATGGTTTACACATAATAACTTAAAACAAAATGTCCAGAAAACAAAAATCTTATCGTTTACAAATACCTCAAGCAGTGATGAAATTGGCTGGTCGCATGATGGTCAACCATTTACTTTTTCACAGAACACCTGCTTCCTAGGAATAACAGTGGATGATCAACTAAAATGGAGAGACCACGTCGATAATTTATGCAACAAACTAACAATAAGTGGTTTTAGTTACGCTTTGAGAGTCGTCTCATCCATCATAAGTGCCAAAGCAGCCATAGCTGTCTATTACGTGTATGTTGCACTTATCTTACGGTGTGATGTTTTGGGAAGATAGTGTTGATAATCGTGTCTTCGTCGCGCAAAAAAATGTATCCATAGCTTCTTCAACCTCAAACCACGAGATACATGCAGGATAATCTTTAAGTAACAACTTACTGTGTTTGGACTGTTCGTTTTAGAATGTGCGGTGTTCGCTAAACGCCACTACAAAGAGTTCTTCGAACACTATGAACTTGTACATAACTATAAAACCAGAGGAACAAAAAGTGCATTTTTAAAGCCACCACAAACGAAGCTATCAAGAGTCAAAAAAAGTGTTAAAACATAATATTATTCGGGTTTATAATCACATTCCCGGAAGTATAAAGTGCCTACCAACGAATGTTTTCAAGAAAAAGCTCAAATACGTCATCGTGCCGAATTCCTTGTATATTATGAAGATTTCTTTTCAATTAACTTTTGATCTTGTACCTACTTGTTGATTTGTGTATAAGTGTTTGGTTTTTTTTTGTTCATTTTGACAGTGTACTTTTTTTTGCTTTGTTTTTTGTACTATTTACATTTTTAAGTTTTCTATTGACGCTTTTCATACATCTTTGTAAATAATTGGAACGTAGTAATAAATAAAATAAAATAAATAACCCATTGTAAATCGTAACTGCCTTGTTAAGCTTTGTCAGTGCTCAAACGAGCATTTGCCAACATGGTATATTTCTATCAATCCATGCGTCATTAAAGAACAAAAGAAAACGCATTTCGAAACGTGAATACATTCTATTGGCAAAATTGGATTGTCTGTTTCAAAACGACGCCGGCAATATTTTTCTAAAGCATGTTCCATATTTTATAATATACAGATACATACATTTGAAACCCATTTTGCAACGGTGATTATATTTTTCATGTATATATTGTGTTATGCAAAAAAAAAGGATATCGCGTGCAGCATATTGATTTCAAATTTCAATTTGTGTTAATAACAACGCATATTTGATAGTGGTATTTTCGTGTATGTAGTTATCTAAACTTTTAATTTACGTATGTGCGGTTAAATATAAATTTGTAAATCAACTTTGCGTGTTAGCGCCAACCGCGATTTGCGGATAACTTTACTCATCGCTTTTGTTGGAACAATTTAATGCCGCAGAGATTTAGTTGCCGATAGGTTATTGTCTATCCGTGTCACGCACGGCATTGTCCGCTTTTTTGAAGTATTAAGGGATAAATGACGGGCTGGTCATTTAATCGGGAACGTTAGCCGATTAACAGGGATGTTTGTTATGTTATGCGTGCTTTAGAAATAACTGACGGACAAGCAATATTTATATACAGACAGTTTTGCATACATTTAGCATTTCTTTGAACATTAAAATTAAAAAGTATTCTTTTTACTATTTCTATAAACTTTCATTATTGATAAATCAATTATGTTTCTTTCCTTATTTAAACTAGGCGATTATAAAAAGTTTGTCAAATATTTTAATGTTCTTATACTCATATCGAAAACGATAAGAATTATATTTTCCTCGGTTTAACACGGGATTTCCAAAATATCTTATATATGTTGTATTAATCTACAAAAATTATTTGAAAAGATACTGTGTAACGGAATATTTTGAAATTATCTTCATTGATTTCTTATATCGGTTTTATGACCTTTCTATGGATGTAGTCCTGAATTTTATCTGCACATGATAGGGTTGATTAATTACTTAAAATGTTTATTTTAGAATTATTTTAAATACCCAATACTGAGAGAAATGAAAATGCTATTTCAATAATTTTTGTGAATATTTACACATTGTTGTAATCTTAAATTGTTGCTTTTTGTTAATGTGCCAGCGTTCTTATTACCAAAATTTGCGTTTTAACAAAAACTCTAAGATTCCTTTGTTTGAATTAAAAATAACTTTGTTTCCAATCTTGAAATTTTTTCCGTATATGCATGATGTATCCTGCTATGATGTATAATCTACAAAGATGTAGAACAAGAATCATAGCGATAAATGCATTAATTTTTATTATTAATGTTAACTAAATATATTACATTGGTTAGGTATATTGACAGAGACATTGCTTTCATTATTTATTTTTTTCAATAAAAGCGACGACAACACATATTCGTAAAAATACATGTACACATGTACACTGTTGAAAATTTTAACACTTTTTTGACTAATTTAATAGTTAGGAGAGGTCCACACTCTTTTCGTGTTATTTTGTCGAGAACTATACGAGTTTAAATTTGACGAGCAAAGATAGTCAAATATTGTCTATTGCTAAGGCGTTATTTTGTCCAACTCACACGTGGAATTGTAAAATACTTCTAGTCACATTTTATTTAATCTAGGCTATACAAATTTACTAGCTGTTTAACTAAATGAATACGGTCTATTGGATGATTTAACACCGTTTTCTAAACACGACATCTTTTTAATATGGTTATTGCCCTTTACCTGTTTCTGGATATTTTTTCAGGTATAAGTGGACAAATCAAGCAACTATTAACAGCCACAATTTACAATGTATCTAGGTATATGTATTGTCCTTGTAGCTAATTTAATGCGGAATTTTGTATGATTTTAACCACTCTTTTATTTCTTAGTGCTATAATATCTCTCTTGTTTTTAAATATACAGAACCACTCATTCAAAGTTTTGGTTTCAACTAAACGTGGCAATTTTAAAATGATTTTTTTGTTAATACGTAGAAACAAACCCGAAAACAGATACACGTGCAATGCACGTGGTGCGTATAATGCAATACCGTGGTAGATTAGGTGGGGTCTGTATTTCTATCCGGTGGAAAAATTTTGATTGGTTGATGCTTCTGAATGTCTAAAAAAATAGTAAATCCTCATATCTGAATAAAGAATTCACACAAAATTCTAGTAATCTCTGTTCTATTAAGCACACGTACTCAACTCGTTTGGCAAAGTTTGTAAAAATTAACACTAAAATATTTGACTAGTACAAAATTTACGCCAACACCGCTAATATTTTCAACAGTGTTCCTCTGCTCCACTGCAACCTTCATGGGCCCATCTTCGGCATTCAATGCACTGAATCCATTCTTCTTCACTTTTGGAATTTATGAATAGTTCATTCGAAAAATGCATTTAGCATTCTAATCATCTTCGTTAGAGTCTTCTTCACATTTGCTTTTTTCAAATTTCTCCTAATTCATACGTTTTGCTTTCACTTGCGTCTCATCTTCAAGCAGTTTGCTTTTATAGCTTTCATTTGTTTTTGTTAGCGGTTTAATCTTTTGTGTTCCTAACGACATACTCAAGCTGGAACGTCAAGAGAGAACGTTAAAATTACAGTTTTCCCTTTTCTTTTATTATCCTTTTCATTTTGCCTGGCACTGTGCACGGGAGGGATTAGATTCTTTGGTGATAGACCTATAGCGAAGGAGGTTGTTGCGTTAAAAAAAGTGACGAGGGAGAGTCTTGAGTTCCTCTTCAGCTGCTGGTGAAGTTGACTTCTGGACCGCAGCTTTCTCTTCAGTCCCCCGTTTTGTGAAGATAATGTCAGTGTAGCGGGTTCTTGTTCAGTAGAAGGATCCTTTGGTGTTCTAGAAGTGCCTTCATTTTCTCTGCTAGGTTTAATTGTAGGAGCAGGCCTATCGGTAGCCAGTGATGGCACGACCAGGTGCTCTGGCAAAATGTTTCGGTCAAGTGGATATATTTCGGTTTGTCCCAAAACCATTGACAGCGGTCTGCATATTTGCCACTTTTAGAAAGGCACTACCATAAAGTTTAGCAACTTAGTAGATTGTAACAGGCCTGTCTGGGTGCATAGCAAGCCACTGGCGCACCTCTTGTTGACAGTAGAGTGCGTAAAAATTCCATGAACGTGACATCTGTATTTGTTAAACATTAATCACTTTTAACAAAAACTATAGAACGATTGAAAGGCTATAAAATAACTTTTGCTCTGGTTAAAAGGTTTAACATATCATCAAATGCGATATAATATAATTTTAAATTTAAATTGAAATCCATTTCTTAAAGGCAATAACAAATTACAAACAAATTATAAGAGTCGAAACGTGATTACAATTATTTATAACGGTAAATTGCAATGGAGGTGAAGAGAGTAAGAACTTTTGTTGCAATATTACGCATCAATAACAATTCAATAACATACTACAATCATCATGGAAGTGTTATTTTTACGTATTAAATATAATAAATCTCATTCTAACACCAAATTACTGGAGTTTATATACTTTGTATTCGTTAATTTTCACCTAAAAGGGATAAACACTTCACTTTCAAGTATAAAGCTAACACTTTCTGACATTCTAGTTGCCAACTCCATTCATTTTAACCCCTGAAATGGATAGACGCCAGAAAACACCAGAAAAGAGTTGAAAAAATCTTAGATCTAACTCCAGATTTTTATGTGTGTATCTACGTTATTGGGATAATACGAAAACTGTGTGTTTCCTTCATTTATATTCATCCATTTTACAATCTTGTGTTTTTGCGGAACAGATAATTACTACATACACTACGCTATTCATAATATATTTGAGTCGTTTTAGTATCGTGCAAAACCCTATGTCTATCTCAACTAAATTTCTTTCACCACCCTTAAAAAAAGCAATAATTCCAGCTAAAGAGAACCGGACATTTACTACAGATTACTGATTCAACTTTCACTATAACATTAAATGTTGTAAAAGCTATTGCAAAAAGTGGGCGATGCAAGACATTATTTTTAGATAGTACAACTAGTAATATAGTTTTCTATATTTTCGACTAGAAATACATATGTAACTTTCATTCTTATATATTATATATTCTAAATCAATAATCAATACCCCTATCATAAAAAACAAAAGCCACCCAACGCATCGACCCATTCGTAAAAATTTCTAAATTCACTCCCAAAGTACGTATAAATTTGTTATAGGTAATACTTTTTAATTCCGTGGGATGAATTCGGGCCTTGTATATATACTAGCCTTTCTAAAACGATTCTAATCTAATTCCTATTGCTGTAATTATACCCTCCCGTCCTACTTCTTCGAGTCCCTAGGAAATTTAAGTTTCCTCAAACATAAATCTATTGGTAATATACCTGAAATAACGCACGCCGCGTCTACTGAAACAGATGAATACGTGTTTGCGGTCCTAACCGTTAACAAGCTTTGAGTTCCGATTTTTTTTTGTTTCTTTAATTCTGCACGCGTCCGCCCTTATCGTCCACGCGTACAACTTTGTCGGTTCTATAACGTCCCTGTAAATAGTACCCGCCGCGTTAACCTACTTACTACTGAAGAATATATTTTATATATCACTTATTGGTCTATAAGTATTGGGTTTAATAACACGCATGATATTTAGTGATGAATTTGAGATCTTTGAATGTTTAGCCATCTAGTGAAGAAGGAGTTATCTGTAAAGTAAAAGAATTAGCTCTAAAATAAGAAAAATATTATATTTATTATTTTATAAAATATTAGTTGGTCAATTCTTTCTAAAAATCAAAATAATATGGGTTTCATCCAGCTGTGATATATTCATTTTATAAACATCTTTGTTCTTTTTGTATATATTTAATTGAAACATGAAACATTGAAAATTTAATGTAGTTTCGCTCTCATAGCAGCGATTTATGTATGTTAACCTTTCGGGTGCAGAGGTTTTTCCGTTTTCTCACGGATTTCTCACTTATCTTAAAACCGCAAACAAAAATAACATGCGGCAATATCTAATGTCCCCAACTGAAAGATATAAATTCTGTTTATCATTTCTTATATTCAATAGAGCCAGGCTTGCACAAAATATATTCAACAAAAAAATTTATACACATTATCCTTTTCTTTACTAGCAAGAACCGCGCCTACCCGATGAAGTGGGAACGATAGACTGTGACCATAGAACATTTAGCGTGGCGCTAATGGTACATATGCATTTATATGTTGGTTCCAAGTTTAACGTACTATATAAACTTTATCTAACTATTAAATAATTCCAAATATAAAAGTACTTCCACAATTGTAAGTAGCGGTAAATAGATGCTACATGTATGAATGTATTTGTAGGCTATGATACTTTTGTCAAACAATATATACGGGCTGATTCAAAGTAAGTGCACACCATTGCTATTCTATTGTTAATTTTAGGAACTGG
The DNA here is from genome assembly GCA_004143645.1 of Protaetia brevitarsis. Lineage (NCBI taxonomy): Eukaryota > Metazoa > Arthropoda > Insecta > Coleoptera > Scarabaeidae > Protaetia > Protaetia brevitarsis. The sequence continues at coordinate 1,654,567 of RXPK01000255.1, forward strand.
GTTAAATTAGCTAAGTATTCGTATTTTTAACATTGATTAATAATCAGTACAGGAGAAAACAATCGCATTTTCCTAGAAATTTTGAAGTTTGTATATTTTTAAATGGAACACAATGTACATACACTGAGAAAAATGAAAATGTCGGTACAACAAAAATTATTATTTTGAACTTTTTGCATTCACTCAACCAGTTTTTGTTTAAATCAGCACACTTAATTTTTTTTTGCAAAACAGTAATTTCATTGAAAGAAAACGCATATTTTAGTTGAATTATATGTGTTATTCAAACAATTATTTGCTTTAACCGTAAATGGAACTACAAAATTAGTTAACTGCGGCCGATTTGAACAAACATTTATTTTAATTCAACATTAAGATTATTGGATGAACCACAATTGTAGGTTGATTCAAAACGTTAGTGCAACTAATTCTGCGTAATTCATTTAAACATTCTGGTGCTTTAAGCATATTTAAATACAAAAACTTGTTGAGTGAACCAATTATTGGTTGAATCAACACATCTTTTTTTCTCGGTGTATATTGTAAAAAATAATATAATAATAAAGATATTAGGGTGGATTCTAGTTGATGTCAAAGATACGTTTTCATTCTGTAAAATTTATAGTAGGCTTCTTTCCCTTTGAATCAAAACAAATACTACGTTTTTTGAAACTGTCAAGTATGCACAGAGTTTACATTTTTTGAACATTACTACACTACTTATTAAAAATAATTGGTTATTTGATTTAGTGTTGTGTTCTTTACTTCTAATCATTATTATATCATTATTAGTATCTTGGATATTTTTCGTTTTGAACATTATCTTCCGTTGTTTAGTGTTAGATATTATCTCTCATAGGTATTTTCTTATTTGGAGAAATGCGATATGCTGAAAACACACATTTTTGGTGAGAAAAATTCAATAAGGACTGGCAAATATTATGCAGAACAGTATCCTTTATAACAGCAGCTAGATCGACGTTACTTTCGAAAACTTTACAAACAATTTAGACAAAGCGATTGCTTATTTAAGAAGAACCCAGAAAAATATCATTATCAACGAAGAAGTAGAAATTACAGTGTTAGCATATTTTGCAGCCTATCACGAATTTTCTATTAGAGATGTTACTAAGGAATAGGGTTTAAGTTATGCATCAGTTCTGAGAATTTTAATAAAGCATAAGTATATTCCATTTATGTCCCGAACCTCACAAACATTACAACCAGGAGATTCAGACAGGAAGTTGGCTTTTTGTGAATGCTTTATTAATTTTTGTGATGAAAATTTGAATGGAGCACAGTGTATTTTATGGAATGTTGAAACAAATTTCTCCAATAGAGGTATGTTTAATAAGAATAATGATCAGTACTGATCGCAAGAAAATTGATTAGTAGTCCATCCACATGCTGCACAAGTTTGCTGCGGATAAATTCGTTCGACATTCAGAGTTCTACAATAGGACATTGACAGGAAAAAGATATCTGGAACTTATTCGTACTGCTTTATAGGATTTCCTTGATAACGCCAATTACCTGATTCGCCAAAATTTATACCTTCAGCAGAACGGTGCTGCCGCTTATTTCATAACTATCTGGGCACCATCTTTGCCGATAAGTAGATTGGTACGAAAAGACCAATACAATGGCAAGCAGGCTCTCCTGACGTTTCACCTTTAAACTTTTTTTTAGATATACAAATGCGGTGCAACAACGTGAACGAATTGCAAAGTAAGGTTTATTTATTTATTTATTTATTTATGTTTCTACAACAACGTGACGAACCCAGAAAAGTTGTAGCCTAGGTACACATAGTAGACTACACAAGTACGATCTATCAACATGTAATTAACATCATGTAGAAAGTAACATTGAAGCAGGTTATGGGAAAAATATTATTATAGCTAATTTTACTAAAGTTGATCAGAGAAGCGGCAGATAATTTGAGTTTCGAAAGAAGTTAAACTACCGTTAAATATGTATATCAAGAGAGTTGGAAATATTGAGTTCCTCATTGTGAGTGCGCATGAGTCTGTTAATAGGAGAGTTCTGAAAGGAGTTGGTTACGGGTATGACAAAGAGGAACACGAAAGGAAATCAAGGAAACCAGATTAGGGCAGTCAATACTGTTAATATTTAAAGAAGAATGGTTGACAGAACATATAAAGTTGCTACAAAAATTAAGCGGCAGTTCTATGACGGAGTGGTCAGTAATACCAGAATACCCCAGCTTGAGTATACCACCTTTTGCGAGAATCCTAAAAAAGAAATAGAAAAATCAAAAAGAAAAGTATACTTTGAACATATAGCAAGGTCTAACAATGCAATGAAGGGAAATGTTACTTGGGATGTAATTAATCATATACAAAATAAAAGCAATTAATTTGCGCACTTAATTTGAATCAGTCTGTATTTTTTATTTTTTCGACTGGTTTTTTTATATTGCTGATAGGAATTTTTTTAAAACAAATTAAGCAAAGCATTATCTTTGCTTAACAGTGACAAGAATGTTCTCATTTTATGAGTTCTTGTGTTTAATATCTCAAACATTTAGCTTTCTGTATAGTGACGAAAATAGAACGCCACAATAAAATACTGCCGATGGCTTGCCCACGCGATACATTAATTACCATTTACGCCGTTAGAAGAATTATCACTGCTACAAAGAACTTTCAGGCATTATCTTAACGAATCTAATTTTACAGACGGCAAGGTGAGAATTACCTGGAAGCAACCTTCATCTTTCTAAAACATGCGCGATAATAGTGTCATGCTGTCGTGCACTTACAAAATTAGCTCACAGCACAGTTTATTTTGCCGGCAGCGGTTTGAAAATTAAAGGGATTTATCGCTCGGCATTAAGGTCGTTTTTATTTCGCTTTTGACGTTGGCATCTTTCAGGAATATAATTTGTGGGTAGGCGTGCGTTAAGTACTTTGCGCGCGCTTACATAACTACCCTACACCGAACAATTACCGGAGTAATTTGTTTCGATTGTGGCTTGTAGATTTGCAATTAAGATTTGACAAAATAATTTCATGCTTTTCCGTTCTGTAATAAATTAGTCAGGAGTTCAGAAAGTACCACATACGGCGAATGTTTAATAGAGAACATAAAATATTATTTTTATGACCAAATATTCTTGCTTTCTAGGCTAATTTATCGCACAATATTTTAAGCCATTATACCCCATATTACTCCATATAGCAGAAGGAAGTTAATAGAGCGTGTTATTTCTTTTCAACACGTAATATATTATAGCTTATTAAAGATTCTTTTCGTGGTGTAATTTCCACATATGTAACCGTCCACGAGAGAACCCTCCTATAAGGGGTCAAGCATTGACGGCAGAAACGACATTTGTTTGAGCCTATCTTAACAGTGCAACTAATAACTTTGAAGGCCTCGATCTGAAAATTTAGTTTTTGCATGTTATGTGTTCTTTTTTTCCGTGATTGATCACATATTATTTATAATAACTAAAGGGATGGCATTTTTATGCCATTAAAAACTAAAATATGGGCATTAAATGTTATAACAAAATATAGAACAAAAAACAAGAATGTAGAATGTAGCAGTAGACAGCCAGACGATATCCAGATGATATAGGAAGCACTTGGCAAGTCCTGCAAGGCAATTATCTTCAGAATGTTCCCTTTAGGAGGTAAAGATGATCGGTAGTGAAATACCTACACATCAAAATTAAATATTACAATTTAAATTATAAACATTTTATAACAAATATTGACAGATCAAATGTTGGATCAAGTTTCAGTTCGAATGAAAATTTCTATTTTTTTTACAGTGTACTTATTTTGCTTAACTTTAGTCTAATAATCTTCATTATATGTATTTGCAATCCAAGCGCATTGATATGTTAACAGAAACGCAGGGAGAATTGCTGGAATTCTCCCTCCCTCTCCCTTTCCTCGAGAACTGATGTGTATGCAAGGTTGCATACTCTTTGTACAGTAATTAATTTTAAAATTTAACATAGTATTGATTTATTTGCAAAGTATAGAAAATTTTTAAATGTATTTTTCTCATGATCTAGAGACACCTACCTTTATTTTAATGAATGTAAGGTGATTCCAGAGTGTCTCAATAATTATTTATGTCAATTTATTGAGAACATTTCTAGGTCCATTTGGTCACATTGGTATTCTCATGTATTAAATATCTTATATTCCCCTCATTTCGGTGAAAGTAACGGATTTTTCAAAGGCAGTTTGCCCCCTAACGAAAGGCAATCGCTATCGAAGTCTGTTAGAGAATTCCAATTCAAAAGGATTCACTAGCCAACCTCTGTGAGAGACGGACGTGTCTCGATTAATTTTTGTAAAATGTAACGGATGTTTTGTTAATATCCTGTTTATTGAAAATTCCAATCAAAATGATGGTTAATTGTTAAACAAAGTTTATCACATTAATTTTATCTACAATTTTACCCAAATAACTGAACATGAAACATCAAACTGAGGTAATAGTAGTAAGGTGATTAATCCTTGTAAATAAAATGCTTCCAACATTGCATGTCGAAGAAAATTTCTGGGTAAACATGAAGTCGACACCAATGTAAAAACTGAAGATGATTGGTTATTCCGGTTTGATCCCAAATTTGTAGTATCTGAATGATATTTTTATATTTTTAGATAAACATAGGGAAATTATTTAGTTAGAGTAGGAACATTTCAATTGTTATGTAATTCATATAGTACTTAGAGTCGGTAGCCTCGTGTAGTACCTTTAGGTGGAGCACGGGGTTAGAATGATTTGTAATTATTTAGCTTTTCATAAGCGTGCTTTTAGGTTTGTGTTGAGATATGAAACCCATGTTTTCGCTTATGTCAGCCAAAACCCATTTTATTATAGAGGACGTCCGGATGTATTGTTGCAAAGTTTAAAAAAATAGCATCTTGTTAGAACTGGTTCCTGTGACAAACTCAAATCTGAGTGTGTTCCTTTAATCATATTAACACGACCAGAGATCTCGAAAAAGATTCTTTTATTGTTGAGACATATGTGGAAGTTGGGCCCATATTATTTGAGTGCCGCGCTGGAAAGGATAGAAAATTTTGAGAACGTTTGTCGCTTTAATCATGTAAAACGGCGTGTCAGAGTAAAGACAGACACCTGTAACTATGAAAAGATGCTGTGAGCAATACTTTGTCATGGTTGTATATCTTCAAAACCTTAACGGTTCACAAAATAACTGTGTATATACTCCAACACGCCGCCCACCAAAATTTACATTAGTGGATCTGCCATTTTGTGGGCTTGATCTGTTGATGCTGCTCCGACAAGACAACATCCCCACGCTCCTTAAATTCAATTTTGATTTCTACCCCAGTTCGTCTATAGCATCTGCTAATTCCATTTTATTTTAATTTATTTATTACTTGTACCATTGAATAGTGAGTTTTTGAGATATTTGAGTAAAAAATCCTTTGAAACGTTCCTACTCTAAGTAAATAATTGCCCTATGAATGTTAATAACAAAAATATAATGCAATAGCCTGAAATATGTGAAAGGTGACCAGTTCACATAATTGCGAGTATACTGTAAATCGGTCAGCTATCAGTGGTTATAATATTTGCGCCCATAAAACGACTTTAGTTATCTCGCAGCATTCGCCGAGGAGTAAGCGAAAATCACGGTAAAAACTTTACTCTCGGAGCAGGGTCTGGAAGAAGTCCCAGACCTTGTTACTGATCGCCGGAAAATTATTATTATCCTTTTGAGTGCTGAAGAAGCAACCTCCACGTCTCCTCAATTCCGACAGCCTTGCCGTTCTCGCGTAACTGCTCCCTTTCACACAGCATTCAGAAGTTGAAACAGGAAGGTACTAATGACCTAAAAACAAACAAAACAACAGCAGTACCTATTCTAATACTTCACAATAACTTAATCCTAATTATTCTAATCAGTAATAATTAAATTAAAGATTTATATTTTAAATATTTATTTATGTATATACCCTAACCATGCTGAAAATTACAATCTAACATTAATTCCGACCGCTAAAGAGCATAAAATATTCATAAATACGTACTACCCCACTAACTATCTAAATATCATGACGTAGCCTATCTAGTTCCTTAACAGCATTACTAAAAACATCCCACCACTCGACCGACTCATTTTCTCTAATATCTGTTTCGCGCCGTGGCCAATTTAACCCCTTAGCTAATGCTCTAACTTCCGTACGCGACCGTCACTCATCAGTGAGTGGACATTCAAATCCCCGCTGTAACTACCCCACCACATTCACAATGCGAATCATAAACCCTACCAATTCTACATAAAAATGAATTTAAACACCCGTGACCTTGTTATTAATTCTAGCGCCAGATACGACAAATTAACCCTCGTTTCCCTAAAATGTGCAACGCTACCGGTAAATTTCTTAGACTGTACTACATCCCATTTAAAGTGATATCCTACCTACCCTGCCATCATTATCAAATTTATGTCTAAACGCTTTTTTAACTACGCCAGCTGAAATTAGCCCTTATCTAATAATCGCACCATCTCTAGACACCGCTTCTTTCTCTAATTGATCCGCCCTCGCATTACCGATTGTAGCTACGTGAGCCCTAGTCCAAAAAAGTTTTATAACCCCATCACGCACATAAATACCAGTATCTAATAATAAATCACACGTCGTATCAAAGTCCATTCGCGTAATATAAACTACTACCTGATTTATTGCAACTAATTTTGCCTGAAGGAAATAAAAAATAAGATATAAAATATAGGTACAGGGAGCGGCTATGTATTCCAAAATTCCATCATCAAAACTGTTATAGGCAGATGTATAGACAAGATAAAGCAAATAAAGGCCACGCTATATGTCCCAAAATATTCAGTAAATGTGTGTTATCTTGAAAGCAACCCAAATTTTCATTACTCAACTCTTGACAACCAAGGAGATGAAATTTAACTACCAAAACTCCACATTGAAATTGAATGCATTGCGTATCTTTCCGCAGTAAATGGAGATCATTTATTAAATCTCGACGGTAGTAAAAAGATTAATTTAATCCTGGCAGATAACGAAAATCCACAAATAGACGCGCGCGATCACGTGACCCAGATACAATTTAGAAATCCCGGTGAATATTAATTACTCCCCTTTACAAAAACAATTAATCACCGGCAGCCGGAGTTACAAGTAAAGTCCGCGCGGCGCGCGTTAGCAAATATCCCTAATCACCTCTTGCTGTGTCGCCAGAAGATGATGGTAAAGGAATGAAATTGCTCGGGCATAGTTCTTGTCACTTCGCGTAGCATTCTTGTACGTCCTTCGCGGCGGTCAGCGCACCTTTTAAATTGTGTCAGTATGTCGGTGATTCGGTAGCACTCTGGAGATTAATTACTGTCTTATGATCATTTCATTATAATTTTATTTTTTTTGATTTTTTGTTGTTTTTTTTTTTTTTTTTTTTTGCGAGGGCGTAATGAATACGATTTCGCTGCGGATATTCGACCTCAGCAATAACTTAGTGTCAATATTATCTCTTATTGATGCTATACGAGTTTTTCAACAGAACAGGCCTTGCTACAATACTATTAAATACACATTTAAGACTCACCATTTTACGCAACTTATGATGATTAAAAGCGATAGGTAGATGTTTTATAATTTAACTTTTGATGTTAAGAGATTTATTTAGTTCAAGAATCATTATCGCGTTGTATTTGAAGATAGGGAAGTTTAAATAGGTATAGTGGCAACTGCTAGTAGACGATCCACATATTTCATTAGTTAAACTTTTGCAGTAATAACCAATAACTTTCTTCGTTTGGAAATCGCCTAATCCAGAGCTCCGTAAAAACACTGTAAGCTCTTGCGAGTTTTGGGTATTTAAGACATTCTTTGTTCCTTTTAAATAAAAGTCTGCTTCTATATAAATATAAAACACCTTTGTCATCACAAGATATGATTATAGCCTAATTTTGCCTGGCCATGACCAAAGTTTGAGCAAACTGCCTTCCCGCTGTATTGGTTTTCTACTGCCTGCAGAGGTATGGGACTTTCGCATATAAATTCTATGACACAGTTATTTAACAATTAATTATATGCCGCCTAAAGCGGTGATTTGTACTAATGTCGTCTATCTCGCATCATTAGTCACATTGCTCGACAATCGCCTGCGATGGCGCTGCAATCACTCGTTTTTTGTTATTGAGCCCATTTTGACAAAATGTTGCTGCGTCGTTGCAATCGCGGTTTATGCATGTTTTTTGGGTTATTTTGAACGTTTTAAGTGTGANAGCAAGTAACTTAGTGTCAATATTATCTCTTATTGATCGCCTAGAATTTTTCACGAAAAGCGCCTTGCTAATCTAATTCAATACACATTTAGCTCCACCATTTCTAGGCAACTTATGATGACTTAAAACGCGAAGGTAGATGTTTCATACTAATTTTAAATTTTGATTGTTAAAGAGATTTATTCCTAGTTCAAGAAATCATTAATCGCGTTGTATTTAGAATGCAATAGGGGAAGTTTAAATTAGGTACTAGTGGCAACTGCTAAGTAGACGATCCCACACTTTTTCATTGGTTAACTTTTGCAGTAATACCAATACCTTTTCTTTCTTTGTGGAAATCGCCTAATCCGGAGTCTCCTAAAACACTGTAGCCTCTTGGAGTTTTGTATTTAACCATTCTTTGTTCCTTTTAAATTAAAGTCTGCTTCTATTATAAATATAAACCCCTTTGTCATCACAAGATAGATATACCTAATTTTACCTGCCACCAAAGTTTGACAAACTGCCTTCCCCTGTATTGGTTTCTACTGCCCAGAGGTATGGGACTTCCATATAAATTCTATGAACATTATTTAACATTATTATACCCTACAAGCGGTGATTTGTACTAATGTCGTCTATCTCGCATCATTAGTCACATTGCTCGACAATCGCCTGCGATGGCGCTGCAATCACTCGTTTTCTGTTATTGAACCCATTTTGAAAAATTTGCTACGTCGTTGCAATCCGGTTTATGCACGTTTTTGGGTTAATTCGAACGTTTTAAGGTGAAAATGGATGTTATAACATTTAATATGCCAGGTAATGTATGATCGAACGATTGCAGTAGCAGACATGTATAATGAGATTTATTTAGGGTTATGCATAAGGCCAAGAACACTGCATTGCATTCTGCAGCAAGAAAATGCTCCCATCTTTATTATGTAAGTATTAATTTACAAATAATTTTGATAGACAACAACAGGAAAACAAGTGATTTATAATCTAAGAACCTATAATGGCTATAATGGCAATATAATTTAAGTGCTTATTAGGGCATCAGATCCAGCGTAATATCAAAAAATGTTCCCCATCGCACCTACATCATAAAAGTACACGTAAGTTAAAAGTAACATCTAAGATACCCCCTAACAAGATATTATTTTCAGTAATCAATGTTTTTAGTAAGGCGCATGACAATTCATTAACGCCCTTCGAAGAAGACTAAGTCGCAGTGAAACCCATTAAGGGCCAATGAATTGGGCTGAGCATAATATCGAGGCATAGAGCGAGAAACCAAGAAACAAAACAAATCTGGAATGAATTAACGACAGCGATCAAAAATTGGCTTTAGTAAATAATGCAAGCAAAATAATACAACCATTTAGATAACAAAAATATTTTTCGGAAAAAAAATTAAAAATTTATTATTCAGCTGATTTCCTCTAAACGATTATAGAAGAAACTATAAACTAAATTTATATGTAATGGAAAGCTCTTAAAAAATTTAACCAAATAGCTAGAAATATATTCTTTATGCTAAATTAGTAATATAATTTCAAAGATCAGTAACTAACTGTAACTCTCAATAATGTTTTAATTTGTAGAGAAAACTCCCTGGAAAATCATCTATAAAATTGAATGTGAAAAATAAATCTTAATTCGAAAATCACTGTCTGTAAACATCGAGTTAAACTAAAGTAAGATTTATTGCACTTATCAGTTGTCAGTCATGTTTTTTTAATTTTTTTTAAAACAAATTAAAATTGCTGAAATATACTTTGTTACATTTCATGTTTATACTCTACATACATTTTGTTATTAGAATTTATCTGTGGTTTATTTTGCGACAAAAATTATTTATGTTACATTACAGGCATTTGTGTAAGACGCGTTTGACGTATTGTATTTATATATGTATGAGAAATATGGCTTATGGTTACAATAAAACAAAAAAAAATAATTCAGGACAGAAGCTTTCAATGAACTTGTATTTTCTCTTCAAAGGCCTAAAGAGTATCCTTATATGTTATTGAGTAAAGATTAAATGGATTGTAAAGCATTGATAGCTTTGTTGTAGAACGATTAAGAAATTGGAATAAGAACAAGGAGGATAGTAGTGTCTCGAGTGTTAGATCAACAAATTAAGTTTACGTCAACCAGTCTATAAATTAATTTTATGTATAAATTTTTTAACCTGTTAAAATTAATTATTCTTTCTATAAAAGATGCGGTATCATAATGATATTCCGACTTATGTTATATGAACTCACATATGTTCATCAACCTATTTCTAGAATTTTATTGCATCAATTCACATTGTCTCTAAAAATGCATATCAATGCATATGTTGTTATTCCCTTTTTTGCTTTCATAATTTTTGATTTAAAAAAAATGTTGATGTATTTAATACTATTTATAGGAAATGTACCACGTACATTAAATTATGGTATTTTTGCACATTAATAAAGATATTTACAAATCAGTGTTTGTTCTATTCAAATCATAAATATAAAAGAGCAAATAATAATAAACATTAAAGTACCCGCAAATAAAATTTATGAGAAAGAATATCATCTAGCACTAAAGCAGCTCCGATTGGCGTAATGAAGTTAGCCATATCTGGTCAGGTTTTCTATGTAACTGCTACTGTCCTGGTTAAATAGAACACGCACTCGATCGACTCGGCTTGGTCGACTCGGAAAAGAGCAATCGGCAGTTGTTGCTATACGTGAAGTTAAATGAAGGGCCGCGCATTAGTTCGGCATGTTCCAATGCGATCCGATCCGAACTAGTGCGCGGTTTTCCATTTAACTTCAGGTATACCAAAAATTGCCGATTGCTCTTTTTCGAGTCGATGCAGTGCGCGTGCTGCTTTAGCGTCTTTGTTGTCTTAATAATCCTTGGATTCCATAATAAATAAAACCACGCCTTTAAAGATCTGTCATGGGTGCCTTTGCCTTGAGCCGTGAGTGGTCATTTACATTCTTCGTGAATTAAAAGAAATTAAAATATTTCTAGTTATGTGATTTTTTATCTTAGTTATCTAGTTTATAGTTTTTTTTCCCCGAGTGCTTGGGGTATTTTTTAATTCAACTCTACAAATATTTGATTCATGAATAAGTGAGTCACTCTTTGGGATTATTTCTTGTTTATTGATAAATCTTGTAGTTTATAAATCCAATCTTTAATTCGTTAGATTTGTATTTTAATTAATTGCATTAGTGCAGTTTTGACAGATGTTTAGCTGTTTCGTAGACGATTTACGTGTTTGACGAATTTTCATATAGATGGCGGTAATAGCTACAACAAAAATTAAATAGTCTTTCACAACTTTCCACGTCCTGCTTGATGATTTTGACAGCTTGCTTTGTATGGCCCGTCGAAGGGTATCACGGGAGCCATGTTCTCGACGCCGACGGCTGCTATGGATATCATTCTGGGCTCCCCCCGCAGGTGGTACTGTGGTCGAGCAACCTAGGGGCCTACAGAGCAAAACGTAATGGAGTCGGAGACCACACCAGCATCTTCAACTACATCGAACAGACAGTACCACTATCCGTAGAGGCGCATAAGATCTCGCCCGTTTTCAGCTTCTGTGGGGGATACAGGATAGCTATCTCCAGCATGGAAGCTGCAATAGCGTACATCCGCAAACCAAATCGGGGTCTATCCTCTTGGTTTGTCGATGATGAACGCGTAATGGCACGGGCATTGGAATCTGAGGGACACAGAGCGGGGCGGCGAGCTTTAGCCCAGGCCCTTTCCCACCATTTCCAAGCCGAATTATTGACATGCAGACTTGTGCTGAGGCATCAAACACCCACGCAAAATGGAAAGATTGAAATCATCTCCGACAGCAAGCTGCCTCAAAGCTTTGCGGGCTGTCAGATTTGCTCTGATGTGGTACGGGTGCCACAGAAACGAAAAGCTGCGGAACATCTAACATGTTACATTGAGAATAGATGCCAAGGCACTCTAGGATCAAGCGATAAATAGCGACACGTAAGGCAAGGGCGCCAGCTCAATGGAGCATCAAACGTTTGTCAGGTCCCAACTTGCTGCTAGAGCACTGCTCCTCTGGAAGACTCGCCGCGGCAAGACACTGTAAACCCCTAGGCTCCAACCGTATCAGGAAAGACTCCGTAAGCAGTCTTATGAGCCAGGACAGATTGAGATTACTCACAGGAACTTAACTGGACACTCGCACTAAATAAAACAGACCGCATGGGGCTATGAACTATCTCCTGTGCAGAAGTGTGGGAATGCGAGGAAACTCTGCTCACCTTCTGCAACTGCCCGGTGGTGGACCCAAAGGAAAAGCACTTTGGGTCGATCGGTTACAAACCCAGAGCCGACAAATAAACTCTAGCCAAATTGCGAAATTTTTTAATAGGGTACAACTTGACTGAGAGAGTTAAAATTGACATGGGGGCAAAATAGGACTCTGGCCGAGTTGCCTTCTACACCCGCCCATAAAAAAAATGGCTTGTCAAATCATTCAAATCTACATTGAATTGAATCGGCGAACAGATAATATAAGAAGCTTTACTTGCTATCGGCGTCTTTGATGTTTTGTCTACAAAAATTGACTTAGCGGTGTTGCATTATCTCAGCACCAGATACTTCAGCTGTCTTCTTTCATTTACACCAATCATAAAGAAACGTGTGTCAGAGAGGCAAGTAGAATCTCGAGTTAGTCTACAGAGTGTCTAATTCAATTTATTGTTATTTTCTTTATTTCCTATTGTACTGTTATTTAATAATAGTAGTAATAATTTCTTTATTACCATTCAAATTCCACAAAACATGTACTTACGCTGGTTTAACGTAGCAAATCACAGCGGATAACAAATAGCGGCCATTTTAAGTTGAAATTGTACTTCCCTTTCTGACACACGTTTTTTAAGGTTGGTGTAAATGAAAGAAGACACCCTAAGAGCACACACAACGTCCTTACACGGTCAAAACAATAGTAATGGCGGGCGCAGACGATAATAGCCCTGTTTGTATCAAAACTAAATAGTACAAAACTACGTAACCAAATAACTATGTAAGATAAATAAATAACCAATAAGAAATGAAATACAACTTTGAAGAACCTTATATCCAGGTAAAATAACGAGAAGTGACGTTTAATATATGTTAATATTACGTACTAGACGTAATATTGAGGACTATAGGACGTCATTTTACGTCACTCTGCTACCTGAGAGTTCGATTTTTGACGAAGCAAACGAATTAACTAGAATAACTTAGGAATATTAATTTTATTGTCATATAATTTAGATTGAATTGGATGTACCAAGCTTGCAACGAAGGTAACTTCTTTTCTAAAAAAAGCCGGTATGGCCCAAGGTGACGTGTGTTCGACGATTTTTTTTTAAATGCAAGTCGTAGTAGGCAGTGGCATATAGTCGGAGCAAGTGTTTTCTCTTTTCAAAAATATATGGTTTATGGGGTGAATTCTACCAGTTATCCAAGAAAATTCAAAAGTAAAAATTACTATTACTACTACCTCATTAATTTAGTAGCCCATGACAAACACAAGCGTACAATAAACAGACATATGATCACTGTTTATTAGACAATTTCTTTTTACTCGAAGTAGAAATGTAAAATAACTAGAAATTTGTTACATCAAATGTTCAAACTGTATTCCATTATTGCCCAAACACAGTTGACATCTTCTACTTACACCGAGAAAAATGGGTTAAGTAAAGTGTTTACTTGATAAAAAATCATTTACAATAGATGAAGTTTTACTTGCAACTATTCCCCCCATTAATACCTGCAACTAAACCCAGTTTCCTGAATGCAAATTCTTACTGCAAATAGTGCTCTTATTAACGGCTATTATACAGCATACCTGACAAATTCTTGTGTAATAATCGTAATCAAACTGTTGATATGTATTGGTAAGTAACGTATAACTTGTGACTGTTGGTACTGTATCTAACACAGCACATACTTAGTACAAGAACAATAATATTAATTGCTATTAAACTCACGTATTTTCATAAATAAGTAGCAACTTGTCACAACTATCATTATTTGGGTTTTGCTGCACCTCGTGTGTTTTCGGTAAACCTTGGTAGTCTTTGTTTTGCGCATAACCGTCATAACTAGTGTTGAATCACATACTAGCGATAGACGGATAAATCTCCCGTGCTTAAAGAAGGTGTTGGTTTTTAATACTTGATAATACCTGTGTTAGACGTTAAAAATAGAAGAATTACTTTCATCTTGGGGCTTCAACTCCACTACTTGAATGAATTTTACAGAGGTAACATACGTAGATCATCCTTTGATACGCACTCTTCATAATCATAAACAATATATTAGAATGTATTAAACATTTAAGAGTATCGGCAAGTTGTATAAGGATTCCATTCAATCAGTTGGGATAAAGCTTGTTTTGAAACGTCTGTTCAGGTTATTCGGTTATTTACTTAAATATTACATTACATTCATATCAGGTAGGCACTGCAGTTGCGGTTGCATAAATAATCGAAGATTTGTGGAGCTTTTTTTGTACTTTATCAGTTATTCACGCAGAGTACACAGTAAGCTATTTAATAAATATTTACTAATCTCTCTCGTTTCGTGCACTAACCATCATTGAACAACAAATTTAAAGTAAGTATATAGCATATTTGTAGCAAACCATTACCTTTTATATATCAGGTATTTAGTGAACGTGCCTCACTGATACCGTTTCCTTATCACAAGTAATCCAAATAGCTTGTATTAACTATGAAGGTGTAATAGTCATTATAGAATAGTTCACTCATGACAATACATTTACTTGACATGGGCAAATCCTTTACTTATTGCAACTGCATATATTCTTTGGTTTACTACTTCAGTTTAATTATCATCAGTAACTTTATAAGTTACCGGTATGAAACAGACCGTAAGTAACTTAGATTGCTTCTGAAAATGAAATCTTGATTACAGTACATCTAAAATTAAAACATTAGCGTCTACCAAAAGCAACAATAAGTGAAACTAGGTGGCGTTACAAACTCTGAAATTAAGTTAAAAAAGAAAATATGCAAAAATTAGAAATCTGAACGATGATCAAAGCATTGGAATTCTGCGGCAACACCAAATAAATTAAACGGAATACATCCATAACCTATTGCTGTACCACAACTATTGATGCTGTAGAGTTTCGGATTATTAGCTTAGCATTTGCGCCCCTATTACACTGAGAAAAGTTCAAAGCCGATTTCGTCGCGGCTTCTTTGCTAATTGTAAAAGGAAACCTCTCTCTTAAAGCGTCCATTGCTTACATTCGAGCAACTTTCGAGTTTTGAGTATTATTTCGTAGATAAAACTTTATCAATTAGAAAACAACGACAAACAGTTGACAGTTTAGACGAATTCGACCGGCATGAGCGGTAATTAATTAAAGTGGTATACGGAATAACTCGCGCTCTTTGTTGTTATAAAGTTTTAAAAGACCCTCGCAAAACAAAAGTTATAATTTCTCCGTGAATCATGATGATATTCTGTTTTAACTATGCATGAGGTTGCCATATAACTGCATGATATTTGCACGGAGACTTAAACAAAGTAAAAACTTTCAGAAGAGAAGATTAATTTTCTATGGGCTACAGACTAAACTAGATTATTATGAATATTTAAAAAAAGTCGATGATTTGTCCCGTATTTTCAATAACATTATTTTTTTTGCATACTGAGATTAGTAGTTCCCCATTATTGCGCAATTAATTTATTCGATTATATTTTCACTTTGTTTAAAGCACTTGACGGCATTGATCCCAAATGCGTTGATTTGACAAGGAAAATTTCGCCAGGTGTCAAATTTAGGATTGAAGACATGAATCACCTCTTCAATTGACCAATCCTTATTTTTTTCCGTTAATTCTCGAACGCAAGAGATAGTTAAGGCTGGGATACCACATAGAAGATCTCGTAATAATACAGTTCAGTACTCGTAATATGCCGTGTAGAACTGCTGTAGTTGCGCTACTTAATTAGAGGGAGCACGGGCATGCAATATTGCATATTGCGTATTTTCCATATCTGTCCTTGAGTTCTGAATGTAATTTATTAAGAACTAATGTTTTTCTTCAATTTCCATCGATTCGTGAATTATTTTCATTTTACGTTTCCTATGATTAAGGTTCGCTTCTTTAGTACTATAATCTCAGAAGATGCTGCAGTTATGAGATTTTGAAAAGTTTTTACTATGCCAACTTCTATTCTCGGATGACATATGGCATCATTTATTGGGGGGATGCACTTCCGCCGCGAGAATATTTCTAATTCAAACCGAGCCATTAGAACTTTATTAAGCCTTGACTCACGCGCCTCTTGTAGAAGTGCATTTAAGGAACACAAAATCTTAACTTTTTACGATGTTTATATCTATGAAGTTTTGTGTTTTGTTCACAAGCATCGTGAGGAGTTCACCGACAGTGTGTCGCATAATTACAATACCAGAATATTTAATTATTTGTTACCACCAAGACATAGAACTACTGTTTTTCAAAGGAATTTAATATACATGGGATGCAAGTTATATAATAAACTGCCTTGGAATATAAAAGCAGTTGATAACCTGAAAGGATTTCAAAAGCAAGTTAAATGCTATCTTTTGAATTTGAGCAGTTATTCAGTTGCCGATTTTCTTAATAATAATATTTAGTTTAACTTAAGTATTTCATTATTTTTATTTGTATTCTGTTGACATATTTCATCATTGTCTTTTTTTGTTTGATATTGTTTGAAATAAATATCTATCTATCTATCTACTAACAAGCAATTGTTCAGCTAACTCAATATTGCATTATTCATTCTAATATCTTTATTTAGATAAGAGAAAAGTGAGAGAAAAATGTTGAGGAGTATATTTGGAGGAACGAGGATAGAGGAGGATGGTTGTAGAAGAAAATCAATCGTAAAATAACAGCACAACAATACTACATCAAAAAAAAATGCAACACTGTGAAGGAGCTGAGTCACAAAGCTAAAATTTTGGCAAGTTTTAAGTAGTAAATCATAACTACCAGTTGGCTTTAGTAAATCAATAACAATTGGAAAAAAATACCAATATATAATAAAATGTCGGAACCCCACAATTGTTTATGCACTGTCTAACTCTGCAAGGCATGCTCTGAACGAGATGATCAATGACATCTCGTGGCATCTCACCCTAGGCTTGATGTATATGACGACGAAGTTCCTGCAAGGTGTTTTTGCTCCTCACGGTAGACGCCTTATGTAGCGACCATCATATCCCACACATGTTCGATCGGCTTTAAATCCGGAGAGCGAGCAGACCCGGGAAGAATTTCTACTTCCTTTTCGTTATGAAGTTTTAACAGATGATTATCGACTTTTTGCATGCAGCCATTTGTTTTGTTAAGATTTCAGTTTTGTGAGTGACCTCCTTCGAGGTGTTGTTGCAATGTTTTTTTGGCACGTAGTTTAGTTCAACATTTTAAAGCACAGAGGTTGAGATGACTAGGGTATTCAAGCAGGATGCAGACAACACAGGAGAGTATTGAAAGAAGGAGAAGGAAAAGAAAATAGTGCAGACCGAAGAAGAATGGTTAGATGCTTTGGGGGGCAATGAACTGGTAACGTACATCACAGAGTAGAACTCAACAGAAGAAAATTGAAGAAAAAAAAAACTGAGCAATAGAATAGCTTAAATCATGAGCCTTAAGGGCCTTAATTAGATATATTGACCACGTTGTCAAAACCTTTCTGCTCAATAAGGAAACATTGCGTAGTGGCACATACCAATCGGCGTGGCACATTTGTAATACTCATAAAATGTTGCAAATCATTTCTTTCTCATTTTGATGAAGGCTTAGGTTTAAGAGGTAAAAGCTACTCCTGATATTTCAACGTTTTCCGGATTACTGGCATTTGCACTTATCACGAATAAGAAAAAAGATTACATAAATGCGCCTTCTGTGAGTCTATCAAAATTGGGACGGATTCTTAACTACCTCCACCCCTATTTTGCTTTCTATATTTTATTTTGTACTGACTAAATAGCATGTTTTCTCACTTGATATCAATTAAGCTCATATATCTATTGCATAAATAATAAAATAATTAAACAATATCACTGCATATTTTGTGAGATTGATATTTGCAATAGTTTAATGTGTTTGTGATTGTTTTATTATGACTAAGTATTGTTTATATTTTTTTGACTTTTCTTCAACTTCCAGTGATGATTTTATGCAAGATGTTAATGATCTTCTATTGAAACATCGTTTAAAATATAATAAATAAATACACTGGATTAGATTTAACCTTGTTTTTTAATTTCAATTATTCAAACGCATATTTATAGTTGTGCAGTTAACCATCGATAACGCGTTGGTCTCTGGTTGTCAAATGGTAATATTTTTTGAAATGTCAGGTATTTGGATATATGTAGGCCGATTGGATCTAAAATTTCAAAATAATATGCAATTTACAGAGCGTTCCAAAACCTTGCATCAAACTCATATTTTTCTTAATGGAACACCCTGTATTTTCTGGCATTTTTTGAAGTGTACACTAAAAACTAGATCAATATAAGATTTCCTGTGGCTTATTTTTTATAGTTAATGAGATATTTCATTTTATTTAAAAATGATGCAATGTTGCAGAAAAAGTTTATATCGATAACGTATTAGTTTAGAGAAGTGATATGAAAACCGCAAGTAGCAGATCGATTGGCTGATGGGATGAGACATCCAACGTTGTCCAGTAGTCTATAGGATGTTCAGAACCTAGGGCAAGCTTTGTGGATTCAATTTTGTTTGGAATTTCCGTTTTAAAAATAATCCCCAGAAGGGAGCAATTTTAATTATTTAGAATTAAAATTCACAATTATGTAAATTTATACACCTTAATCTTGGAACCATCTACTTTTCCTGTTTATTACTTATTCATTGTGTGTGTAATATTAATACTCTTTGATTATTGGGGCTAGGTATAATCTCTGGCGAATCCTAAAAACTCTTAATTTAATATTAGTCAGAATTTAGGGCAATTGCAATTCCCATTTCCAGAATTTTATTGTTTTTACATGACCTGAAGCATCACTTTTAGTATAAATATCCAGCAAACCTTGAAACAAATCAGTACTGTCAGCCTTTCGAATCACCAATAGTCTTAATGAATTTTGTTAATCAGCATATATCGCATCAAAAGGAACGATACAAATGGATTTTGACACTGAAAAATTCATCATTGAAATCCAGAACCGTGTTTGAAATGGTTCTTTCTGACCGCATTCGACAACGGTTCCCAATCAGATACCACGGTTGCGAATGCGGCTAGCCGTAATGCGGTTGTACGCAGATTCAACCGTATACTACGATTAACCGGACGGTTGGCCGCATCACGGGTAACCGCTTGGTGCGTATGTACCCATAGGTAAGTAGATGTTTTGCAAAATTGGCTTTAAAATTCCTAGTAGAATCTAAAAGTCTACAAAAATATATAGGTTTTTATTTATAATATCAAAGTTAGCCATGACTTTCGACGTAACCGGAAATGCGACATAGATGAAGTTGTTTCTTCTAAATAGATCATACCTAACTATGCTTAACCCTAAAGTTTCAAAATCGAGATATCATCGCAAATTCAAGAACTTTTAATGGACGGATTCCGTAAATCATTCTGATGTCTGTAGTTTCCTCGCCTCCTTCCAAAAGTTAGAAAATCAAGCTTGTTTCCGTCTTTACCATTATTGGATGCAAAAGACACATCGGCAAATCATTTTGTAAATATTTTTGGCAGAAATAAGCGGATGGAACAGACAGTATATATAAAAGGGTTGGTCGTTTAAATTTAACGTATATGCCATTTCTCCATTCAACTTGCTTTCGACAAAAGAGTGGGAGTTTACTGCAAAGGGGTGAATAAAAATACTTTAAAGTTCTTTAAAGTTGTTTCGTAGCCCTACAAAAGGAGCATTTGGCGATATATAAGTTTTTTATTCACAACAATTGTTGTAACTCGTAAAAAAAATCGTCAAAACCTCAAGGGTAGCTTTCATTAAGCTTTGATTAAATCCCTTTCTTAAACGAAAGGGATTTAAAACACTTGGTAGATGTTACAAATGTGTCAGATTGTAATTCGGTCGGTGTGTGTCATTTTGTAAAGTTCCTTTGTAACTACTTTTTACCTCCTTATTGTGTTAAACAATGTGATTCTACATTAGGTAACTTGACTGCATTTATAATGATTTAAAAATCTAATTAAAGTTCAGTTAAGATAGAGTATGTAGTTTTATGTGGTGATAGAAAAATATTATTATATGTTCGCTATGTTACATAGCATTTCTGTGTCGCCATTTTACACTATATTGCACATTGTGCATCTTATACGTAGATTATATCCTTTTCATAAAATCATATGGTCCTCGCATACCCCATTAAAGTGAACTCATGAAACAATCTCCTCTTATCCAACCAGTGAACTTCTATATATGTCTGTGGTGTTACGATATTTCTAATATTGTTGATTTTATAACGCCTTGTGTGTGTCATTTTGTCGTTCCGACTTCGTCTCCGTTGTATATTTTTGTTATACGCGTATATCCGCATGCACCTTTTTACGAACTACTTATATTTTACGAGTATTCGGTGCAGTAGAAACAGTAAGCACCGTGCAATATCGCGAACGGCATTTCTCTACGATAATAAATAATCGGAAAATGGCGTCATAAATGTCTAAAATAAACTTTCCTGCTATTTAGTGCTGCTGTTTATCTCAACGTTTCCTCTTAAAAATTCCAATGGAAAGTATTTATCTAAGTATGCACTTTTATTTTCGAAGTATACCTATGTAAATATTTTGTATGGGTATCTACTTGTCTTGCATTGCATTCTGAAGATTGTATGTTACATATCGTTCAGGTTTCGAGTTGACAAGGTGAGTAGCATATACAGTATGCACGCGGTCGATTTATCAATGCGTATATTAGCAATCGCTGATAGGCGTTGGAAAGCAATTTAAAAGTGTCCGCAATACACATTTGTATTTCAAAGGACAACTATTATTGTCTCCAAACTTAAGTCGTTGCATATACAAGTACTGAAATTCCAAGAGGTGGCGAAAGCGTAAGCAGTTATAATCTACTACTTAGGTTACAATCACACTAGAACATTATTTTTACTACATTTAAGCTCATTAAAAAGAAGAAAGATTCAAAGTGACACTTCACATTTTCATTTCATGTTACAAAATTATTTTTAATAAACATTTTTGGAATAAATAAGAGAATATCAAAGGAATTAAATTTACATGCTTTCATTTACAAAAATAATTTATTGTAAAATATTCAAAAAAAAAAAAAATAAAAATTGAAAAAATAAATTTTAATTGTCAAAACGCACCAACTACGATGCCAGATTTCAACTAAATTATAATACTGGTGAAAACGCATTGCGTAAATGTCAAAATCAATAAATTTAATGAATTCCAAGAATTTATAATGATAACTGCAAAAAGAAAATGAAAGCAACACTTGCAAAATTGATCTTGGAATTTCGAACGAAACCTCTTATATGGTTCCGTACAAACTTCAAGTTTTCAAGTTTTGGTTGATACCCAGAATAAAGTTTTATGTAAAAGGGTCAGCCAGGCCACGTATATTTTGAGTAAAGATATTAATATTATCGTTTATCAAGATGACACTTTACATTTTCATTTCATGTTACAAAATATTTCTAATAAACATTCTTAGATTATACAATTGGACATCAAAGAATTAAACTTACATGTTTTTATTTGCAAAAATAATTGTAAAATATTTAAAAAAAGGAATGAAATTGAAAAAAAAATTTTAATTGTATTGGCAAAAATGCATTGCGCAGATGTGAAAATCTGTAAATCAAATAAATTAAAAGAAGTTGTAATGAAAATTAAACTAAAACTTGAAAACTTAATTTTGGAATTTCGTACGAAATCCTTCATACGGTTCCTTAACAAAATCAAAATCAAGTTTTCAAGTTCGAATTGATATCCAGAACGAAGTTTTATGCAAAACAGCTGCTTATATTTTCGGAAAAGATCATTCCACTGTCCTAAGCTACACTAAATAGATACATGAATTCTATCAGGCAGTTTTGGAGACGATAGAAATTCACAAGAAACCACTCTAATTCAAGCCCAAACCAAAACAGTAAGAACAAACAGATCTCTAGACCCTGAGCTTTCGAACGATCCTCAATAATGCGGAGAAAAGCAAACTAATGCCTATGAAAATCGTATTTAAATACCAGAAATGAAATCAATCGATTTACTTACCTAAATGGTTTAAAGCTCTTTTAAATTTTCGAGTTATAGAATGCATTAACAGTTGTTATAAGTGACAACATTAGCATTTACAAGAGATTTTTGTTTTATTAATTAATTTGTTTTAATATTAAAAGGTATTACGAAATTTAACATTAAAAGCTATATAACCAAGCATTAAGATCTGAAAGAACGGTTTTATAACTAAATAGTTTACAAAGATAGACCAAATAGTAAGAGAAAATTTCATCCATCGTTCATTTATATTAAATTGATGAAAAAATATATTGGTATTTATTTTGCACCATTTTAGCCAGTTTATTTGACAAGCAAAGAAAGAAAAAACAATAATTGAGTAGACGTATGAATCTGCTTTCTCATAGAAACCTAATCGAAGCTAAGTTCACCACCATTCCTTTAAAATTAAGAAACAAGTTTTGTAACTATTTGCAGACACTTTATTTATGAAAACTACAGTATTACAAATCATCCCCACCCCGTGCTCCACCTAAAAGGTACTACACGAGGCTACTTATTCTAAGTACTAATGGGTTCCAAAAACAATTGAAATGATCCTACTCTAACTAAAGAATTTCCCTATGATTCTTAATAACAAAAAATAGAATACAGTAACCTCGCGACCATATGAATACTACTTTTGTGAAATGATGAAATATGTAAATGTTATTAGTTCACATAATCGCGAGTCTACTGTAAATCGATCAGCTATCAGTTATTGTTAAATGCGCTCATGGAACGACTTTCGTTATCTCCCAGCATTTGCCAAGGACATTAATTATATATAATATCTTATATAAAATCAATGGCCATGGAGTAAGGGAAAACCACGGCAAAAACCTTACTCTGTAACCATTTGCAGACAGGTGAGCATTCAAAAGACTTTGTAAATAGTACCTTATTGCAAACTAATTCATGGTTGTGACATTTACTAATCATTGATTAGTACAATTTCATGCGAGGGCAATATTCCTCGGGAAACAGTTGTGAATTGGAAATGTTGTAAGACCTATTTGTGCTATTCTGCTGTAAAATCTGTTGACCTGGAGCTGCACCGATGTCAACTTTGCAAGCAATTTGTCCAAATGATATAATAGGATTTAATTATATCAAAACATGTATTTGAATTTTTAAGTCGCTTACTTTTTTATCAGAGCAATTTTTTTTTCACTATTTATGAAAAAAAAAAAAAAATGTTCCGAAACGTCGAACCGTGTTATGAATAGTACTTGGGCTGAAGGTATAGCTCTCGGAATAGTTAACTGAAAATAAATCTTGCGAAATTACCGGTGTAAAATCATTTTATTGCAAATAGTTTCCGTTTCAGCATGTAATAATCCATTTTCAATTTGACCGTTCCCCATCCAAGAGGTTTATTAAGAAATGTGTCAGAGAGAAGCAAACGATCATACAAAGTAAATTGGATTGAAATGTTCATGTCGATAAGTAATAACACTAGCCTGTTAATACACTAGCACTACTCGATAGGAAATCTAATGTGTCGGCCAAAATTTCTCATATATAGATTGAAAAGTATCGTCTATATCAACCTAAACCTCTCTTTGTTTCGGCATAAGTTGATATGGTTTACCTTTTGAACTTTGTTACTTTTTTCACAAAAAAAATAGAAATAAAAAAGACGGCGTGGCCAGCTTGCCTTGGTTTCATATCAAATATATCTAAATAATTATTATTTTAAGAGAATTTTGGCAACCATCACTTATTCCTAATCTATGGACTGTTTTGTTACTCAAAAGACACTCGTTAAGAATGTATTGCTCATTCCATTGTGTCTTGTTATAATTTTGGCTCATTACATCATTTGGTTGTAATATTTTTAATGGCTTTTCTGGTCATTCTGTTTTGTATTTAACTAGAACGCTACTTAATGCTGCTGACGGAGTTTTACTACTGACTATTTATTATCATTTTAGTTTTGCTACGCGCGTTTTTTTTTTTAAATAAATGCCTATTCTAATGTATGGATTACCTATACTTCTTAGCTCATAAATCAACGTTAAAAAAATGTCGGTGTCTTTTTAGAGAATACATGTACAGAATTTCCAAATTCCAGTCACATTGAATTTCTGATATCACACAGCAGAATTGTTTACTGCGGAAGCACCACTAGAAATATCTCAAACAATAGTTTTTTTTTGGAAAGCAAATAAAATAATGCCAGATAACACGAAAGGTTTTTTTTTTTCATTAGCCGCAATAAGGTCGAGCACGTATCTTATTAGCAGTTGCTTGAAGTCAACGAGGGCTATTTCTGACAAACAGTTTTAAAATCTAAAGCGGAAATAAGAACACTTTCGCAGTTGTCTTTTTTTAAAGCCGTCTGACATGGAATCTCCAAAAAGATGCTTTTGAATTTGTGTATTTGATTTTTCACTGCATTTATCCATTGAACTATACTAGCCATTCTAATGTTCTGGTACCTTGTACTAATCTGTACAAATTTATGCTTAATTGATCATGATAATTTTCTGAAATTAAATGCCAGAAATTGCCTGTTTATTGTGTATCGCATTCACATAGAGTATGGCATGCGATCTCTGTCATCTAATTATCCAGTCTGCAGTTGTTATCTTCAATGTTCATTCCAGGTTTCTCTAGATACTTGATACTTTTAGAGATTTAGAATAGTATATTTCAACAGATTGACGTTTTTGGTTTGACTAAATGTATGTTTATATGACGTGGTTGAGGCCTAAGTTAAAGATAAAGTAGGAGGATTTATAAATTAGATTATATTTTGATTAATCGTCCCACCCACTGCGACCAGATTTTATCTTAAGTTTCATCCACCAAGTTTAGGCTTTTAAGGTAGGTCAGTATCTTGCTCAATGAGATTGTTTTCAGGTCTTCTAGGGAAAGGCCCAGCCTTTCCAAAGGTTACATGCCTAATTCTTGCAGCGGCAAGCCAGTGACGTAAAATATGGTACATTGTCTTCTCGTCTTCTAAACATAGTTAGCACCCGGTGTCATTGGAGAGCCCGATTCTGTGTAGATAAGTGCTTTCTGAATTTGCAGTGACCTGTCAAGACGTAACAATCACCTTGATACTTTTACGATCAAATTCAAGCAGTTCCTTGGTTGGTGAGATGTACTCCTTCGCATACACCAAACTAGGGCAGTTGTTTTCTTTTTCTTTTTCTCATTTACCCACAATTCGATTAGCCACGGTAAAAACAATGCGATGGCAGCTTCTGGTTCTTGAAATTGTTTCGTAGCACCCTGTTTCGCATTTCTTTCTCATTTCCGAGAATGTGAGTGATTGCCGAACTACTCAGGTTAGGGATAGATTATTAACCATTCCCAATGTAATAATGTGTGTACTTTTTACCTATTCTATTAAAAGTTATCGCCAGTTCCCGTGATATTTTTCTCATGGTATGATTCTAATTTCCCAATAATAAGTGAAATAAAATAATTGTGGCGCCAAATATCTTCGAGTATCTTAAAAGAATGAAGGTTTTTTATAAAGAAAATATTGTAAATGTGAAAAAAAAATAATTTGGGACATGTGACTATAAATTATTGGAGACCTGTACGCAATATAAATCTATATCTTTTTGACAAAAGTATACCGTTCTGATTTACATTTAACCGCGCCTGTAATAGATACTGTCTTAACCGCCCTCGTTTGCCCTGTCATTGTCTTTCCTTATCGGTCATCTATAAAAAGAGGACCATCCTGCGCGTACATTGCATATGTACTCGTTTCGATTTATCTGTAACTGTTAACAGAATTAAGATTAAGAATTTAAATTGAGCAACTGTATAATGAAACAGTGCCTATAGAAATGTTCAGAAAAATCATGTGTGGAATAGTGAATACCTAGTCACGCGATGTAAACATTTGAAGGTGACTGTCACCGGCCATATATTATAATGTGACTACTGACTTTAATTTGATTTGCCTTGTAATCATAGAGGCGTGCAATTTGAGAGACATCGCATGTGAAGAACTTGTTAATCATTTTGTTATGCTTGTTTAAACACATAATACTATGGTTGGGTGTAAGAATATAGAGTGACCTCAAATAAAGTGCACTGTATACAGTGAAAAATTTTGAATATTGATAAAACAATTTGTCTTGTTAACTTGTTAAACTTAATATAAAATCACATTGTACCCATTATCCAGTTAATGTAGCAATTTAAGTTGCTGTGTTAACATATCCAGTTTTACAAAAAATATATTCCAATTCACAACAATTTACAGCAACTAATACCAAATGCATCATATCAGTAAGAAAGTGTTTAATAATTGAATAGCTAACACCTACATACACACTAAAAACATTGTCGGTAAAATTGCTATACAATTTTGGAACAATTGTCTCCCTCTAAAACCGTACAGGTATTTTAGTTTTAGAAGTAATATTTCTAACTATAAGTAATTCCTCTAAATTTGAATTCATTTGGCGTTTACTTGATGTAATTCCATATAATTTTTTTTTAAATGTAAATCATACAACGTAGTTGATGTGGATTTAATTCCTCTAAAGTTTTTTTCATGTAACCTGGAATATTCATAGTAAAATTCTGAAATGTGGGTAACTTCTCCAAGATTTTTTCATGTAGTTTGGAATACGCACAAGTAAAATTTTTAAAGTAGTGATAGTTTCTATAGAAGTTTTACTTGTTTAAAAGTAAATTACAAACAAAATTTCAGTATTTTTGATTTCTTTTCCTAACAAAAAGGAAAATATCGTCGAAATGAAA
Source organism: Protaetia brevitarsis (assembly GCA_004143645.1). Lineage (NCBI taxonomy): Eukaryota > Metazoa > Arthropoda > Insecta > Coleoptera > Scarabaeidae > Protaetia > Protaetia brevitarsis. Next base: position 1,681,859 of record RXPK01000255.1, read on the forward strand.
ATGCCCTGATAGAGTAATTCGATTATAATGCATAAAAAGCAAACAAAATATCAAAATTTCTAATGCTTACCCAAAACCCTTGCACGTCAGTTACCCGTTACCTTTCCACATTGGCGGTTAATTCATAAAAATCAAGAACCACCGTATATAATGGTGCTGTGATAAAAGTTCATAAGAAATATTTATCTGACAAGTAATAGATATTTAGATATTTTAGAATTTTTCAATAATAGATGAATATTTGATAACTCTGTTTCCCGTGTAGGAAACTTATATGGAGTATAGAAAGTTACTGTAGTGAAAAGGAGTACTGTAGTGAAATAGGAGAACAGCCATCTTCACGGCAATTTTTGTACTTGTAGAATATATTTAACGTATTATAGCCCAGAAAACCTTACTATTATATGTTTAGAACGTCATGACGTGATGATTTACAGTTTTGTAGTACAATTTTGACGTAAATCTACTACTGCTTTATCTGTAGCTGTACCGACTTTGTATAAAATAAATAATTTCTTTAAGAAAATCGTAAATACTTGATATCTCATATCCAAAAAGTATTTGTTTGCTGTTAAGGTAATGTGATTTTTCCAAGAAAAATTACCTAATTTTTTTAGTGTGTATACATACTATTTTTTCCGTTAGAATTAATATTCAGTTTTATGTAGTACACTGAGAAAAAAGAGAATATTTTTACATAACCAATGACGTACAGTTTAGCTAACCTATTCCCCAAAAACTAATTAAAAATTTTATTTTTCAATTTATATTTAAACATTCAATAAAGGATCTTTAGCACAAATACTATATTATTTTTGGAAGGTATTAAGTTAGCAATACACTTCTGTTGCATAATTAGTATTTTTAATAAAGGGAGACAAGAATCAATCCTACGCTGTTCTTATCAGTGGCAAACGAACACATAGATGGGAGCACAAATTTTCTCATAACTAATTCTAAGAAAGGATATAACGCGCGACGATGGTTAAAAATGGGAAAACGTATCGGTGTAAATAAAGCTTTAAATGTTAAATATATGGTAATTGTAATATATGAGGATCGTATGATAAGTACTTTTTACCTATGCCTACATTTTGTAAAATGATATAATTTTGGCTATAAATCTAATATCTTAGGATATTTTATTTATTTATTTATTTTTAGTTTGGGAAGCTAACAGGCGAACCCAAAAGAGCTTCCACAAATATAGACATATATTACATTATTATACGTTTAATACAAAATTAATATATAATTAATATTTAAATTCAACAATGATAAAGCTAATACAGTAAAGAAAAAATTGAAAAATCGATTAAGAAAGTGTGAGAAAAAAGTAGATCGAGAAATTAGAAACAATTTAGAATAATATAGTGCGGTAACGGTGGACAACAGATGATTTATATTGCCGTAGACTCTGATGAAATATATCAATATCATTAACAGTATTATTATATGTGAGGGTGGTTCGGTAAATAGATGAATTTAATCCAATATTAGTTCTCTGAATTTCGCAGTAAAATGTACCAGATATTCGAGAATTCAATCTCGGGACAGTAAAGTAAAGACGCGATGAGGCTAGGACTATTAAATAAGTTATTCACTAATTTATAAAGCACTACCAATCCGTTAACATGACGTCTGTTTTCAAGGGTAAGTAGATCATATCTCGAGAGATCAACATTGTAATTGTAGCTAGCAGTGAAAAATTTAAAGTTTAAATATCTAACAAATTTTTTCTGCACTTTTTCAATCCTATAAATGTATGATTTATACAAGGGATTCCAAATGATACTACCATAATCGAGCGTATTAATTACTAGAGATTTATAAAGGCTAATAATACATTTTATGTTTTGAAAGGGTTTTGATATACGAATTATGAAACCGAGATTTCTGAATGCTTTTCTAACTATGTTATCAATATGAAACTGAAAGGATAATTTGGAGTCAAAAATTAGGCAGAAGATCATTAATTTGAGTGACTTCTTGTATCTTATTATTATCAATAGTGTAGTCAAACTGGTGACATTTTTTTTTCTTAGTAAAACGTATGAATTTGCATATGGTTCTTTTATTATGTTAAAAACATTGTGTTTAGTCTGATAAAATAGAAATCTATGAAATTACATACCAAAATTTTGCCTTATATTTGATTCAAAACGTTACACATTAAATGAAAAATTAATGAAAGAAAAATTTAAAATTGAGCACGAAAGTGGATAGATATAATAATTTTTTTTTAATAGACAAACTATAGCATATTTGTTTCTAAAATATTTAGTTATAGGTTGTTTTATTGAAAGCGATTTTAATTTTTTTTCATTACCTATAGTTATCTCTGATGTGTCTATACAAATATGGCAGTTATGTATAACAAGGTAGATCGTTTATGGGCACAAGAAACAATAGAGGTCCCAAAAGGGATCCTTGTGGTAATTCTTGCTTGGTGGTTATCCACACAAGTGAATTGCATCGTATCAGGATCTACTACTGTGCACTCATGCTTCTTGGATAGGAGGATAGGATTTGATCAATTGTTTTATTTCCTATACAATATAATATCTTTACACATCGGTGCCGGCACTAAAACTTGGAAAAAGTGCACTAATAAATCTTATTTTTTTAATATATTTATAATTTCAAGAAAAATTAACTTGTTTAATTTTTGGTTTTGACATTACCCACCAATGTTTTCAATTTTATTACTATAATCATCTATAACTAAATGTTAAAAAAGAATGGTGGCCCTCCCAGACAACATCTTGCCAATCATTTACTTGTGCTTACCGCCTATTTCTCCGTAAACATCTAGCTGCCGTAAGCTCGGTAACTACTTAACGAGATTAATAGTGGTTATAATATTTAGAACAGCCAGATGTATCATCAAATAAAAAGCAAAGCAAACTTTCAGTGATTACGTCACTAATACTGCTTGCTATAAGAAATTTTCGGAATATTTGTTCCATATAACAATTCTTGTAACATATAAATATTGAAAAATCCTCAAAGTAAAATTTGAAAGAACAGACAATTTTAATTTTGTCTGATGCATAAAAAAGTTTCGATAAAATGTTTTCGAATGTGACTTTCACGGATAAAGTAACTTCAGGTGCTTAATTTTATAAATAAGTTTTTCAAAGTCAACGAGATCTTAAAAAGAAATATTTCTTTTTGTGAATTGTAAGCAATAAAAATTTTATTGTAGAGCTACTCCTTTGTAGTTTCTCGGTTACAATTTTAATTAAAACCTTTAACATCTGCGCAAGGATACTGTTTTTTTTTCTCTCCTCCTACAGAAACGTTATAATTTCATACTTTGAGATTAAATCTCTGAAGCGTTCCAAAAGAATGCCAGCGGAATTTCTTTGGCGTAAAGAGATCAATCAGAAAAGGAGTTCAAAGCGCCCTCGCAATGACAAAAAAACCGGAAAACAAGGGACACGATAGTATTTTAAATGCCTGTAAGTTAAATATTTCCATTATTTTCCCGTTGTTTAAGCTTTATAAACCGTTTGTGGGGTATTAGAAAACGTCCGAGCCGAAATGAAAGCAACATTTTCCTGTTGTTCGTTTTACGCTCGCGCGAACTAAAATAACCGTCTCTCGCTATTAGATGGACTACTTCTTCCTGGGATAGTTCCAAATGAGTCGGCGTAAAGCATTTTTATTACGGTTTATAACGTATTCGAAGGGTTGAGATCGTAAATTTCCGCCTACAACGCTGAAAAGACGACCAGTATTTTCGCGCAGATGGAAGCGTGGCAGACTTTTTTTAGACTAAACATCGTCTTCCGACGTAATTATTAGTAGAGTGTTATGGCTTCTGCCTATTCTCAGCCTACTTGTTGCGTTGCACTATTGCTCCTTCACGTTCCTAATGAAAAGAATGCTGCCGAAAACATAAACAATCAGACTGTAAATTACCGAGAAAAAATATATGAACTCACATTGCGAGAATAAGATATACAGGGTGTTTTGAAACATCGTTTAAAGATTTTAAGGACATGTAGTACGATCGAAAATAAGGTTAAAAGTCATAATAAACATATGTTCACAAATCAACCGTTTACGTGATAACAGTAAATGTTCCTAGTAGTACATGGATATAACATATCCCAGTAAACAGGTGGTTATCACCTATTGTTTTATGACAGTTTAATTTGACGTTTTGTGCAATTTGCACCAATTACAATGGTTGCGTATTCTAATGCTGAAATGAGCAATATGGTGTTCCTGTACGGTCGTGCTAATGGGAATTGTTTACAAGCACGTCGCTTCTATGCTGAAACGTTTCTTGATCGCCAACTGCCTTCGCATGTGATGTTTCAGACGGTGTTTCAACGAGAGAAACTGGTTCGTTTGAGAAGCGGTCTTGTGATACTGGACGGCAGAGAATAGCATGTACTCCACAGATAGAAGATCGAATTTTGAATATTATTGATGAAAATCCCGAAACTAGTGTTAGAAGAATTTCGACTCAAGCGCGTGTAAGCAGCAATCTTGTTTGAAGAACTCTTCATGAGCAACTCCTACACCCTTACCATATCCAACGGGTACAAGCCCTTACTGCTCCGGATTATCAACCGAGAAGGGCTTTTTTGTGAGTGGTTTTTGTGAACAGCTGCTGATCGGCCAGATTTCGCTGATAAAATCCTTTTCACTGATAAAGCTGGTTTTACTAAAAATGGAATATTTAATTTCCACAACAATCACGTTTGGTGTGATGAGAATCCTCATGCTACTGTTGAAGCCAGGCACCAGCAACGTTTCTCTCTTAACATCTGGTTAGGCATGATAGGGGGAACGGTTGTTAGGACCGATTGTTTTGCCACAACGCTTAACAGGTCCTGCATACATCGAGTTCTTGGAAAATACTTTACCTGAACTTTTGGAAGATTTACCTATAAATCTAAGACTGAACCTTTGGTTTATGCAAGATGGAGCTCCATCGCACTTTACGCGTGCTGTTAGGGAACATCTTAACAATGAATTTCCTGGGAGATGGATAGGGCGAGCAGGTTCCATTGCTTGGCCTCCAAGGTCTCCCTATGTAAACCCGTTGCACTTTAGTATCTGGGGTTATTTCAAAAGTTTAGTGTACGCAACACCGGTAAACGATCTTCCAGAGTTGCGCCAACAAATAGAACACTGTTGCCAGATAATACGAGAAAAACCCTTGTTTTTTGAAAGAGTGCGCGCTTCCTTTGAAAGCAGATGTAGATCCTGTGTCGAAATGGAAGGACGCCATTTTAAACATCTTTTTTAGTTATAATCTATTTTATGTTAAAATGCAGTAACTTGCAATCTTAATAAAAACCGCTAAAGCAAATTTATTCTGCAATTGCGATAAAATCGCTGTTATCTCTTAGACAGTTAATTTGTGGACATATGTTTATTATGACTTTTAACCTTATTTTCGATCGTACTACATGCCCTTAAAATCTTTAAATGAAGTTTCAAAACACCTTGTACCTATGCCAGAAATACGAGTTAACGTGTCCGCATGTAGATGTCGTTTCCGATGTGAATACGATTATTATTAATGTCTAGGAACAGTTCATGCGTATGTTCGGCTTATTTCATAGAATATACAGAATATTCATTTAAAAACGATTCACCGTTAATAAGTCAAAAACGCTAACGATTGTAAAAATCGCAAAGACACGTCGACTTTTATTTCGAGGGAGAAACATTTTTACTGATCAGCGCATACCATGTGTTGCCGCTCTACCGGGTGAAAAGTTGCAAGCAGTTAATTGCATTCTGAACGACTGGAAATGGGAATGCGCAAGGCACAAGACCGCAGCACAGATTTAAATAAATAAAATGCTCCTACTATTCTTTTCCTCCGCTATTGTTGGTCTGAATAACAGATGAATAACCAATTGTCTAAGCGAATTATTGTAAACACAATTTATGAAGTTTGCAAAAGTAATATTAAATCCAACATTGCATTTGTGTTAGTGAAAAGGGAAATAATGAGATAATACTCATTTGATAACTAAAATCTACTTACCCTTTTTTTTATATCGGAGCATCAGTTAATGTAAACTATAAACTACAGTGACAGGACTCATAAACAATATCAAAGGAAAAAAAAACAATGAAAAAAGTTTTAAAAGTCAATAATCAAATAAAATCACAATCATAGATTCTAAAAAAAAAACCTAATAATAGTAAATAAAGTATCTATTCGTCGGTAAATAGTATATTATTGAAAAAATATCTCTAGACTTTATTCCACTAATGCACAAACTTATTTCGATATTACTGTCATTTTTCGCTGGGACTAGGCTATTTTTGTTATTTATTAATGTAAACGTTGTTTCAAAACGTCAGATGGTGTTACGAATAATAGTCGCACTAGGAATTGATCTTTTGGGATAATTTACTGCAAATAATATCACGTGTAACGTCTGCTGAATTGCCACCGTAAAATTGCTATCAAAAGATTTAAGGATTGTACCTCAATAGCCAGCAACGCCTTGTTACGAAATGAGCGAAATTACTCGAAGGCCGGCTAAACTTGAAGTGAATTACGCATCTCTAGCGAATCGTTCCGCTCACCTCGCAATAGACGGAATGAGGGCTATATTGAATCGATTAAAATGAAAAGATCGATGTAGAGATAACATTTTGTAGTAGTTAGACAAGGGTAGAGAATAGATTGGAGATGGTATATCGAAGCGTATATCTGACACACAATTGCCCAGCAGAATAACATGCGTATTTCGCGACTTTGTTAACTTATAGAAATCACGTTTTTCTTCTTTTTCATTTTATGGCAATCGACCGGTCGAAAGTGCGCTCCGCGAATCTCGCTAATGCCTTAACTTAAAATTTCGAACGACACTACATCATATTAGATTTTCTGATTCTACACTTGTCTGCAACAACTTTCATTAAGTATACTCCATACCGGTCTTAATACTTTGGAAAATATTGACAATAAATTTAAATTATCCGTCCCACTACCAATTTTCGCATATAATTTGCCTTCTTTAGGTGCATAGATAGAAATACTTAAATGTAATTTGCACTACAGCTATACCTTTTTCAATGGAACTCATTATTGTTTTTCCTGAGATTATCTATAAATATACATACATATTCTCATACTGCCTTGATCTGTATCGCACTATGTTCAATCCTTTATCTTGAAGGACCTGTAATTTAACTTTATTATCTTGATTTTAGGTATGACCAATTAAATAATACAACAATTACGTTTTCACCTCTGTGCCTCTAGAACGCCTGTGGAGCATATCATCTGAGGATCACAAGTTGCCTCCTCCCCAATGTATAATTCTGAGTCACACGGTATCCTACTTTATGCTATTTTTCTGCCGTTCTCTTTCAAGCGTTTCCCTCGCTTTCATCATAGTTGTGATTAAGACGTACATTGCTTTCCAGTTGTCTACGTTAGCTAACATTGTGCCTATCATGTTATTTGTGGCGATCTTTATTCCTAGTGACCTCTTTACGGTAGCTCTTAGTGGGATCCACTTCTCGCAGCTTAACAGTGCGTGCTCTGGTGTTCCAGCAGCCCACAATACGGGCATTTGTCACTCTTCGACAGCTTGAACCTTTTCCTGTACTTTCCGAAGTGTCCATGGCCCGTAAAGAATCGCGTTAAGTAGTAGTTAGTCATCCTATGTTTACAATTAACCCAGTTCCTAACGTCCGGTTCATTCCACTGCATGCTCGTCCCAACCCCATCTAATTATAGCGGGAATAGCTTGTTATAACAAAAATTTTGCTTAAATTAAAATCAAAATATAAAATAAATTACAAGTCTGTAAGTCTTATTTCGTCCAAAATACATATAGGTACACAGGCTTTCTCACGGTAGTCGTTCGTTAGAAGTTTCCGTGGTTAGAAGAAACTTAGAATCCTGAATTTTTGGGCTGTAGGCTTAGTCAAGATTCTCTTATAGTTTTGAATATTTTCCAGGGCGTACCACTTCCGGTTATGCCAAAAATCGCCATTAACTTCCTCACTTTAATGGAAGACCTAATATCTTATCTTATTTTTGGATTCCTGAAAAAAATCATAATGTGTTCTCTCTGGTTTGCCTATAACTATTTTCAACGGTTTCCTTGTTATTCCAAATTCTATCAAAAGCCAATGGAACTCCAAAAGTCCTATCTAGTAAACATTGGTTTTAATAGGAACTGAAACAATGTTGTTGATTTTATTTCAAAGAAGTTTAAGCCCACAGCTTCGTGAGGTATCTATTTACAGTTCTAATGATTTTGTTAGATTTCTCACGTACAGTTTATAATGGAGAATGTTGAAGAATATTCCATTAATGATTTGTTAAGTTTGTTTTATATGCATAGTACATGTGGATAAATTGTCGGGTTATGTGGACTAATGAATCTAAATTCAGAAGGCAAAAAAGTATAAACCGTCGAAATAATCACTACTGGGTATAATGGGCAGGACCATTTTAGTTTTAATGTTTTTTTTGTTCAATTATGGATAACAGAGAAGCATATGAAGTGTACGATAAAAATTTGAATGGTGCTGGATATCGGGAGATACTCAGAGAGGTTGTTAATGATTTCCTAAATGCTCTATCTGCACGTGATAGAGCAAGCAGTTGGTATTAACTAGTTGGTGCTCTCGCCTATCCCACTATATTTGTGCATTAGCAGTTGACCTTGATGTTCGAGGATCGGTGAATTGGCCTGCAGGGACCCTAGAACTAGCCATACAGATTGCCCTTGGATTTTCACCTCTGGCGTCATATAAAAGAATTAGTGTATTCTAGGCCTGTATATACTAGAGAGGAATTATTTAACCCGATATTCCCGATGCCTTCACAAATCTAAGTCCAGACGAAGTTCGGAGGTCTGTTACGCGAGGAGTATATGACAGTGTTATTCTCTGTTTGAACCAAACTGGCGGTCATACAGAACAATTATTGTAATTACTTCGGTTACATTAATGTATTATTTGTATAATGTACTGTAGATCATAAAAAAATATCACGTGAAAGATAGGACATGACGCTGGGGGATTCATTAGTTGAACGGGATCAAACGAGACTAACATTTCTCCGATTCTCCAAACCAGAGATGCATTGAGGACTGTCTTAAATATATACTATGGTTAAACGCTCTGCATACGCGAGGCGAGTGCGGCCCGTGTAAGCAGACACGTTCGACCACTGTATACATTATATTTGAATGAAATCTACTTTATTTCGCGTTAAATATGGACTAAATGATTTTATTTTGGGCAAAATTCATTTTAGGTAAGTCTTAGGACTTTGCTTAGAATAATTCTAGAATATCAATATTATACAAAATATTACTGGAATATTTAAAAATGTATACCTATTTTTAGAAAATTCTTTGCAATTCTAGGAATAGTTGTATGTGTATATAAATATTCTAAATATTTGCAGATAATAATTGCAATACGTAAATAACCTTAAAAGCATGTTTCAAGAATGTTCTAGAATATCTTCTGCTATCTGGGCCTGTTGTAATGAGGCTCGCACCATCTGTTTAGCTTTAAGACTAGTATTTGATCCTGTAGTTGATAAGCGTACATTCTGGCAAATACTTTTTTGGAAAATTAATATATTAAAAATCATTATATTTGTATCAATGCAATGCTTCTTTTCAGTGACACGTGTCTTAGCTATGATTTTAGTATTTTAAAAACAAATGGTATTATCTTAATTATTCCTCCTCAACGGTATTTTGAATTTCTATTTAATATTTTGGTTTCAATCTTGTTCGATCCATCATTAAATGGTAGTAATAGCCACTTTTTTAAATATTTATGCATTCGTTTCTTTGAAAATTTCATTGGATAAATTAATACGGGTTGTGACATATTTGGCTGATGCATCACGAACTTGCTACCATTAAATATGGATAAGTGCTCTCTAATGACTTGTAATTACCAAGGGTTTTTACAATTATTACGTAACGCGTTTGTTGCAGCGGAATCTTTTTACTTCCCTCTGTCAAATTTCTTCAATTAGTGCTTTTTTTATTTTGTTTCAGGTAAGAGTGCATACGTACACACCTTCACTGAGCGAGTTGGAACATGAAAACTTCTATGAAGTGAAGATAAGTTCGAACTAAAAACATGAAAATCCAGAGAGAAACTAGGTATTCCCACATATTTCTCTTACATCAACTATTTTCCCTGTTGCTAGATAGATAAAATGTAACTGCTTTTATGTGTTCTCCGCTTTAAGCTCATGTTACACCCAGCTTGAGTTTCAGACACGAATTTCTTTTCAATACTCGAGCTTTTTACGTATTGCTTGGGCATTTTGTAAAATGACACACTTAACCACAAATTTGATTTAAGCTAATACGTACTACTGTTTATCCAAAAACGAAATATTTCGTTTTACAATGGATTTCTCTGGGGAGCTGTTACATAGTAAGGAAGGCAATAAACAAGAAAATTGAAACTGCGGTTTCAAGAACTGAAAGCTAACCTACTCAGCCTCTCTTTATTTGATTATCCTCCGGATGGAGATGTTACAAAAAGATAATTAAATGTAAAGTCCCTATTCTGGTATGCTTTTGGGGATTGTATTCAGCTCCGATATGCAACTTTATTGCCATTTATTACTGACTTTTTTTTCAACGATTTTCTTCATTTTAATTTTAATTAATTTGCTTTTACTGACGAAATATGAGACAACCAACATTATTCTACCTATAACCTTCTTTTTTACAAATAAATTTGAGTATCTAAAAATAACTGATGTTTATATCAATTGTTTTGTAATTTACTTTCTTAAAACACTGCTGGCTTATTGTGTCTATTTTTAACTCATCCAAAGCAAGGTTCTTTATCTCTTAAAATGTTTTAGTTTCCAGTATAGCGGAAGCAGTGATTCTATTTTAAGGTTCCTATATTAACTAATTGCGTACGGAAATCTAGATAAGCTTTTGCAATTAGCGTTGTTTAACATGGAATGCATTGTATTTAGAAACTAAATATAACCATGCTTGATATTTAACTATTAATTAAATGTTTTTTAAACATTTACATACACCTGCTTCAGATTATTTAACTAATAATGTATCAGCTTAATCTATTGTCTATAGTTAGCAATATTTGCTCTTGTAATACTGGGGGCTTCAATTCCGAACTAATGGTACGCGTCTAATAGAGGCTGGTTGCGGATGAACGTTGATAAATTGCAACAATTGGTAAAGTATTTAAGTTAGACCGTGCACAGTGAAAGTTAGTGTTTATGTCTGGGTGCAGGGAATCCGTCTCCACCCGTCACCAGACGGTGGCATAACTCCAATTGTTAGGCTTCCCTGCAAATATAAAATTGTGCCCTCGTCTTCAAAGAAATGAAACATGCTATGATAAAATATTTATTAGACAAAGATGCTTTCATTCAAATTGAAAAACACAAAATAAGCTATATATTATAATCGAATGAATTATAAAGTGGTATAAGAACTATAAAATTAGAAGCATAAAAAAATAGAAAATTAGAATCTATAATACGGAATACAAGTCACAAAAGAATAGGAGACAACACCAAATTACAACCTCCAATAAAAGTTAATAGATTTAAATAATTTATAAACTTATTATGATACTTGGAAAAAGAAATATGGAAGAAATATTTGAAATCTAATTAACTTCTTCGCCTAATATTACGATTTAAATATTTACTTTAATACAATGTTTTTTTCTTTGAAAATATGTAGGATGTTCATTTTTCCCCAAAAAATATTTTTTATATATATATTAATTCTTTAGCTGAAATGTATAACAATATTTTACGTTTGTTTTAATACAACCAACAAAAAAAACTTGTATAAATCTTCAATGGCTGCAAAATACTTCAATTTCCTTTTGATTTTCCTTACTTACATTCTTTACTACAATAAGTAAATGCATTTGGTTCGATACCACTTTTGTGCACCTGAGTTTGATATTTCTGCATATCTAGTAAGCTTATTTGATTTGCTCTAGAAAGGTAAACTCTGAGAACTATAATAATGATATCTAATAATGTATGCCCATGGACAATGATCACGGAAAACAGTTTAGAACCGCGGTGATTGAAAAATAACCATTTTTCACATCTCTAGTAGTATAAATCCTGCGGCAATTTTGGGGTTTCAAAGCTTTAGGTTTCTAAGAAAGTTCTTCAGATGATATAACATGATATTAACTTTATCTTAGTTATTTAATAATTCAAAAAGTAGCACTAAAATAGATACATATGTTCAGCTTTCGGTCGCTGTTCTTTTTAATTTCGCTACGATCTTATATTAAAAGCGCAAATGAATTCCATATATTTTGTTGCCGCCAGCTAAGAAGATATAAACATAAAGTTTTTCTTCATTCAAAAAATTATATACTTCATCCTTATATATTAAAAAATGTATGTTTTAATTTACGAAACAGATGGTGATATTTCCACTATGTCCTCTTACATTTCGTAACTTCATGCGTGTTATTTTTTGCAGATAAAAGCTTTGAAAGATGACTACTTAATAGTAATAGTCTTCTCTTGTCGACTTCACCACCCACTAGCCGGAACCGACTTACTAGCTTCTCTTAAGTTTTTACTGTGCACACTTTTACAGCAGCTAATCAGCAATCACTGAGCACAAAAACTTCTACTGTACGCGTACCCTAATTAATTATGAAAACAGTTTATAAGATGGATTACTCAAATAAGTATAGCGGATGCTGATGAAGTACCTATGTAAAATGGTAATAGTTAAATCTAGTGTGAAAATTCGGATTAATTGGCGTTCCGGCTCATCGGCGTTCTTGCTATATGTACCATTTATGCTATAGGTAGAATTAAACTGTCGAAAGAACGTTACACGCTGCCTTTTCTTTTCTCCGCAAACATTTCAAATTCAATAATTGCACTTGTGCTCGCAATCACCAATGTTATTTTTAACGTGGAAAGTACTTAATTAATTATGGACGTTTTATCTATGTGTAGTTATAGTAACGTCACTCGTCACCATTACCGTTCTTTGGGCGCCCATAATTTTGGTTTTCATATGATTAGTGATCGTAAATGACAGACTTGTGAATACTTGTCATTTACGAAAGTTTATGGTTATCATTTAAAATTTAACTTGTGTATACTTAATTACAATAAATAAAAAAGTGGGGGGTAAGAGGGCCCGGGTCCTCCGTTATATGTGTTTTCCGGCAATAATTTGCATCATCGTTGAGACTATGTAGTATACTTCAAATTATGTTCTAAAAAGAAAATTCTATCTGCTATCGTTTAAGAGATATTTCCAAAAACTTAAAAATCGTCAAAATTTTGTGTAGGCTGTACCCTGAAATGGGCTATTCGGCCGCTAAAAAAAAAATTGTGTTGTTCTTATATCAAGGTACTCTTTCATTCTGTAGAGTTTCATCTTTTTTTGAATTTACGGTTGCCAGTGTTCCCATGTCAGTACTAAAATGTCCCTTAAAAGAAATCTTCAGCTTCTTGTATTTTTTTTTTATAAGGCTACCTGGGGCGCAAATTACAGATTTGTTATTCATTTTCGATAAAATTACGAGTTTTCTAGTCGAGATCATTCAAATTCCAACATATCCGAGATTGTTTAAATAATATTGTCTTAGCGCATAGACTAAAATTTTGTTTGAGTTTGCATTGATAAAAATTCAGTTGCAACTTCGCAAAAGTCAGACACTGATAAGAAACCTGGAAAATTCATTAGGAATATTGCACTGTTTTATATTGGAGAAGACATATTCTGTGGTAATATTAAAGCGATAGACAGTAATTCTTTTGCTACAAGACAAAAATTCATAATTCGCAGTAAAAATTCATGTGCTTTTGATGTAATATTACACCAGTGGATGAGCATCAGTAGTAGAGGTAGTAATTTCTTGTTAGATGGCATAAAAGTTCATAATTCGTATAAAAAATTCATGCACGGATCAATAGTTAAAAAAATTGCCATTGATGCATGAGTGTTAAAATACGTTAAAAAAAATTAATCGTTCTGGCGCATTTTGAGAAAGACTCTTCTGTAATTGCATATTTTTGATAGGAAAATCACACATTTATCAAAACAAATCTATTTCTTTTTTTTTGGGAATCCTGAATAGTCTTCATCAGAAGTTTCACGAATAAGGCTCCAGCAGTTTTCGCCTAACATCTTAGTGAGGCTCTTTCCTTTGTATCAGGTTTCATGAGCAACTATTGATGGAATTCCTCTCCATTTTCATCTGAAACTTGCCCCAGGTTCTCGAAGAAGAAATCAATATGATTATACGGCTGTAACGGTACGGGTTTTCTTACCTGGAAACTTTTGGGGGTGGTCAGCCCAAATTCATTCAAACTGAACTAAGCCCCGTTTTACAGGTAACCCCACCTGCTCTTTTGACCGACGAGTCACCGCTGGAAAACAATCTTTTTGTTCGGTAGCGATTGGTTTTAGAAGATTTAGCCAAAGATATTTTCCAACGGTATTTTCCTCAGTCAGTCGAAGCAGGGCTGTTAGTTAGCCTGAAGATTGTCGACTTCCCCACCTCGTCGGCTTTCTCTTTCCGAATTGACTTCCCCTCAAAAACTTGACTAAGGGTACAAATTGAACCTCTATTTTTTATAGCGAAATAATAGAGTGTCTATTTTTTTACAATTATATATTGAATAAATTGAAACAATAGAATTAAATCTAACAAGCTAACAAAATCAATAAAGTAACAAGTAAAAAAAACAAGACACAATTAATATTTTATGAATATTTTAAAATTTTATACAGTTGTTTAACATAAGCACTGAGTAATTTTTATTTTAACAAATTATTTATTAAGGGAGAGAGAGAGAGAGCGAATGAGTTACGGTTTTTACATATTTGCAATGGTTAGTTTTAAGCGGAATTTTCGAACATCTTACCAACAAAATATTTAAGGCACAGAAACTTTACACAGCACACACAAAAATTTAAAAGAAAAGGGGGTTTTCGAATGGTTTTAGCACAAAAACAGAAACACTACTCGAGGAAAGCTTTGCTTCCTTTTCTTGAATTTTCAAGCTTATTTTAATTCCAAATTTAAATTTTAAGATATGGAAACGCCCGGTAAGGAAGGGGGTAACGCGTGCTTTTCTGTAGCTGAAACGGACTCCGCGAACTAATTAATTCAAAACAACAATGTTAAGGGTTTTTACAAACTTTAGTTGTGACGTCATTCCGCACCGATTACTAGTTCCGCTTCTTTTTACAAGAGGGCGCAAGAATGATAGCTGGCGTTATTTTTCTCAACTTCAAACGCCCTTCTGGAGAGTAATGTGGGATTCGCTGATCAGCAATTGTAACATACAATAGACAAAGAAGTAGATAAAATTTAAAATAAATACCGTATTATCTTATTTAGGCGAGATTTTAAACAAAATAGACTGTTATTACGCTGCTTCAGCAAATGCCACAGTACTTATCATCAACGTATTAGTAAAATGAATTTAAATACTTTGTATTATACCGGATGGAATATCGAATTCTTACACGGCATATGAATTTTTTATTACATCAATACGTTTAATTTGTTAAACGCGTCATATCTTTCACTACTGGTTCTTTATAGTTGTCAGCTCGTTTGTTGCCTAAAACGTTTTCTGCAACAAGCGTGATGCATTTCCAAATAAGTTTTTTTACGTTTAGTTTAACCCATCGCTATACCTTACTGTTATATTTTAATTAAGTATTTTCTTGAGGTCTAACACAATATTGATACCATAATCATTGTTTGACCTGACCAGCAAAACTTAAAAGCAGATTATGGGGTCTGTACAGCACACAGTTCTGGAAAGATAATGGCGAACACGAAGATCGTTTTTCGTATTGTGGCGTGTTATTATTTCCAATAAAATTATTATTATAGTCATTTTTAGACACTTAGAGTGAAAAAAGTACATATTATTGTGTTCAAAATAACAAAATTCATGTCTGTTATGCAAAAGTGTAAAAAACTTGAAAATATTTTAAAATGAAAGTAGGTATCAAATTATTGCAAACTTTGAAAAGTTTCGAGTTTTCGTTAAAGCCGAAAAATTCTAACTCACCGGTTTCATAGAAAACTCTATAAAATGATAAACATTTTCCAAAAATTTTTGATCACAGGTAATGCAATGAGTTTTTCATTTCCGTTATAATTCTCTATAAAGTTTTATTATTTCCTTTCCAATTGCATTGAATAGATTTGCGCTTGGCTTACGAACGACTTGCTATTATAAACGTAAATAAGCCACCGTCCACGAATTGCTTTTGCTTAGGAACGATCAGTCAATAACTTGTTGCAACCCTGATTCTATTGTTTAAAATCGTGTCGTGATTTCAATGAATAACAAGTAATTGATTAATCCTTAGCTAAAATGCGTGCTCTAAAAATTGTGTCCGCACTTTACCCGCACAATAATTACTTTAACCAGCTGCAAAGTGGGTAGCGTGCCCCAGAAGAGACGGAGCGCAACCCATTTTTCCGCTTTTACCGCTCAGAACCCTCGCTGCAGATGATGAAGTTAAATCAATCGCCTATAGGGAATCTGATGTACAGGCGTCTTCCGGCCTTCCCGCTAAGACCGCGTCAGCACTTAGGAAGGGTTGCCCCCATTTCGATTTCTTCCTCTCCGCCTCTCCGCAGAGGGCCGATAGATGAGAGTCTTCTTGATGCGACTGAATAGGTTCCATTCACGGAAGCTCTTAGGAGAACGCCGCTTATCACTAACCGGTTTGTTGTGTCGGATCGAGAGAATATAATAATGCATTTCGGCAAGCTTTTCTTCACAATTTGAATGTCGCGTGTCATAAAACGAAACGGGAATGTGGTTACTGGCAAGAGAACATACAACAATTGCGAAATACTAATTGTTTGAAATACAATAGACTAAGTATCCAGCTATAGAAACGATTGGTAGTAAATCTTGTTGTATACATAATATGTGACGCTCGCGTCTAGCCATTCGGTATGTAAAACGGTGGATTGTTATAGGTAATAAATATCATCTACGAGTTCAATCAATCTTAACCAGTCCAAAATCCTGTTCATACAGGAGAAAAGCTATCAGATTTGATTGGACGTTTTATAGCGAATGCTGATTTGTTTTTGCGGAATCCAATTGAAAGTTTATTTTTAATTCCGCACAATTTATACCGTTGTTCTCAATATGTATAGAAATTTTGTATTTCACAAAATCCAATTTGCCTTTACTAAATTTATCGATCAGTGACAAATTAATTGCACCTTCTTTCCACCACAAAATATGATGTATGAAAATTTGTGAAAAGGAGCTTCTCACGTGCTAGATTGTGTATGTAGTATTTAACATTTTCCATATTTTATAATGTTTAACATTGCTCCGAATCGAGCAAGCAACCCGGGCGGATCGCTCGTTTTTTTTTTTTTAATGTGAGGTGTAAAGGCACCTACAAAAATGCGATGATCTAAGTTAAAAAGCAAGAAATATCGTTTCAACAATTTCATCGTTTCTAAATTCATTTACTACTTTGAATGAGGAATGATCCTTCGTAACGATTTTATCGATTTATAAATTATCTACTATTTGCAAAAGAATAAAATTTTCGATATACCACGTGGCAGCAGGGTACAGTTGAAGACCGTGAGGACTGATTAAGAAGGGAGTCCAACGCCGTGTCCAGGTCACAATAACGCGGAGCCAAAATTACCGAAAACATCCTGAGAGCGCAAATCTAGTTTTGGGCACTCCATACGGTACTCACGGTAGCCAAACCGGATATACACCATCAACTAAGTCCATTCTTCATTCAATAAAATATTGTCTATTTACATTACATATTTAACGTTAAACGTTTTACCTTTTTTGCCAATTAATTTCTTAATCTGTAATTTCATTTGATAGATGTGCATTAATTTCCAATTCATAGTTTAATTAATTAACTGTTCATATGTTGCTTTTTTATTACACTAAATTGTTGTATATCCAATGTGAAAAAGCACTTCTTAGTTTTCAATTTACTATGTCATATATTTCTTCATGCGATAATTAAATATCTTTTATCATGCATTTATATTTATATATTGATTATCTTTTCATATTCTACTTATTTTTTACTATTACTTGCTGTGTATATATAGGCTGGGTCACCACATTCGCGTTGTCAACCATTGGTAGTTTACAATTATTCGCGTTGGTTTATATACGAAAAGTGGTAACCTATTTTTTTTATTAAGAGTTATACAGGTTCGGAAGGACCATATTTCAAAATTATTTTGAAGTATACAGGGTGACTCAAAAAAAATTACACACCAAAGTTGTGAAAAATTATATGGAACACCCCGTATATTATGACATATTTTGATAGTACAGACTAAATAAAGGCAAGTTAGTGTTAGCTTTCTTATAACTAACTCAACTCGTTTACGAGATAATTGATTATTCTTCAAAATGTAGACCAAAATTTAAGAGGCACTATAAACTTTAAACTATATTTTTTTTTTAACTAATGCATTACACTTGATAACAAAATAAAAGTAATGCAAAAAATTATACAAGGTGAACAAAAACATACTTTTAATTTTCGCTATCTTTAAAGGCAAGTAACTTTCTTATTTTAAATGGAAAACCCTGTATTTATTACCTTACTTAGATTCTAATTTTAACGATCTTTAAGATTGTATTAATGCTTCCTATACCTATCTGTTATAGTTTCTTAGTTTTAGAATTTTCTATTTCAAATATTGATTCCTATCAATTCTTTTTCAAAAGTAGGCTTAGACAAAAGTATTGCTATTATTCATTACACACAAGAGTCATTTGACAATAACAGAACTTGTCAGTTGCACATCATTGATGTTCATGGTTATTTAAAAAGCATTTTAATTATTTACAATGAGAAATTATCCTCAAGCAGAAAGGATTGGTATGATTTTAATAATTGGAGAGTGTGAAGAAAATTGTTTGCTAGCATCAAGGATTTATGCGCAAAAATATCCTAGCAGACGCCATCCCGATAAGCGTTCTTTAGAAAATTTGCTGCAAGTATTCCAAAGTTCAGGAAGTGTGTGTTATAAGAAAACAGAACGACAAAAACCGATTACCGGAAATGAAGGAAATAATATTTTAGTTATCGAATCTCTTGCTGAAAATCCGCATAAAAGTCAACGAAAAATAAATGAAGCTACAGGGATAAGCAGAGGGAGCTTCAGAAGAATTATAAAAATGAACAAATTTATCCATACCACATACAATTGCATCAAGGGCTTTTGGAAATAGATTATGATCGGCGGCTTGAATTTTGTTTATGGGTTCTAGAAAAGTTAGAAGATGACGAAAATTTTCTCGATAGGTGTTATTTTCGAATGAGTCAATTTTTCATAACAGCGGATTAGTTAATAGACATAATTTTCATTATTACAACGACGAGAATCCCAATTTCTTTAGAACCCTAAATCGTCAACATCGATGGTTTGTTAATGTGTGGGACGAAATAGTTGGAAAGCACGTGAAAGGGCCATACTTTTTGGTGGTTACTTGAATGGTGCCATGTTTCTACTATTTATAAAATATAACTTAGCAATACTTTTGGAAAATATACCTATTAATATTCGACAAAGACTTTGGTTGGAGGAAGGAATTAGATAAGCAGTATCCCAACAGGTGGATAGGCCGCGGAGGTTCACAAAATTGGCCAGCAAGATCTCCAGAACTAGCCCAGTTTTTTTTTTTTATGGCAATATATTAAAAATATTGTTTATGACATACCACCAAGCACACCCGACAATATGAAAGAGCGAATAAGAATGGCGTTTCGATTCATAACACCAAATGTTTTGAGTCCTGTAAAACACTCATTTTAAGAAAGAGTACGCTTCTGCATTGAATCCGATGGCCATCATTTTGAACATTTTTTAAAACATTAGCAGTTTTTAACATATCATTTTATTCGTTTTAATAAAGTACATTTCTGAAGTTTACTTAGTTATGACTTTTAATTAGTATGTAGGAAAAGCCAGTTGAAAAGTTAGGCTGATTTTATTATCGTCTATCTATGTTGAATAATAATAGCAGTTTTGTCCATGCTTACTTAAAAAAATAATGGCTAGGAATTAATATTTGAAAAAGGAAACTATAAATTATTTCGTATAGCCGTATTTCGTTCGGTAATTGTACTCACTCTCCGGAGGTGGCGCGACATCACTTCTGCGATCTCCGTGATTTTGTTACGCACATTTTGATACGCCCTGTATAATTTACTCGTCAAAGTATTAATTTGTATAAACCGAATACGTTTCTTTTGGTAAATCTCAAATCAGACGTTAAATTTCTAACGCAAACCCCTGTACATACTCTTTCATATGTTATTATTTCCAACCGTCAAGAAAATTGTAAATTGAACCGTGAATTTGTGTATTGTTATTGTATTTCTGTCAAACAAATTTACTACCTGTATATATTTGTGTATGCGTATCCTTTCTTGTCTTGCTGTTGTTTTGAGGAACAAAAACAACGATTTATTTCACTGGAACACGGTGAAACAAATCGTCAATCATTTATTACGTACATCAAAGATTGGACATTCTCTAACACTCACAGCTACTTCTAGACGGTTAATTTAATTAATTTAAATTATTGTACAACGTTTAGTAAGTACGCAATATAAACAAACATCTTCGCGCGTATTTACGATTGGACAAACTGACAGCCGCTACTAGCTCCGCCACGGAAGATTTGAGTACTACGCTTCATCTGTTACGAGGATCACTCATAAAGTTCTTAAGCGAAACCAAAGGTAATAAGATAAGCGTATTTCTAAAGAGTAAGTTGGTTCGAAAGTAATTACGCCAATTATATTAAAGCGAAGGCACACACAAGCAAAGTAAACTAACACAAGTAAATGTCGTTACACTGCATCGATCTGAGCATTCCTGGATGACCTGTGGATATTTTGATACCCTAGTACTTCTGTTTGCTTGTGTCTGGCTTTCAATATAAATAGAGCATATCCTTTTCTTCACTAATCTCACATATTTATGTGAATGAATGTTTGCTCAAAAAAAAAAATAGTACGATATGTGTATAAAAGTGGAAATGAAAAAATCAAGCTTGGCACTGTTAAGGCGTGGGGCCACTGGACGCGAAGCGAAGCGAAGCTCAGCGAAACTAATTTCCTTGAACATTAGCTCCCATGTAATCTTACGCAGACGCGGCAACTAAAGCTAAGCGAAGCGAAGTTAGGCTAGCGAAGATGCGCGTATGATTACATGAAAGCCAATTTTCAAAGAAATTAGTTTCGCTGAACTTCGCTTCGCTTCGCGTGCAGTGGCCCCGCGCCTTTAGAGAGCCACCATAAGAGAGCGGAAAACAGTTTATTGTTTAGAGAGGCTAAAATTTAGTTATTCTGCTAGAGTTTCAATTGTAAAAAAAATTACGGTGATTCAGCCGTAGATTTGATGGAATCTTCTCGTTGGCGTCGTCGATAAATTGCGCTACTATATATAATTTAAACTTTTATCTTTCATAACAGCGCCAACCGCGTGAATCCGGAAAATAATGATAGAAATTTCGAAGACAATATTCGCTCCCAGATGTCGGTGATTCAGAGCACACAACGAGTTCTAGAAACTCTCAAACTTATATTGTTTATTAGGATGATTATATGTATGAGAAATTGTAACATAATATTTGAATGTTCATATTATTTTAGGACTTTAGGTAGTTAAATAAAACGATTAGAATTATAAAACGCTGGCTAGATATACCCTAAATAGATATTTCAAGCTTGCTACTTTTCGGGGCCATAAAAATTGTTGGGATACACGAGAGTAATGTAAATATAACGTTCCTTTAAAAAAGAGGAATTAATTTTGAATATTCTCATTCTTAAGAATAAAAGGACTTTGTCAAATAATAGTTATTTATTCATTATTTATATTAGTTTTTTTCTCTATTGGTAACTTTTTATAAAAGAAGTAGATAAAAGTTTATTGTGGTAGTCCTAGCTACAGATATGAAATTTTGCATATAGAGAAATTGTCGCATAGATGGCGCATCTCCTATTTCATGCCAGTAACAGATAATATTTCGCACAAAATATGCTGGAAACTACGATCGTAACATACTAATCTGGTATATTTACTAGAACAACATCTGATAGGAGTCATCGCCATTGAAAGGACGATTTCTTTAACGGCACACTAGAGTGCTCTCTGCACTAGAGTAACTCTCAATACAATACTATTAGGATTTACAACATTCTAGCGGCAAATCCCCTCCTTAGTGCATGGGTTTTTGGAGATAACTCATTTTCATTTCGATTAAAAGTAATCACGGCATTTTGTTGTGTTTACGCTTAAGTCTAAAATGAATAAATGTTATAAGAAAAGGAAAAACCTCTTTAATCAACATGCTTACGGTTTTCTGCCAATCTGCATAGTTCAAATAAAGAAGACTTGAATCAACTATCAATATCTTTCACTTAAAAGAATAAACTGTTTCAACGAAAAATATATTATTTCCGAAGAAATGCGTGAATTTAGAATTATATTCTTTTTCAAGGAAACACCAAATCATGTTGGCCATATAGAAAACGTAAAAACTGTTGGTTTAATGCAATTCCTTTTAAATGAAAAGGATATTTCTCTCAGTGTGCCCGTATTAAAATTAAAATTACGGTGAGTCCTCAATTACTGGAAGAAAAATATCCTTTGCCTCCTATTGAGTATTTATTTAGTAAGCTACAGGGTGGTGACAAATTTTCTAAGATAGATTTATCTAACACGTATCAACAAGTTAGTCTAAAAACAACAAACAAACTTCCTTACAACCTCATTTGTAATCTGAATGAACAGATTTTACTGAAAATAGATATTTTTCAGTTTTATTACAGATTAGTCAGAATTATTATTACCCTACCAGCCAGAAATATTACATAGATATTTTTAAAAATATATTTTATAAATATTTTTTGTGAGAGGTTTTTGAATATATTTTTCAAATTTTTTTCTAAATATAGATAAAATATTCAATTAAAATATTTATTCCATATTTTAAAATTAATGTAAGCGCTATATTTTTTCTAAAATATTTGTAAAATATTTATATGAAAATTGAGATTTTTTATGTAATCTATTTAATTTGTCAAAATGAACTAAAATTGTTCTTGGTTATTTAGAATGTATAACGTCGATAACGAAAAGTTGAAACATATATAGAGTTGTCTAAAAGGCAAGAACTTGTTTTTTCACACTCACCATATAAGTTAATAATCAATAATTCTGGCATCTTTTAAGGCATACTGAAGGTTTATCAAATTAATCACTATTTTTTAATTGAAGTGTTCTAAATAAAAAACAAACGTATTTATTATCATTTTATTTGAATAAGCCAATAAAAATGAAAAATACTCATTTTTAAGTCTAGCCTTGGCTGGTTCCAGGTACAACCCTATGGCTTTTTTCATATCTTCAGTAGTGGCGCGCTCTCATGGCGTTTCCTTGTGGCCTCTAAAACAATGCCAATTGTATTGGATCATCAGAATAAAACATCGTACAACATTATCAACACCTTCTAATACATGTGGAGCATTTACAATAATTGGAGTGGTAGCTACATTCTAATACTTACGATACTTATTTTTACTTTATTTCATAATATTTGAAAACATTCTACGTACAAACAATAAAACAACACAACGTATTCTAACCTCTATTTGAGGTTATGACGCTTATCTACCGAGATGAATCTCTTAAGCAAATCAACTAGCAATTTATCTGGTAGATGCAGTATATACATGTTGCATAAAATTCTTACAATTATATTATTAAACGATTTCTGTACATAGCGATATTGAGCATTCCAATTATCTTACAAATGCCATGACATGTTCAAAGTTTTGCTTACCTCGTAGTCACCACAAAAACTAAAACACACCCCGCAACAATTAATTACACAGTTAACCCTAATCTGCCCGTATACTATTATAAACTATAACATGTAACGGACAAACGAATGAAAACGTTGATGATACGCACGTGCGCGTATGCATTCTATGTACCTAATCCATAGACGCATAAACAATACTAAATCATATAACACCGGCACCGTAATGAATAGAGGTGTTGTGTTGACGTTCGCAACTCAAAAAAACAAATATTACAAATAATATAATACAAAACGCAGATATATCAATAGAAAAGTTACAGCGCTTAGACTGAGAACTTAGATACTAATTAAATCATATTAGATATATATTATCTAATTTAATCTTTAAACTATAATTTTATACATACCTACTTGATATGTATGCATATTTTACCCATTTTATATTATTCGTCCTACGCACCAAATGTACAAAAGCAAAAATTCAATCTTTTTTGAATGAATTTAGAAAGTATCTGTCGTTAAGTGGTTAAAATGTGGATAGAATCACAATTGGATTCTTAGGTCAACACTTGTTGAAGATTATGTAAATCACGATAGCAAACACGCCCAATACTTAATTTACCGTGTTTGCTGTCTCAAATACCTTACGGTCTGATCGCAAAGGGCGTACCATTAATTAAAGAGAAAGGATGAAAATTAACACGCGATTATTGACTCTCCCCTAGTGCCTATTCAAAGAGTGAGTATTGGTGGCGGCGGCGGTATGAGATCGTGAATCCCACTACAAGAGTAAGCGATGTTGACAATTCGGTTCCGATCAAGGTCTGCCAATCTATACACGTTCTAGAATTAGGAAAATCCACCCCGCCATAAATCATCTCCAGTAATTACTGACACGAGCTTACGCACGCAATTTTCCAAAATTACCGCGGCCGACGTTGCTTCGCCGATCGTGTGCTGTGTGCTCTCTCTGTGTTCGTACAGCGTTCGTCCTTGTCCGCACGAGAAACAATTATGTCGGAAGGAGAGGTAGAACGGAATTCGATACGACCGGAATATAATGGGAAAAATATATTTTATAGATGATGGCACGTTGTTAATTTGTAACAGCGAAGCTATTTCGAGTAGAAAAATATAGCTTGCAATTTATTTCTATTTTTTCCGATGCGATTCATTTATTAGCTGGACCGACCGTAATAAAATTGCGATAATATCGTTAAATTCTTTTAATAAAATGCTACTGAAACGTGTGCCGCTTTAATAATCTCACATACGCGAATACTCTAATTAAACTTGTGCTTTATACTACAATGAAACCTTATAATTCCAGCACTTTTAGCTATAGCAGTAACAAAAATAGAATTTCATTGTACTTACATACGTATATAAGTAGATGCGAGAAGAAACTGGTAGATAATTAACTAAGACGAAGTAAAGCGCAACTTTGTTTCATATATGTATATAAATCGCAAAAAGTAATAGCTAACAAAGGGAATACCCTCCTTAAGGTTTAATGTTTCTTTCTTGCTAAAAATCTAATATTGTGATAATTTGATTACCCGTCTTTTGTTATGGACTGTAAGTACTGTAGTAAGGCAGAATTAATAACTATACCCAAATGTGAAGTCGTCTCTTATCTCAAGAATAAATAAAAACACCGTACTTTTTCAAACCACATGAAAATGTTAGTAGTTTTGGACAAGAATCTTAGATTTCATGAGGATGTTATCAAGTTATATAAGGGTACATATTGCTGTGACCTGGCACCCCGGTTTTTGTAAATTCTGTGATCTTATTACTTCGATTTGTCTTTGTCAATGTTTCGGGCAGATTCTCTCAGAAATTAATGTTTTAATTTTAGATAAGATTTTGTTAATTGAATTGATTTTATTTATTCTTTTAATTGTTCTTTTGCGCCCTTTAATTATTATCCGCTGAGCTAGTTAATTTAATTTTCATTCGGCATTTTCTTTTGTACCTTCAGTACACAGCATATTTATTTGGCAATCCCAACGTGTGGCTCGACGTTGTTGTAATTGTAATTAGTAAAAATTAGGATCCCTGATTTAGAATGTGAGAATTGTGAGAATTTCTCGTTGCGTTGATAAAGCTAATTGTTTTTAAAAACATTTTATATACA
The DNA here is from genome assembly GCA_004143645.1 of Protaetia brevitarsis. NCBI lineage: Eukaryota > Metazoa > Arthropoda > Insecta > Coleoptera > Scarabaeidae > Protaetia > Protaetia brevitarsis. Next base: position 1,707,856 of record RXPK01000255.1, read on the forward strand.
CCGCTGCTGGAATGAAGATGCCGGTGACCACCAGGGAAAAGGAAGTGAACGTTCCTGGATACCAGAGTTGGCGGAGCCAAGGAACTCACGGCAGGAAGGAGTCGGTTGTGGCAGGAAAAAAGGGAAGAGGATGATGAAAATGTTAATAATTTAGGTAGAGAAGAGGAAAATGTTGATGATTTAAGTAGAGAAAAGGAGAATGAAAATGATGAGGATAAAGTAATGGAAAATTGTGATGATAGTTTTAAGTATGAAATACAAAGTTGCGGAAAAGTTGATAGAGGTGATGATATACAGGGTTGCGAAGAAGTTGTTGGAGATGATGAAATAAATGGTGATGTTGGATCCGAAGAGGATATCGAGGTAGAAGGTAGTGGTGAGTTAGAGTTAGAGGAAGAGGAAGTAAACAATTCCCAAATAGAATCCCTAGAAGAAGTAATCATTTCCCAGAGAGACTCCCCAGATGTCGTAAATGAAATTGAAATCAATTGTGATGAGAAGTTAGAGTCTGAAGTCGAGGAAGTTTTCAACCAGTATGTATCATTAGAAGATAAGTTCCCCATTATTGTTGTTGATGACGAACACTCTCTTGAAATCCAGTCAAAGCCTGTCAAGATCATGAATAATCCCGTTCCTGAAGCCATGTTTAAGCATAATTTAAAAGAATGTTTCTGTTTAATGAGCTATTCTTCTGGAAATCCAAGCGAGAGGTACATCCAAGGAGTGGAGAAGTTCCTCAGGATGCAGACCCACCAATACCACACCGACTGCCACACCAACTGCTGTCCGAAACAGGATCTACCGTTCGTGGGACCTCATAGAGTGGCTAGAGTGTCTGATGGAGTCACCTATGAACTTCATTCGATGGACGGTATGTTGAACACTTCCACCACGGCCAAGGGTAGTTTTCAGCACCCGGAAATGACGTTTTCACCCCTGTGTGCGGAGATACTGTTTGTTTGTTTAGTGCGGGACATTTTGTGTGCAGTTGAAACTTTCGTTTTCCCCTTAGTATTTGGGACAGGTGCTGTTGGTTTTGTAAATTCTGTGATCTTATTACTTCGATTTGTCTTTGTCAATGTTTCGGGCAGATTCTCTCAGAAATTAATATTTTATTTTTAGATAAGATTTTGTTAATTGAATTGATTTTATTTATTCTTTTAATTGTTCTTTTGCGCCCTTATATATTATCCGCTGAGCTAGTTAATTTAATTTTCATTTGGCATTTTCTTTTGTACCTTCAGTACACAGCAATATGTACAGGTCACTTTTTTAATGTCATGCCCTACGGAGCGGATATTGAAACTTTTTCCTTCTGGGAGCGGCTTATACGTTGTTGCTTCGACCGATGTCGAGTACCTAAATATTTTCGTCCCTAAAATAACAAACCCTAAACGCGATTAAATGTATGACCTTTTTTTGATGAATACTTTCTCCCATGGCACAGTCTGCTCAGTTTCACACCTAAATGCAATAAAGGCATATACACAGTTGACGATAGGTACTAACTAGTATTCTTTAAATATCTGTAGCAGGATGTTAAAGAAGGCGTTTGATGGTTTTAATGTTTCGTCCGCTATCCGGGACTACTTGAAGACCCGTCGCCATCGTTATCGCCGATCTCTTGTAGACCCGCTTACTTGTATACGTATTAAATTGATACCTCTTTTCTTTAGAGTTGTTATTGTTATATTAACTATTTATTTATTATGCTATACTACTTATTTTGCTTCCCGTAACATTCCTAACTGGTATGTTATTTTGTTACCATAGGGTATATAAAAAATATAAAATAGATAAGTATAATAAAAAACAATAAATTTTCAATTACCTAGAATTAATAATTTTAAATGGAAAACATGGTTTTTCAACAACACTTTAAATTAAATATCAAATTGACTAAACGTCGTGAATAAATAAATACATTTTGAGAAAAACGTATTTTTCCTATACCATGACCGAAAATTTCCAATTAAGAGTGAAATAATCTAAATTTTAAGATTGAAGATGAAGTAAATAACATTTGGATACGTATTAGAAACGTTTGAACTTCATGAAGTCATTAAGAAAGCTGATAATATCCTGTACAATGGAAACAGTATGGCATTGCACATATTTATTTATTTTATTATTTTCATTGAACGCATATAAATTTTAGTTAAATCCTTACCATCGTGTAAAGAGAATTCCTATTTGTTTCTAAAATTCTGAAAAGGGATTCGGCGAACTGGTCATGAAAAATAGGTAAAAATTTGCCGGTTTAGCTGAGAGTTATTATTTTCACCCAGAGTTTCATAAAAAAAAATACATTATCTAACTCTATCGATGCGATTCGACTAGATTAAATAAACAATAAAGTGACTATATAGTACTCGGTATATAAAAGACAAAGTACACAAAATATAAATTATCACACAATATTTTGAACTATTACAAAGAGAACTACGCGACTGAATAGAACTACAAAGAAAATTATTGTTAGTATAAGTAAAAAACTATAACGATCTGTAATAAAAAGTTTTTCCAAAGATCGTGTGGCATCTTAAGATAGGTTCGAAGTTTTAGTATCGTATAGGTAGTATTTTTTATTCAAATTAAACATCAAGAGAAACTCACAATATTTCCTATTCAGGTAATGAAGCGACACACTCAATACTTTTCTTTACTTTGTATGCAAAAAAAAAACTTCAAATTTTGAACAATGGATAATTTACATTAGATATTAGAATTTTTAAATACATTATTGATATAGAAATCCGTAAAATCTGTTATTTACAAAATAGACGATCACCTCATTTCCTATTGGAAAAAGACAGAAATTAATCCTTTTATTTCAACAAAATACAGTGAAAATAATTACGGTAGCTGTAAATATAACATAAATAAACATTCAGAAATAACACAATCAAGCACTTAATATCCTCAACTTCTCCTCCTGTATGTATCTCTACTATATGCGATATCTTTTATATCTCCATAACACTTTAAGCATATCGATAGGTAACAAACATACTTTCGTCAGAAAATACGAAAATACCAATTAGGATTCAATCCGTAGGCATCGAGGCCTTTCTTAACTTAACCTTTGAAATTATGATGTTATTTTAGGACCAAATTCTCCACTTGAAAATGCGTTATAATACGTATAGATGTAAGAAAGAAGGTCTATCGCCTCTCTAGGGAATGACATAATTTGAGAATTTTGAGACCCACTGTACATCCAACTCCGAACTTTGTATGTAAATAAAGAAATTATAAGTTTCTCCTTGAAGAAGTTATGTGAACCATATATTCAGATTGTGTTGTCATATTATAAATTAGTGTATCATCCACGTTTATAATAATATTATATATTATTTATAATTAATATCGTTATAAAACAAAAAAAGACAAACGTAGAATTGTTTCCTGTCTATGCGTCGAGTAAGGGTTCGCACAATTGGTTAGTTTTTTATTTATTTAATAAGGATTTTTCTATATATATATATTTTTTAAAACTCGATATATATTATGATATATCGAAATATTTTATGAAATATCGATATATAGAATTTATCGATACATCGTTATCGTCCCTGGTTACTACTAATAGCAAAGTGGTAAAGAGCATAGCTTCGTATTCTGAAGGTTGTAGGTTCAAAGGTCGGTGGAGTCATACTTTTTTTCATAACTATAATTTATAATATATATATATATATATAATATATATATATATATATATATATATAATAATAATAATTTTTATTGATTATTATTAGTATTATTACATTAATAGTGAAGGTGCAAAGAAACGCATGCCAGTTTGTTTTGCAACATTTAAGTGCATGTAGGTATATATGTAAATATAAATGAAAATTTTGTAAAAAATATTTATATTCAACTTAATTCAGAATGTCTTCTTACTTTTATGTACTCTTGCAGAATGCTTTTATAAGATAAAATATTTCATCTTTAATTTCTGAGCTCATTTTCCCGAACTTTGTTGCCAGCGATTGTATAAAGCTCGGCTCTAATTAAATGTTCGTTGTTGCAGAAAAGTTTTCTAGCTCAACAAAGACAAAACATAATGCAGTTATTACGGAACTTCCGCACTTATTTCTAGACCATTATAGCAGAAAGTTTATTTTAAATAAAATGATTGTAAGCAGAACGTTGTATTATGATGTTTTGGAAAAGTGCCAAAGGATAGCGAAAGCACAAAGTGAGTTAATTATGTAGCTGTTCTATAAGGAATGTTTTATTTATTTATTGACGACTTTATTAAAGAGATTTAACGATTCATATTTTATTACGTCAACACCACTTTCCACCTGCTAAATAATTCCTCTCTAATGAAATAAGTGCCTTTATTTCGAAGATTTATCGTATTGTTTTACGTAAACTATACTACTTATAAAGGTATTAAAAGTCGTCACGACTGCAGGGTCTCCTGTAGATGTGGGTATCGCAAGCAAATACAACAATTACGATACGTGCAATAAAAATGTTGGGTTTGTATCTTTGCTTTATTTCTGTATACTTTCGCTTTGTCGATTGTCGTAATATGATAAAAAAATGGATGAAAAATATGATTTATGTAAGTTAACAATCCATGTGCTTTCGCTGTTTAACGGCAAACACTCACGGCTATTTTCTACCCTTGTCTAACTACTACAAAATGTTATCCCCACATCGTTCTTTTCAATTTAAATCAATTCGGTATAGCAAGGCGTTGCTGGGTATTAGGGTACGGTCCTCAAGTTTTACGCTTAGCTTACGGTTAGTAAGTTTTGATCGCGGTCAGTAATTTTATATAAAATATAATATTATACGCCCGAGGAGAAATTATTTATTGTAAAACAATTTTACGGTGCCAATTGAGTAGAAGTTATACCCGATTTATTTGCAGTAAATTATCCCAAAAGATCAATTCCTAGCGCGACTATTTTTCATAGCACAGGAAAGAAGCATGAATAGATTTTAGTTTTGAAATGAGTATTGTCTTATTATTTCCCTTTTCATTAACATAAATGTAATGTTGGATTTAATTATTAACTTTTGCAAACTTCATAAATCGTGTTCATAATAAGTTGGTTAGACAATTGCTTATTAGTCTATTATCCATAAATAGCGGGGAAATAATAATATCAGCCTTATTTTATTTCGGTTGAGAAAAAAGGAAAAAAAAATTGGTTAAAAAAAATACCCCTCCCCCTCTCACCCCTTCCAACGTCAAAAAAAAAATGTGATTTGAAACATGTCTAATGTATGCTCTCTCCTGATGTTTCGAAAAAAAGGAAAAAATTATCATTAAAAAATCATCCCCCTCCCCCACTCACTCCCTCCAATGTTAAAAAAAAAATATAATTTCAAACATTTTTAATGCGTACTCTCTCCTGATGTTCAAAACAAAAGAAAAAAATCTGTATATCATATATTCAAATCAAATTCAAGTGGTATTGTCTTACTGATAATATACTGAAGTATTATTTGAAGTAACTGAATAAAGATGAGAAAATATTTGAATGGCGCGCAAAAACGAAAGCCGAAGAAAAAAAAAATACATAAATTTTGTAATTGTATTACATACAATTACAAAAGGTTTCTGGTGTAAATTTGGGAGTAGATCATATATACACTCGAAAAACTATATCTAACAAGATGGATGTCTGGATTTGAGCGTTTATTCGCAGTCAGATGTAATTTTCCTTTTCAAATCCTTTCCAAACTTTATCCTTCAAAAAAGTGATAAACATGAAGCAAAGTCTTTACAAACAAAAAAATACAATACGATCTCGTCTTATTATTAGCTTTTTAGAGCAAAATTTAGAAGCTGTAGATTTAATTTCACAACAGCTGCAGTAGATTCCCTTGCAAATTGCTGTGCAATTGTCAAGAAAACTTGTTATAAATTTGATAAACCCATAACTTAAATAACTTGTTTAAAATAGTAAATGACATATTATTATTGCTATCTGTAGTGAGTGTATCACCTTTTGACAAAATTCTTCAGTGGCTGCAAATACTAAAAAAAAAGACGCACAATAATTGATGATCCTTAAGAGCAAAATTCCCAATTTTTACATATCTTTGTTTTATTATACAAAAAATTATATACGAACTGCAAAAATTGCTATAGTATGCAAGCTTTTCTCGATAATATTTACCGTTTTTTATATACATAATTAATACATACATAGGCATAGCGCAATACGATTGCGTTCTCTCAACAACAATTTGTACTCTCTGATCTTTGACTGATAAAAATTCCTACTTGCAGAAGTCGTCGACTATAGTTAGGTCATATTCTGAGGAATGAGATATGTTGATTAGCCCAGAATATAATCCAAAAGGTGGTAGAGTTCATTCTGTAGGCATTCCTCTTGTCTCTTCATTGGTGGCTTTGCCAATTGTGGATGTAATAATTCTTTCGCAGGCTAACCTTTATTTATTGCTGATGCTTCGCTGCGACGCTATAACTGTTTCTTTATCTTTAATTAAGTTTGACTGACGAGGTCATCAAACGCGGCTTTCGTAGATTTTAAGTATATTGCCGATTACTGGACGTTTGTTATCTCAACGTGATGTTTCTAATGTGCTTATCCACCAGCCTTTTCATCTCTATCTTTAGTAAAAAGATGGATATTCTTAAGGGTCTGTATGACTTTGGAGTAGGATCGGATATTTTATCTATCATAACGTTTTGTCGTGCAACTTGCAACATGGCCTGAGGATCTCAGTGAGATATGCTGGTTTTATCCCTTGCCCGCAGATTTGAAGAAGCAGAAATCTACTCAGTACCTATTTCTTTTGCAAAATGTAATTTAGAATAGTTTATGAAAAATAACAAACCAGATTTCTCAAATATTGCTCCTTATAATAATAACTAAGACCTTGAAGGCCCTTGGCTTAGGGTGTCGGAACACACCGAGCCACTGAGAAATGTTGTCCGAATGGTCACCCAACCAACAACCGGTACTACATACTGCTTGACTCGCAAGATTGGCAATGATGCACTCTTCCTTCTCAGCCGTACTACCGGCATTGCTCCTTATAAGAACTAATTATTTCGATATTGTCTGAAATAAATGCACTTAATTGTAACAAAACAAAAATTGATAATTCGTGTTTGTTTTTTGATATTAGTTTAAACAAGAAAAAGTTTTTAAAAAGAATGATATTTTCTCTTAAAATCAGCAATATAGGGGTTTTCCATATAACTTTTAAACGTACTATATACCTTGTTCGCTTTACTTATATAACCAAAGGTTGGGGTATTTTATCCGGTGATGAGCCCAACACTTTATTGTGTACTGGAGAAACAGTAATGAAACGTTGCCATAAAACAGTTTCAGTAGTTCAAATAAAGGGAATCAAAATATTTATTGCATTGTTTATCTCCAGACATACCCAGGGTTTGTAATAAATCATACGCCAGCAACCGTGCTGGTGTGCACAATAAAATTTTTATCTGCAAATGCAATTTCCTGATATTTGCACGGTTTACGGCCTACGTAATCCTAAGAGTAGGATTTTCTGCTTTGAGCGAGTAGTACAATACAAATATAGCAGAACAAGAAATGTGACGATCTCTGTAAAATAGCCATTGTGCCTTCGAACTCATTACGAGAAGAATTTAATTCTTTAGTTCCTTTATTTTGATAGAGAACTGTCATCTGTCAATTATTCTATATAATCTGTTGCAGCATCGCCCACGTAAATATCGAAAACTGATTTTAATTCTTTTTTTTCTAGGAAATTAATTGTAGATGGATTAGGATTGGAATTAACTTTCCCAAGGACGTTTTCGCGTCTATTGTTATACCTTGTATTCTCCATCCTACAGTATTGTTTTTTTCAATTAAACCTATTATCCTTAAGGGTGGATCCTTTACGTAGCTATTTGCTCTTAGGTTCTCCAGATCTAATTGTGAAAGCATTGCATTGCATGGACAGGGATTCATGATACTTTTTCTTTTTTGGAAAATTTGTCATCATTTTTTGTTAGGTTTGTAATGCGAAGTAGTTTGATATTTAACATTTGACATTTTTATATGGGCTTTTGCATGATCGAAATAAATGGTTGAATTTCATTTCAACCATTCTTGCAGTTTTAAATAATGTATGGATTGATATAACCATTAAATGGTGAAATGAATGCAGCACGCATGAATAAAGTAAGCAGTCACTTTTTCTTAAAGTTTCGGTATTTAAAACAATGAGATTGGCGTTTTAACAAAAATTCTAAAATTTAAGTGGTTAACGTAACAATAATAATTATATAATATTATTTGATGCTTAAAAAACATTCGATATTACATCGTGTTTTATGCTGCTATGATTTATGTAAATGCCTGAAAAGATGTAAAATAGAAATTGAAACAATAAATAATACATTATGTTAATTATTAATGTGGATGAAATATAGCCTATTAGCATGTATGTACAGCCGCCGACGTTAATATTTAGCTCTATCAAAGCGTCGAGTCAATCGTTCGAGTGATAAATATTAATGTCGGCGATTGTACCTACATAGTAATGTATACAGGGTGTATCAAATAAAAAAGTAAACTTTGCTTGGGTGTTAACTACACGACATATAAAGTACAAACCCACCGAAACCGGATTTCATCATTAAAAATTAAAAAAAGTAAAATTTAGAGCCAAAAATTCTTCAGTAGCATCAGGCCCGGTATGCAAGGAAACGTCATGTTAAGCATCCGCTAAACGTGGTACTATGTATAAAAACATTGCACTCATTCAGTATTATTCTTAATGGTATGCCGCAAGTTCATTTAACGTCATTCTGAATAAATAAAGGCTAATCGGCCAGTGTGCCCTTGTAAAAATAGCAAAACTGAGGCTGAATGATAGTGGTATGTGGGGTATACTCGGGACAGCATTTAGGTTGGGCACAGGTGCGGCTCTAGCCCACTGCATTTACAAAAAAAAAATTTTCTCGTTAATGCTTACAGATAGACCCCCTATGCATTAAGACTTTTTGATCGTATATGATTACAGCTGCTACATATTATTATATTTACCTCTGTATCTGATACATCCTGTATAGACTTTAGTCTTATTATTTGTATATATAGCAAAAATTATCAATATTAAAATAATATTTTAAGATTAATATTTGCAGAAATATGCACATACACAACTAAAGTTATCTACATTACCGACTCGATAATTACATTACCCTATTTAAAAATAGATAGTGCTGTTATTTTCCATACTGAGTAAGTATATTGCTATGGTATCCAAGGTATGGAATCTAATATTAAGTCATTTAGGACAGGTTTGAAAATCAAATGAAGTAATTGAAAAGTTAGGCGTGTCTTCAGTTGCCTAATTTACAGGCGAATTTTCAATTTGTTAAGAATAGCTATTTGGAATGGACAATATTAGCATTAGATGCTAAATATTGCTTTTATTATAATGTAAACTTTATTTTCTATGTTAATTCAAGCTTACCTGGTATATTTATGTATTTGTATTATATTTTGCTCGGAGATTTTTCATTTTTCGGGATGTCTATTTGGAAACTTTTGTCGTATTCCCCTCAAACTAGAGAAAATAACGGTATCTTAATGTCGGTTAACGATATCTTTCAAATTTAAAGTTGGCCTGCCTGTTAGCGATAACAATCGAAGGCTGTTTACTGATCAATTTAGTTTGAATCCTCATTCTGCCCGTGGCCACGACAGTTGTATCGAATTCCTATATATTTTTATGCCACATTTTAAAAAATATAAAAAATATATCAAAGTTCCAAGAAGTATTTACCTAAAAAAGTATCCTTACTAAATACCTGCAAAATTGTCAAGAATTTCCTATAAAATTTCCTACGAAGAATCCCGACCAGATTGCCTTCCATGCTATTGACCGAGACGGGGGTCCTGTCCAATCGAAAGTCCATCCTGTACCCAGAGAATTACCAGTTCGTCGTGTAGTGTCAAGTTAGTATTCCATTAAGTAATTACCTCACCTAAAACAGAAAAGAATTAATCAGTTTCCATTCAATATTAATCAGAAATAATTTTTTTGTAATTTATTTCACTATACGTTCATTTTGGGGTTAGATTTATATCAACCGCCGTTAGTTTAGTTGTTTTAGGAATTTTCATATTTAAGGGTTGTATAAAAAAATCACTCAGTTGGTCTGTTAGGTCTGTGATAAAATAGCTATTATTAACAAATATCGATAATCTGACGATCGTTCGCTATAAATTTTAGTTTCTACTACTTACGGGTAGATGGCGCCGTTATTTTAATGTAATTAAATTTTAATATGACATTTCCATAACATCATAGTCTTTTAAAATGCCAGGAAAGTTCGAATACGTATTTTTGTATTAAATAATTTGTTTTATATAGTATTTACTGATTCTAACATATGTACCTTGTGATCAAAGTGTCTCAAAGATGATAAAACATAGCGTTTGGTAATTAAATAAAGATTTAAGCTTGTTTTGGTTTAAAGCATTTTTTTTATTTGTACGGTTAGTGTTTTTATGTTCGATTTTCAATAATTACTTATTTCAAATTTTAATAATTAAGGGTGCGCCCTTTAGGTAAGAGAAAAACTGCCTATTCGTTAATAAGCGTTCCGAGTACGATTTTGACAGACGATCTGGTGCTCCTTGAAGCGTCCCGTGCCACCTAGAAGGTAGGAACTCACTTTCCATAGTATTCTTTCACTTATCAGAGAGGTCGCTGGGTGAATTGAAACCACTATATTATTTTATTTGTTTTTATTGAAAAAAAAAATCGTAAATGGACAAGCTAAATAATAGTATAAATTGAAAATATAAATTTAAATATAATAATAATTTGTACTGAATTAAAGAAAAAAAATTTGAAATTCCGGGCATTTTGTTCTGAAAAACAGTAATATATTTGTGTACTACCCGGCATTAGATGAGTTGTCAAATTTGAATACTACCATGTGTGTGATTTGTGATACTACCGCCCTCTCTCTCTCTCTTTCAACATTTAGATGAGTATAATTCCCAAATTTGAAGCTTTCTAAGTTTTTATGTATTGCTTCTGCATTATGACGCAGAGAAACACATTTATTGCATTAGAGTAATGTTCAAAGCAAGTTGTGAATTAGTTTCCTTACACATTAGAGCCACCGTACACGGGTCGATTGCCACTCGACGCGCGTGCGACTCGAACTCGGAGCGGTATACGCGTCAAGTACGATTTTTGCGGCTTAAGAGTTGTACCTTTGTACACGGGACGATCTTTTCGTCAGTCAGCTTGTGTTTTGGGACCAGAAAAGCTGAATTATACACCAATTTACGTCGTTTTTTTTCACCTATTTAGATTATAAAAGGTTTTTAAAATAAAAAAAAATAAATAAATGAAAGAAAATATAGAACAAAAACGAAAAAGTAATTCTTTTGTAATACCTTGATAAAGGTTTGAAATAAATCGAAACGTTGTTGTACAGGGTCAGGCAAATGTGTGTTTGTGGGCAAACACCTGATTTTTGACTAAATTATGGGTTCTGTTAAAAAATAACCTTAAGAAAAGTTTTTGTAGTATTTTTATTCTAGTCTAACATATGACGTAATCGGCCCTTTTTTAAATGGATATCTTCACATTTTCGAATGGACACTTTTCCAAGAATTACAATGATATACGACTTGGTCGGTATATGGCTTGAGATATTAAAATAAAGCGTTGACTCTTAAAAGCTTTTTGTCAGATATATTATGTATTGTTATGTTACCATAAAAACTTTTAGCAGAAATGAAATTATTTACATTACTTACTACACTCACCAAATTGTGTCTTTGCAATTCTTGAAAAAGTTTCTATCCGAAAATGTGGAAAGAGACAGGGTGATCCATTTAAAGAAAGTACCGATGCCGTCATATCCCGAAACATATGATAGTTGTGGGAAATCGACGTATTGCTGTGAACTGATGGTCCAAGCATATAAGTAAAGAGAAATTAAAAATGACAAAATTAATTTAGCTAGCTCAGCAAAAAAAAAAATTTAAAAGGGCGCCAGAGATTCTTAAATCTCAGAGAAACTTTATTAAAAAGTAATAGTGGGCGGTTGCAAAAATGACTTTCATTAAAATTCCCAAAAATTGAAATGGCAGATTCAAAAATAAAAGAACTAGTGATTTTTAAAATGATATTTACAATCATATGATTTATTTTTATAAAAAAAAAAGAAAAAAAAACATTTGATACAATTAACAGGATAATAAAAACCGTGAATATAAGATTCTGGCATAAAACAAACCTGCATAAGATTCTACAATTTAAAAAGGACAATGCAAATCCTTTAGCAAACAAAATGGTGAATTCGTTCTAGAAGGACTTTCTATACCACAAAAAAAATCCACGTGGTTTTAAAAATTCAAGGCAAACTAAAAATTTAATTCAAATGACGTAAAGAAACAACCAAAATCAAAAATGAAATTTAAAACAAGCTCACAGCTTCACTTCACCTACCCCGAGGTGATAAAATTAAAATTAATTATGACTACAAAAAAAAACGGAAAATTTAAACTCTAGACGCGCTTACTTCTAAAACGAATATAATTAAAAAGCCTTACATGTATGTGCACACCTATTTAATACATTTTAACTAAAGAATTACAAGATAGACGATTTTAAATACAACAACGAACTACATCTTAAACTGAAAAAGGAATTACCATTAACGGTAACCAAAAACTAAACACAACAATACGCGGGCACGTCTATCTGATAACTCTCCCGGCCTCACGGGTAACATCGCATATATGTGAAATTTACAAACTCGTGCGTTCAACGCACAGCGCAACGCTAAGGAAAAACTAGCAAATAAACTATACAATACAGGAGTACGCAAAATGTACAAATAATTGAAATTCAATATACAGAACTGTCCAAATAAAATGATACTAACAATTAAAACAAAACTTGTGGAAACTCTATCATTGTTTTGACAAGGCTGATTAGGAATAAATAAAAATACACATTTAAATTTCCGAAACCCGGGGTGCCAGTCCACAGCAGTATGTTACAGATCAGAATAAAAATACTACAAAAGCTTTTTTTTAAGGTTATTTTTAATAGAACCCATAATTTAGCCAGAAATCAGATGTTGCCACACCATTGCCTAACCTTGTGTATCAGTTGTTGTTTTTGCATAAAGAACCAAAAAAAGAAAAGAATACAACAATGAGAGGTTAAATAAATTTATTTCTTTCCTGATAAATTTAATTCTTTAGCGACAACATTCCACCCTTTTTTCTGTACAATATCTTTCCTTGAATATTCGCGGATGGTATAATTGTATAGGTCTGAGCGTTTCTCCATTTCGCCAACGAATATCATGTTAAATGATTCGATTTTTAATCGGTATTCAAGAGTTTTGGGGAGAAAAATTCACGATAAATAATAATACCACAACAATGGTCACTATATTTGTTCTTTCCTGAGGTACAACCAGAATAATATTTTATGCATAGCTTTCATTTAATAATAGTAATGATGCTACTACTAATAATGATATAATAAAAAAATTATAATAATTTAGCGGGTCTGGCTTGCAGTCGTCACATGCGATTCGTACATCGCGCTCGTTTCCAACCGCATCACAAGGTTCGAGAGTCGCACGAGTCGCAATCTCCTCGTGTCCACTTCGAGTACGAGTCGACCTGCGTGCGGCATTCGTATCACTTGCATAGGAAGCCGGAAGGCGAGAAAATCGCTTCGAGTTCGAGTAGCAATCGACCCGTGTGCGCTGGCTCTTACAATCAAAGCAACTAATGTTTGCATTCAAATACTCAGCAATAACAAATAATGATTCACACTAGTAAGAAAATACTTCAATATATAGTTGAATTAATAACAACAATTGAAGTGAATACAACGTAATTGTTAAGATAACCCTGACAAATGGTTAAATTAAGGTAATTATTTTTAATAAGATATATCCACTTTTTGGTTGATTCAACAATTTTCTTGCTTGAGTGCAAAGATTACAAGTATCTTACAGTATAAAATCATTAACGAATTAATATATTTCTGCTAATTATTGTAATAATTTAAGAGAAATTTTTCCTAAGAAAAATCCTGCGTGAGAAGAAATTTTAATATTCTCATATTCTCTTAAATTATTACAGTAATTAACAGAAATACATTACTTTGTGCTTGCTTGAGTGTCATTCAAACATGTTCAGTTAATATCCTTTAGTAGTTTTGTCAACCACAAGAAAGTAGCCTTAAGGCGCTTTACAGTTCGCAATTTTTCGTATTGTGTGCAATAGAATTGCGCGTAATGAAATATTAGAACACGTTCTAACCCGTGCGACACCAATAAGATTGCACACAGCTGATCGAAATCCATTGAATGCGCATGTGCTATTTGTATTGCGCGCAATTCTATTGCACGCAATACGAAAAATTGCGAACTGTAAAGCGGCCTTTACAAAAATAAATACTATGTAAACAATGAATGGTTTACAATTGCATTCAACATTTTTATGTATTGAATCAGTAAAATATTAATATTTTTTGTAGTGTTGATTTAAAGTTTAGAACTTCGCATTTAAAACGAAAACAATGTTAACTGAAAAAGGATTAATTGAACTTTTTTTTTCTGTGAGTGTGGAATGGCGAATGACACGATAATTGTGTTACAGACACGGAAACATTGAGATCCCCTGCACGGCAAATAAATCCAATTTTAGGTAATAAACAAAAGGAAATTAATGCAAAATAGAAAAAAAAATGTGTTAGAATGACTGTTTAATATTCGTACATTGACTCACTCGTATTACAACAAACGCCATTGTCACACTCTCACAACATTGTGGCAAATTTTATTAAGGTACCGGCTATATTGTTCGAGATTTAAATTATAACTAGATTTTTTAAATTTAATAGAAATTTATTGGATTGCTTTAATTACCGTCAAATTCGTGATAAATAAACTAAATAAAATTTGCGGCAATGTGTGACAATCTAATAATATATTTAAACACTAGTGTAATTACCTAACGAAAAGCTTCACATTGACGAAAGGAAACGACTAATGATATCAAATCTGTAGAAAATAGTAAAAGATAACGGCAATCAATAATTGTTCGATTACTTGTGTCACATTTCAATACGGGTACCTTCTTGTACGATTTATATCCTCCTTTTCTGGTTTTATCTGTCTTTAATGTTTATATGGTATTCTTCCTAGCAAATACATTTTCTATCCCAAATTTAAATGATGGGAAATAATATATTCTCCCTACTAGTCTATAAATGTATGTTTATGGGCTATGTTTTTTAATTAAGTTATAGGTACATACTGTTAACTGTAGTGCGTACTGAATCGAATTGTTTGTTAGCAAACTTTTTTAACTCCTACATAATTATAATTATAATATCAATTTATTGGCATCACATAGATACATCTATATTATGAACATAAATGCCAAAAAGACTAAATCACCTTGGTAAAGTGCTCTACCTATAGCCTTAGTTCAAATTTTCATGGATTTGGCCAGAAGTAAATAACATGTGAATTAATGCATAACCAATTTTTTCTTCCTTTCCTATCACTCAAGTCCTCTTCATTGATAAATACTATACATCTTGAAGACTACTTTGAGATGTATACACATATAATTTCATTTCATTTTCTAAAATCCTGAGCCATTTAAACCAAAAATAGACAAGAATTAGAATTTATAGATAACCTCAACACATTTTTCATGCATCTTCTTCTAAAAGATATCACAAACTTTAATGAGATAGATTAATAAACTAAATTCAGTTGTTATATTTCTGTGCGCTTTATTGACCAGGCATAAATCCAACAAAGCACATTGATTTTTTTCTCCTCTCACCGTTGCTTCCGATGTAAAATATGCATAATATCTTTTACTTTACTTAAAAAAAGCACATTTATCGATATTTTTATTGTTGTTTTAAATGTTATCCACGAAAAATAACCATCAAAATATTCGCTTTGGCGTAGACTTAAGCCTGACTTGCGACTTTCGGGCTGTTTTTTCAAAAATTCTACGAAATGGATGGAAACGTCTCCCTCATTCTATTCCTATATTCCTATGTGTATAGCTCTTTTTTATATACAAGTTTCTTTAGGTACTCCCCCTCCCAAAAAAAGAATACGGAAAATGTATTATATATATGTAAAACAAATTATTTTTGATAGTTTTGATGTTTAATTGTCACAGTGAAATATTTACCATAGCCTACGAAACATCGGTAATATTGTTTCTGCTAGTTATAGACAAGATGCTTTGACAATATTCCTTCTGTATCCCAAAACACCTGAGCCATCATTTTTCCTTTTCCAGATGTAGACTAAATAGATAAATGCACGCCAGAGGTGTGGTAGAGGAAGCATATGCTGCCAAAACGAAGAGAAAATCCCAATGCATGTTGCATGCCAATCTGATGGCCTTAGCAAGACAAGATTTTCACTATTGCACTCGAGGATCCCAGCTACGCAAGGTTGCCGCATTCAAAGATTATAGATCTATTTAAGAAGGCAAAATTAACAGTGTCTTCTAGAAACAAATAAGAGATCACACATGAAGAGATCACCTTTCCGACTCGACCACCCAAATTCTAATCTAATCGAAGTAATCATTGAAGCCCTTATTCGTTGATCAGCTAGGACCAGTTCCTCTACCTTCTTGATGTTTTTGTTAGTTTTTGCTTCGATAGGTCTTCTGCATCTTGGGTCATCTTAAATCGATTCCACGCCACTTTAAACAGGTGACACCAAAACTTTATAGTAAAACATTCTTAAAGATATTCAGTCGTCCTACCATAAATATTCTTACTGTGGCTATCTATTATTTAATTTCATTAGTTTCATAAAAAGAACACAGCCTTCTGATAATGAACAAATCTTAGTTAACCTGTATCCCTGACTATTTGACAACTGAAACTTGCCTACGTCATTGTTATGACTAGGTAAAATATTGTGATATAATTTAAAAATCACATAAACATTTCAATTCAAAGTATCAGTTTGTTTCACAATTGTTAATACAGAAGATCCATATCAAGGAAAACAAATGATAAATAACTTGATTTCAGAAAAATCATGTTTTAAAAGGAATAAACTCTCAAGCAAAAATTTAATCATCTAATTTATTAAAACAAGTATTTTAACGTGAAATGTATTTTTTTTAAATTCAGATATCGTTAACATTTTGCTTTAATAAAAATCTAATTTAATAAAAATTACATCTGTCAAACTATCGACATTTATGGGTGAAAACAGAAAAGTTTAGTTCTTCAAAAGAAATCTGTAATCAGCTGTCAAATAAGATTCATGGAATTAAAATAATTGATACTGAGAAATGCTTTGAAGTTGGGAGATTCAATGCCAACCGGGTTACGAATGTTTGACGACCGACAAATGCCGTAATATTCGTGTAATACGAAGATTTTGGAAAGTCATGATCTGAAAAAAGTAGTTTTTTTTTTTAGAAAAAAATGAAAAGAGAGACGCGTGAATAAGAATAAAGTGAGCGTACATTTTTTGATTTTTTCTTTTCAATTACTCTTAGAGAAAAATTAAATTTGCACGCGAAATAAAAAGTTTTCACAAAAAAAAAGACCGGAAAAAAAGGAAAAATTATTCAACGAAAGTACCGTCATAACAACTAAAGTGAAAATTTAAAAAACAGAAATATAACTTACCGGGAGTGTTGAAGTGAAAATCCAAGTTCTAATCATTCTGGAAGAAAAATCATCCATTCAGACGCTTTCAAGTCCTGGAAAACGTAGATAGAAGTTGGGAGGCATCACATCATTTCAAAAGCACTAGACGACAGAATATTCTGAAGAATCCACTTTCAAGGAAGAATTCTCCGAAAAAAAGGCCTATATTCTTCATTATTATTATATTATTATAACACATGTGTAATTAAGAGCTCAAAATTCATGTCTAAAAATATATAAAGCATTTGAAGAATAACGTAATAATTAAAATCTTTTCATTTTACGAAAAAAAAAAACTAGTTCGTTGATATTAATTAGTTTAATTTTTCGTTAATGCACTTTAGATATTCGTGTTTATCATTAAAGTCTATCAATTTGAAAATTTTCCCAAAAAGAACGATCGTTTACTGATTAACTTGAAGTTGAATAATAAAGAGTACTTTGTTTTAAAGTTTAGAATCTAATCAGCACTTTAAACAATTTTAAACAGTTTAAACAGAGTTTAGACGTAGAGTTAAAATACCTGTTAATATCCAGTTTCCATTTAAATTTGTATTTACTAATCCACATTTATTTGATTTACAATATACAAGTTAAAAATTTACCGAAGAATCTGTTTTCTTTGATAATCGGGCTATTTCTTTACACAACACTTTTATGTCGACCATCATTTGATTTGGCGGCATATACTTACCTCTTCTAAGTAGATAAACAGGAATTTATACAATTTAATAGTGGTCACACTGTCAAAAAATCACAATTTGAAAGGCGCCAAATAAATTACAATTTGAATACACCTCAGGTAAGTGATTCCATTCAGATATCATTTTTCGAATCCTTTAACGATCTTGAGATTAAAAGTTATTGACAATTATAATCAATCAATCATATAAATTTTTATTTTTTTTATTATTACAATATATAAAAATCCCTTTAATAAATATATATTCTGGTCGTGATGAAATTCTTTCTCTGGCGTTATTATCCACCATAAATTATCAATAAATATGAAGTTTCGTTAGGCAGTCTAAGCTAATTTAGAAGTTTCGTTTATGTTATGATAAATATGTACCTTAAGGGTTCTCTACTCTTTCTCAAATTAATTTTATTTTTAAAATATTGGCAACAAATTGCGGGTAAAATAGATAGAATTTATAGACCCCAAACAACACGCAAATTAACAATTCAATACCTGCTACGTTATTGACAAATCCCTAGTTTTCATTTTCTCACGGTTTCTACGGCATTTGAGGGAATTTTCGCTGAGTTAAGTTTAATTTAAAGTTCGGGGAATAGGAAATATTTTCACCGCAATTGATGGGGGAATTGTAGAGAGATTCGGTTTGGGATTTTGGGACCCTAGCCGAACCCAATCTAAGGGAATCTAAAATGTGATTTTTCTTAAACTTGATGTTTTCTTCGTATTGAACATCGTTTAATCTATATGTATTGGACGTTTTTTATTGACAACAAGTTCTCTTTTAATTACAAATAAATATGTTCGCAAATAGAAACTGTTTGGTTTCTTTTTAATTTTCTTTTAGATTGTTTTTTTTTAACTGTTTACAAGTATTATTGGTATTGTAATTTGAATTTAGATGTCAATTTATGTTCATATTGCCCAGAAGGAAGAATTACGGAAAAACAAAATGAAATCCCGAGGTTCATTTGCATTGTTAATGCTTCTCAATAACACAGAAAATTTCGTATTTTATGTAGACCTCCTTTCAACGCGTAAAATCGATTAAGTTCGTTAAAATATTTTGACAAAGATTGTTTTTCTTGGAGAGCAACTTGCATATTGCATTCGCTGATGAAGCGGCGACGAGTTCCGCCTACAGTTTGTCTTGGGCGAAAGATACTGAATATTCAGATCGTATATCTCTCCGTAACAAGGATCGTTTGAATTCAAGACATACCCTGGTTAACAATTAGCACAATCGGCGGAGAATAACCAAAATAGACGGAGGATTGAATGAACAGAGAAGAAACAGTTTCGTTTACATCAGGACCTAGATCAAGTGCGCGATGCTTTGGAGAATACGGAAATGAACAAAGACGAACAGATTGACAGCGAAAGATGGGGAAAAACACGGTAAGGAATGAAATCCCTGAATTGCTTTCACTCCTCCAATATTAAGTTCCGTAGGGCAAACAAATTGCGTGTCAGGTACGCTTGATTTTTCCTTTGTTATTGTTGTTTTTATTTACACCATTACAGATTAAGATATGATCAATTTATACCATGCCTGTGCATACTGTCATGCATTTTACTTGTACAGAAATTTTACTCTCGTATGGAACTTATCACTAAAGGTGTTCTTGAATTATAATACAATTTCAAAAGAATGTAACTTAATATTTATCTCATAATGTAAGAGCCGCTATATGCTCGAATGTCCAGAGGAGTATTGAAGACGTCAATAAGAAGATTGAACATCTTCGTACATCATTCGTACAGAAATTGAACTTTGTTAACAACTTATTTGCGTACCGAAATTATAAATTGTTGTAGAATTACGATTATTCTATAACGTTAAATTATCAGCGCTTGTACAGAGGTATGCGAGGTCACGAAACAACCTCGGCAAAGCCTTCAATTTTGTTTTTTTTTTTTTAATAAAATATCCCCATGAATGTTGAATTTTTGGAAATATCAGTTAATTGGAATTTAATAGAAAAAAAAACGGCCAATTTGAGCAATTTCTTAGTCTATATTCTCTGTTTCGGCAGCTTCTTGAAAACCGTTACCTTCTTGCAAAGCAGCATTGCAGAAACCTGATGAAGACAGCGGTTTTCAAGTAGCTGCCGGAACGTAGCGAAATGTAATTGAGAAAAATATAGACGAAAGTAATTGCTAAAATTGGCTGTTTTTATATTAAATTCCACTTAGTAGAAACAGAGCGGTCATTATCCGTAATATCAATTAATTTTGAGCAAATAAGGTACCTAGGTATTAGTCCTACACTTGTTCATTTCCAAGATATCTTTAATTCTATAAAAAATTGTCTCTTACGTTGTTTGAGAAAGCTGCCGGTAATTTAATTACCACGCAGAAAAAAATGTTGTAAATTTTCAAACAATTATAAAGTTTCGCACAACAAGTTGTTGAACATATGGGGACGAGCACAAATAAAATTTCCCACAAAATTTTTAACGAAAGCTTTCGCATTTTTTGCAACAAAATGCATACTTTTGTTATACAATTTATGTTGACAGAACCTATTTATTACAGTAGCATTAAGTGCAGATCACTTGTTTTAAATAGTACGTTTAGGCCAGTGGTAATAGCTGCAACTAATCGTCAACAAAATATTTACAGTATTTTTGCTACCATTACAAATCTGCGTAGTGAACCGACATTAAGATTTTGCATACAAATTTGCTACGCTGTTACTATAATTAATACCTAGTTGTGAATAATTATTTACTGCATAATGTATTTTTCTGAAGCATAATGTATAGCTTTGTTGCACAATTTGTTGACATAACCTAGCTATAAAAGGAGCATAAATTGCATATTGCTTACCGCAAATGCAATAGTGAATTTTCAGTAGAATTTTGCGTACAGTAAAACTGGACTGTTGGATCAAGAAATAAAGGGTCCTTAATTTGAGAAGTTGATCTCATTAATTTATTTTGTTCTGTATGCGACGTTTGCGAATTCTCCTTCGCCGCTATACAATGTTTTTTTTTTCAGTAAATGCACCAAATCAACTTTTTATAACCGTGTTTGAGTGAAATGGGAGAAGCACCATTTTTACAACAATGGCTGTAACACATATACTTATTGAACGTAACTATATGGGTAGAAAACTTCGGCATAATAATAATGTGATCGCTTTTTATACCAATTATTTTCTTAATTGAATAGAAATTTGCTATTTTTTACACATATTTCCTTCTCATTAATGTTCAGATTCAAAGTTGGTGCCTCTACTGATGACAATGAAAAATTAGATATTGTGTTTTCTCCACATTTAATTGAAGATGGAAACAAATTGATGACATTAAAAGTACCAAATATTCAAAATTAATTTATATACAATATAAACAATTAAATTTACCCTCTAGCAAGCCATGATTTTATTTATTCAAAATTTCATGTTGATAGTGACATATAAAATACATCTGGTGGTGTGTACTGTATTGGTTTATTTACACTCCAAATGTCTACAATACATCATAAAGTTTTTATTATCGAATCATACTTTAGAAATGGTGTAAAATTAGAAAATGGAGAATGGTTGTATTCTTTGCAGCCATGTATAGAAGAATTTCGGGCTGAATTCCCAAATTTACAGTAACATATGATAGCCTACGGTTATTGATACAAAAATTAGTGGCAAAATTCCGTGAAACAGGATCAGTGTCCCGAAAACCAGGTAGTGGTAGACCATTAAAACGGGCTGTTGAAAATATAGCACATGTTGAGGAACGAATAAGTTAATCTCCTAAGAAATCGATTCGTAAGGCTTCACAGCAAACACAACTTTCATATGGAATATTTCTTAGAATAATGTACCCCATTATCCTAATTATTCTTTATAACCTCAAAAGTCATTTTAGGTCACTATTTATTTCGGTACCTTGTTTAGTATATCATTTTGCTGTTGCTGAACCCCTTAATTTGCCTTTTATGTTTAATAATTGTTTTAATTTGTGGGCAAAATACGCGTTAGCTGATTAGAAATATTAAACGCAAGTTGGTTTTGCGTAATTAATATAATAATGTGCGTTATGCGTGTCGTTTGACAGTTAAGGGGTAGGATAATAAGAAAATTAATTAACAGCTTTTAAAATAAAATATAAATGTAAAATGTATATGACTTACAGTAAATTATAAATTCATCATGCAATTTCATACATAGATATAATACATACATTACCGGACATACAATAAGTGTCTATTTCCGTGTATCATTTACAATATCGTGACAGTTAAAAAGGATATTTGTGTGCTATCGGCGTAATTATTAAATGGTCTACGAAAATGTTATCATTAAAAAAAAAAACAATTAGCGTGAAGTGCGATATTTAAGGTGTGCCATTTATCTGGCATCTATCAATTCTGCATTGCTTATTCATTTAATCCAACAAGGTTTTAAGTAAAAGATAATTTAGTGCTCAATAACTCATCGCATTATGCGTGTCGTTTGACAGTTAAAGGGTAGGATAATAAGAAAATTAATTAATAGCTTTTAAAATAAAATATAAATGTAAAATGTATATGCCTTACAGTAAATTATAAATTCGTCATGCAATTTCATACATAGATATAATACACACATTACCGGACATACAATAAGTATCTATTTCCGTGTATCATTTACAATATCGTGACAGTTAAAAAGGATATTTGTGTGCTATCGGTGTAATTATTAAATAGTCTGCGAATATGTTATCATTAAAACAAAAAAATAGCGTGAAGTACGATATTTAAGGCGTGTCATTTACCTGGCATCTATCAATTCAGCATTGCTTATTCATTTAATCCAACAAGGTTTTAAGTAAAAGATAATTTAGTGCTCAATAACTCATTAGAAATCATAATTGTAATTTTTTACATCAAAACTTACCACTTCTTGAGATACTCTAAAGTATTTTAAAAAAGTTTATATATATAGAAATGAAAAAACAATAATAAATCAAGACCGGATTAAATAACTTTGAAGAAATTTGGAAATCAAGGAGTCAATTTTTCGCAATTCTCTGGGTACTTCATACAATTCTATAATCTCTTTGTGGAGGATCACATTTGGATTGGCTTATTCGTCACAGCCATAGTACGGCAATTCGAAAAAAATTTAAGAAAGTAACAAAGTTTACGACTGGAAACGCAGATATAAAGTCTCGTAAAAACACACTAACATTTCACGAGACAAAGCTCTGTAAAATTTTACTTACCCATGATTCTCAACCTTTTATAGGATCTAGCACCTTCAAACTCATTTAGGAACAACAATATCTTGACCACGTTCCGTCCTAAGTTGTCCTCTTTAATGATTCTTAATTAATATCCTAATTCATAGGAAAAATGCCTATAATTGCAGATAGGGCACTGTTGCAAACAAAAGATAAGTTTCTAATACCTTTAATCGCAATAAATGATATTGCAAACTGAATAATTTACAACACTAAAATCGCATCATTGAAGAGTTTGTTTACCATGATTACAAGCGTGTATCTTTAATTTTACCTGATGTATTAGTTGCAATTTCCAGCCAAAAACTTCATTTAATGTGACAAGAATATCATATAACAATTTTGCTACTATTGGAAAAAGTTAAAATGTTTCGGTCGCGTATATCAGAACCTAAACTACTGTGGGCTGTTGGTGAAGGAAATTTAGTTTTAGACATATCGAGACTCCCCGCCACTACAACAAAGTTACGCGCACCTCTTTCGAATGTCACGGGTGAAATGTAAGGTTTTACTTGTGAATACCAGGATTTTCACTTCGGATAATGTTCTGCACTGCTTCTAGACGATTTAGTACATGCATTTTACACACACATGCATATATTCCAAAGAACCAATGCGCCTTTATTAACTTTTCAGTGCACTTTTCCGATCGAAAATAGCTTTCAGGTACTTTCGCATCTAATACCCGCACAGGAAGTGGCTGCATTTAATCACTGTTCCGCTTTTTCGAATAATATTTGAGAAATCGTCGGTCCTCGCTCACTAAGGTCTTTCAATAATGTAGATATATGTATGTACAGTCTCTTCCCAATGTTTTTTCTCTCCCTTTATCGGAGCTTATATCGAAGCTACTCTTCTTTGAAAACACTTATTAACCTAAATTGATTTAAACATATTCACGATTTATTTCCAGCTATTTATTTTCACCGTTCGCTTACTTCTCCCGTAATTCTTACTTCAATATTCACTATGCAATTCTCCGATAACAACTATCTGCCCTCCTTCCTGCGCGTGTTTGTATTTGGCACGTCTGCTTGTGGAGCAGTCCACGTCTTCCCCGAACGTTCTGGTACATTCGCACTAGAAACTTTGATTGCGTATTGATGAAGCGCACTAGAACCCCTCTAAAATCTTTTTAATAATAATAATAATAATCTTTATTAGCCACTAGATCTAGCAGATATGGGCTTTGTCAACAGCAACAACAAAGAAATTACAAAATAATAGCAGTAAAATATATGTATGTGAAAGAGAAAATTGACATGCTAAGAACCTAGACACCTCAAGAAAAATAGTCATATATCTTATAAAAACAATTATCAGTAAAATAGTTTCGGATTGAAATTTTAAACTTACTGAAGTCAGACTCATTACGCAGTCTACTCGGCAGTCCATCGTAAACCTTGATGCAGGAGTAGCCCGGACTTTTCTCAAACCGTGCAGTTCGATGTTTGGGAATTCGCAACATACTCAACTGTCTCGTATTGTAAGTTGCATGAAAATCACCATTACTAACAAAGTCTGTGATATGTTTAAATGCATATATTGCACACGCATACAAAAACAATGAGGACAGAGACATGGTACGGTGGTGCTGAAATAATGGTTCTCTTTAGTTATTTACAATCATTGTAATATTGGAATATCCATGTCGTATTACGTGCTATACAGTGTGTCCCCGGATCGATGCATGAATACGTAAAAAAGTGTCAAAATTTTTGAGTTGAAATTCCATCGGCTTGGGTTTACCCTGCTTGGATAGAAAGTGATTTGTGTCAAACTTTTAATTTAAAAAAAAATCAAGCATGTGTTAGAATTTTACAAAAAGGTAGGTTTTCTCAGCAATTAAGTGCCTTGTTTTTAGGAGATACGACAAAATGTTATTAAAAAGAGTTGTTTAGATTAATGAATTATGCAAGTGTACAAAATTTAAACGGGGTCGATTTGTTGAAAGTTATTATTGAGTTGTTTGAATTTAATTATCTTTTATACTTATTTAATAAGCGATTAAGTAAACCCATCTTGTTTAAATTTCGTACATTTACATAATTTATCAATCTGAACAAGTTTTTTTAATAATATTCACATTGTATCTCTACAGAAAAAACTACTTTATTAGTGGAAATAATAACTTTTTCGCAAATTTTCAAAGCATTTCATCTTGTTTAAATTTTGCATACTTGCAGAATTTATAATCTGAACAACTTTTCCTAACAACATTTTGTAGTATCTCCTGCGAAAAAGATACTATTAGTGGGAACTTTTTTGGAAATTTCCAAAGCATGCTTGATCTTGTTTCAATTTTATTAATCACTTATTAATCTGAACAACTTATATCAATATTGTTTTGTCGTATCTCGTAGGAAAAAGGCATTTTATTATGGAAAGATATTTTTTTTGTAAATATCCAAGGCATACATGATTTTTCAAAACTAAAAGTATGGCACAAATTACTTTCTACCCAAGCAGAGCTAAATCCCAGAAGATGAAATATTCTATACTATTTAAGAAAATTCACTACACATATCACTGGCGGCTTCTCTTAAAGAATCACGGGGCCATGGCCCACCATTGCAAATCACATATTAATCATTAAAAAGCTTTTATTTTCTGTAAAAATACCGATAAATACACGTACACACACACATGCACAGCCACCCACAGGCAAGTATACTTTATTTATGAAAAGTCAAATAGTTACAAATCATCCCAACCCCGTGCTCCACCTAAAAGGTACTACACGAGGCTACCTATTCTAAATACTATATGGATTCCATAACAATTGAAATGTTCCTACACTAACTAAATAATTTGCCTACGATTGTTAATAATAAAAATGTAATACAGTAGCCTCGCAATTGTGTGAACACTATATTATGTGAAATGTTGAAATATGTGAAATGTGATTAGTTCACATAATCGCGAGTCTACTGTAAATCGGTCAGCTACCGGTTATAATATTTGTGCCCATGGAACGACTTTAGTTATGCCCAACATTCGCCGAGGAGTAATGGCAAAAACCTTTCTCTGAGAGGATGTGGGAAGAAATCTCACACCTTGTTACTGAGAGCCGGCAAATTATTATTCTCCTTCTAAGTGCTCAAGAAGCAGCCTGCACGTTCTCTTAATTTCGACAGTCATAGCTACTCCCTTGTTGAAACACGAAAAAAGTAATGATCTAAAAACAAACGAAACAACAGCAGTACCTATTCTAATACTTAACAGTAACTTAATCCTTATTATTCTAACCAATAGTAATTAAATTAAAGATTTATATTTCAAATATTTATTTATGTATCCTAACCATGCTAAAATCTATAATTTAACACTACTTCCGACCACTAAATAGCATAAAATATTCATTCTTAAATATGTGCTATCCTACTAACTATCTAAATATCATGCCGTAACTTATCTAGTTCTTTAGCAGCATTACTAAAAAAAAAAACCATCATTCGACCGACTCATTATCTCTAATAACTTCCTGTCGCGACCAATTTAACCCCTTGGCTAATGCCGCAACTTCCATACGCTACGCCACCACATTTACAATGCGAATCATTAACCCTCCCAATTCTATATAAATATGATTTAAAACTGCCGTGACTTGTTATTAGTTTTACTGCTTGATACGACAAATTAACCATCATTTCCCTGAAACGTGTAACGCTACTGATAAATTTACTCGTGTAAGTACAGTTAAAAACTAAATATATGCAATTCCAAAGGAAATTCATTAGTATTTATATTTAGGTAGATAAATATTCCTGATAAGAACTTAATGTATTTTTCATTTTAAAATTGCTTCTAAATTTATCTACTTTAATTTTTTGTGTTGGTATTATTTTCGTTAGCAATAAACGAAAACAAAAAATATAAAAAGGGCGAGGTAGTAAATTACCGCAAGCTAAACTATTTCAAAACTCTGTAAATTAATAAAATGAGAAGTGGGGAGGGGGAGATTGGCCCCACCACTCAATATTGTCACCAGCTGCCACTGATACATATGCTAAGTAATGTTTTTAAAATGAAAATGTATATTTTTCAATGCATGTTGTTACAATTCTACATGTATAACGTAACGCCTTTTTTCGGTTTCAGTCCCACACTCGTCACACTCGTATTTATGCAAAGCACTTAAAGCATGCCAAAGTATGCTCTACACATGTGGCACTTCGCCGGTACAATATACATACACCTGCTCGTTAAATTTCAAAAAAAAAAAAAAAAAAAAAACCTGCTCGCTAGTGCCAGGAATCCGCAAAGTGCCGAGAAAAAGGCTTTCATGTTCAAGTAAATTAATTTTTGCTACGTAAAACAGACACTTAATGAATAAAGTAAAGTTTGACTTCGGTTTCACGCTCCCACATTGACGTGATCTCATTAGCAATGAACGCGCGTCGTGGGCGAAAAGTTCACAATTTTATACAACTTTCAATCAATCTTTAAAAGAGCAGGCGTAATTAAGCTTTTTCACAATTATTCCAAGGATTTCGCGTTTCGTTTATTTTGTAATTCTGATGCGTAATATGTGGCTTAAATGACAGATTTTTTTTAAATATATTCTAAAACATCATAGTTTTGAAAAGGTATTTAATAGTTCTATTTTTTTTTTTACAAATACCCTCGGTTTATGGAGGTTATTATAGTATTAATACTTCACAATATTGGACTAATGAGTAAATTTAACAGTTACAATGCCAAATACCATCACCAATAATCACCAATCAATACCATTACCTAACACCAGTTCTGCAATAGTAATTAGGTAATGGTATATTAGAGTAGGAACTACTAATGTACTGATATGTTAAGAACACTTTGATAAATCCCTCATGTCCCCTATTCTTGCTGTTTTGTAGCTGGCCGTCCAATCCTATTGCTTTTATAAAGTGCAGGATGTCAGAAAGCCCCAGGTTAGGTAAATATCCCTCTTCCATGTCACATGTTTTCAGCTGCAACGTTCTTCAGTTTCGCAGTGCTGCGCGAGGAGATAGGTGGATGTTTCATCCTCTTCCCCGCAAAATCTACATTCAGATTCCTTTGCTATTCCAAGCTTACTCAAATGCCCTTTCAGTTTTCTATTTTAATGTGTGAGTATTGGTTTTACTATTCTCTAAATCTCTACTGATTATAGGTTCCCAGAAGAGCCTTGCTTCATTCTCGGAAATTCTCCCAATATTTGGATTTCACTCCTTAGTTTCTTCAGTATTGTGGTGCTACTTATCTAGCAAAAAGCTTTAGCCTCTAAGAATGATGTCGCAGTTCACTCTTTTTTGCAAGATGATCCGTTGTTTCGGTTTTCTTCCACTTCGGTGTGCTCGAAACCCACAAAAGGGTATATTGTACTTTCTCTTAGCGCGTTTAATTTCATAGGTAGCCTCATACCATCTTGAAGCTGATTACGTATGAGCTTTGATGGGTGCTTGACTACTAGACATAATGGTAACCTCCTACTTTCGGTAATTTCTGTCAATATTGAATTGGGTGCATCTTTCAATAGCGTATATTTCCGCCTAGGCGGTACTTGGCTATTTTTCCAAGCTTTAGAAATACTTGGTTCTAGGCCCATATGTTACTATTCCTGTTCTCTCTGCAATTTTCCAGTCATCGGTATATCATTTAATGCCATATAATATATATTCAATTTGAAGATAATGTTCTGATGCTATCCGTTCTCGTTGCTATTTTTTTTTTTCACAAAGCTGAACTTCTTTGACATCCATCCCGGGGCATATCCCAGGTTAATCGCTGTCAAGAGATTGAGGCCTAAGACTAATCGTTACTTCCTTGATCATTCTGAGTATGGTTTGATTGCTACGTCCTCCACCACAATCTGCAGAGGGGTAAGATCCAATATTATCTCAATGGCTACTGTTGGCTAAGTCGTCATAGCCCCATATTAATCTTTGCACTTTAGAGAGGTAAATTCCCTCGATGGGCAGATTAATTCTTTTGCTCCATGCTACGCTAGCTTGACATTTTTCATAGAGTATATTTTTTTTTTTCGGTCAATTATTTCCAAATTGAGGTGTTGCTCTTTATCATTATATGTTTATACTTATTAATGTAGCATCATAGTTGTAAAATTAAAATTGAATTTTTGAAAAATTAAATATAATTTATAGTCTAGCAAAAACCGAGTAGAGGTGAAGTGAAACATTGCCTGGAACGAAAAATAGATAAAATTACCCTTATTTTACATTGTAAACTATTTAAATAACCCGCCGTAAGATTTGCTCCATTATATGTTTGAGCGATCAATTTTTCTTTTAAATCGTATTTTTCGTAATTATTTAATAAAGGGATAAATAAATATTCAGCGATTCGATAGCATGATATATACACAGAAAACCTATAGTCCTTCAATAAACGCTTTTGCGTTAACACAATTGATAATTGAGACTAGCAGAAATATAAGTGCTTTCATCTGCTTATCAAAAAAAGAAAGGAACTTTTTTAATTCTGAAGCTATTTCCTGCTTTAATACAAAAAAAAAACAATCAATCTACTAATCATTTAGATATTTCATATTAATATTCATGGAAAACCTCATTAATACATGCTACTAAACCTTATTGAAGAGCATAGAAACTGCTCAAACAATCTGGAAGACTTGGGCGCAAAACAATTTTCACCGTTTTTCAAGAACTTTCAAACCTCCTATTATAAACAACACTCAAAAAGTGAAAAATAAAGCCTATTTTCTTTACAGCATCTTCTAGATTTATAGCATCCTACGCTTCTCGATTCCCAATCCCCATTCCTCTTAATCGTTCCAAAGTTCTTCTCTCAATCCTCTTTCTCTCATATCTTCATTTGTGCTACTTTGCCACATTTCTGTGGTCCGCCTTGCTTCCTTCTTCCTCCTGGCTTACATTTCAGTAAATGCAAATACCGAGTGTTATTTCCAGCATCCTTTGCACATATCGATTGTTTATCTTGACAGGGTCTATGATATTACGGATCACCTTTATGATTTCTCTTATACTGATGTTGGTTACTCTTTCCATTCTAGGTCTGCTGCTCTCCTCTAAAAATCCATCTCAGTAACTAACATAAGATGCCGTTTAGCATAGCAATTGCCTTTCTATCCTGCACGTTAGATTCACGGATAGCCTTATTCAGTGTCCCATCCTGTGATATCTTCACTCCCAGGTACTTTTATTCGTCGCACTATCTTATTTGTATTCCATTTTCAATTTCCAGGTCTTGTTGCTCGCCTCCAATATGCATATATTCTGTTTTGTCAAGATTTACTTCTAGCCCCCATTTTTCTTGGTCATCCACGGAACATAGGATATACAGGATGATTCTCAATATATGCGACAAACTTTAAGCGCTGATTCCTGGGGTTATTTTGATTATAAAAGTTCATAAGAACATACGTCCAAAATCGCTTAGTTCTAAAGTTGTACAATGTTTAATAGTAAGTTAACATAATTAATGTTTTTATTATAAATTAACAAAATAATTAGTAGAACAAAATTAACTTATACTAACTGTTGAAAATGACCGCCCCCAACTGCAATAAAAGCTTCTATCCTCCGTCGTATTGACTGGCGAGTACGTTCTAAAATACCAGGCGTATTTCGAATTGTTTGAAAAGCTGCGATATACGATTTCTTAGTTCATCGACATTTTCAATGGGAGTCGTTATAAACTAATGTTTAAGGTGACCCCAGAGAAAAAGTCCAAGAATTTAAAGTCTGGAGATCGAGGAGGCCACGGTTGTGGACCTCCCGTCCTACCACGATCTGGATACGTATTGTCCAAAAACTTGCGAGCAACTAAACTAAAATGCGCTGGAGCACCGTCATGCAATAAATACATTTGTAATTTTTAATTGCCAACGGAAATTCTTCCAGCAGTAGAGGTAGCTCCTCTTCAAAAAATTGCGGTATACCTCGCCATTTAACGCATCGGTAAAAAATGTGGAGCTATCAAATTGATCTTCAACAATTCCAGCCCACACATTGACAGAGAATTTGACGTTGATGACGGGCATTCACTAGTTCGTGCGGCTTTTCTTCGGCCTATATGTGATTATTATGAAAATTATCGCGTTTCTAGAGAAAGTAGCCTCGTCGGTGAAGAATATTTGAGCCAAATAGTCAGGATTTTGTGCGTTTTTGTGTTGCTCATTGACAAAAGCACTCTTTGCGGAAAATCTGCTGGCAAAAATGCCTGCACCAGTTGAATGTGATGTGGATACAACAGTTGATCTTTCAATATTCTCCAAACTGTGGCCTGACTAATGTTTAAAGCAAACGCAAATTTTTCTGGTGCTTGTAGAAGGATGTTCCTCAATTTCATTTAGTACCATTTCTTCAACTTGTAGAGTTTTCACTGTAGATGGGTGCCCGTTATCAGTCGTCCGTTTTTTAAAATTTCCCGTTTCACTAAGACGTTGGTGAAGACAGGCAAATATTGAATGTTGCGGGATGATACGGTTCGGGTATCGTTCTCCATAAAGACGTCTGCAAGCACGCGAATTTCCATTGGCAAGACCGTAAACGAAATGCATATCACACATCTCAGCATTCGTGTAATTCATTTTGAGAAACAGAGCTGGCAATAAACTGAATGAATACTCTGACAACTATTGACAAATATTAAAATGAACAAATAACAATTCGCTCTCAACACAGTAGTTTTTGAAGAACCAACTGTGATATTATATCGTGTTATTCATAGTTCATAATTTATTATTAAACAATCAATAACTTTAAAACCAAACCGTTTTGGACATATACTCATATGAACTTTTATGATCAAAATAACCTCAGGAATTATCTCTTAAAGTTTGTCGCATATATTGAGAATCACCCTGTATAGACTTTGGTGTTATTTAAGGGTGGGCCTATGTTTCTGCATTTCCTCTTCCATTTCTTTAATGCACATTCGAGGTAGATTTTAATCCTTTTGTTATCATGGATATATTCCCTAGCTTTTAGAAAAATTACAAATTGTGATATAATTTTTTCCAAAAAAAAAAAGCGTCGCGATTGACATGAAACGGCCCACATATGCGCATAAATTGTGAATTATTTTTAAAATAGCAACTTCAATAAATAGAACCATGCTTATCGCGTCACAATATTTATTACGTATTCAAAATTCCCTTGTCGATTAGCGGGAGTATTTATCGCAACATTCCTATACAACTTCTACGCCGGATAATGTATCTAATATATCGAAATCTGATGTGGCGGTTCTGTCTCCATAACTCATACATAATCAAACATCGTTAGACCTACCCTACTCCGTAATGCGGTAGAATTTACGACAACAAAGGTTGCGAGCGGCTTCGCTTTCAGGAAGCTCAAATTTTCCCGTTAATATTTCATAAGCTCCTTTATCCGGCAGCTCGGTAATTCGTGAGTCTTAAAATAGTCTTGTCGTGGAATTTACGCAATGAGCTCGCATAATGTCATGCTAATGAAAAGAGGACGCATCGGTAGGTGTGTATGAATGCAGTTGATGTGTTCGAATATATATAACGCAGATGCATTCGAGAGAACGTGAATCGCATTTCAAATCAAATAGTAATCTCTTAGATATGAGTGCATTAGAGTAATGTATTAAAAGTATGGGAATCGCTTTAAACCTGGCACACATTCCTAATATCATGTAAAAATTTCCTTACATCTTTTCGTTTTGATACCGTATTTTGCTTTGCCTACTACCCAAGATTGTGTTGGTCGGGTCGTAGCAGTTGGAATGCATTAGCCAAATGAAATCTCTATACATTCAACGTTGCATACATTAGCTCAGTAACTTAATATGTGTTTTGGCATAACTAACGATAGTTTGCATTGCATCGTCCGACATTGGTATATATGTATTATGTATGTATGTACTTAATTCAGAAGCTTGAAACCGCTTCAAATATACATAATTAAATATTTTATATTGATTGGGCAAAACTTTATACCCGCGTAAGATAATATTTGGGGAACAAATATTAATATTGAAAGTAGAAATGGCCGTTTTACTTTTTTAATCATTAATAACCTTTCAAAAAGAAACAGTATGTACATATATGCTAAATCAAAAACGTAAAATACAAGAGATTTGAACTGGAGATAAATTCGAACAAGCTCAAAGCAATGCTAATAATCACAAACACACAGAGTTCACATACTGAGGAAGTATAGAGACTGAAAATAGAACTTTGCTAGGTATATTTTTGACAGACAGAAGAAGTTGGTACGACATGTCCTTATATAAAACTTAACTTACTCAGGATACATTTAAGATACGTGCTACTTTCCTTGAAACCAACGCGTAATGATGTGGGTCGAGTAAGAAAGATGGTTAAACATATATATATGGGCGCCAGAGCTCTCTGGTGCACATTTATTTACCAGCTGACCTGAGTTCAAAATAAGTCGAAATGGCGTCTGAGTAACCTTGGATGATTTATTTTATCCAGACTTGTGCTGAGGTCATCTCAAACTTCCTGGGCAAGAATGAAAGAGTAGAAATCATCTACGACAGCTAGGCTGCCCTCAAAGCTTTGCGGGTTGTCAAATTTGACTCTGAAGTGGTACTGGGGTGCCACAGAAAACTTAACCAGCTGGCAGAACATAAATGTTACATTGAGATGGGTGCCTCTGGGATCAGAGGAAATGAAATAGCTGGCACGTTAGCAAGGAACGCCGGCGTGTGGTAGCTTATAAGGCAGCATCAAAACGTTTGTCAGGTCCCAACTTGCTGCTAGGCACTGCTCCTTTTGGAATGGACTTGCCGGCGCTAGACACTGTAAATCTCTAGAGCTTCAACCGAACGAGGAAAGACGCAAGTCTTTATGAGGGACAGATTAAGATTACCCACAGGAACTTAACCTTGGCATTGCGCAGTTCAATGAATACATTTACCGCTGGGTAATGACCTCCCCCCTGTCAGGCGGGTGTGGGAGCGGAGGAAATCTTCTCATCTCTTGTTAAGTACCGGCAGTGGACTTCAATTAGACCTTTTATGGGTGCTACCTGACGAGAGGGCTAAATTAATTGGGGGGCATAGATCTTCCTGCGAGTTGTCCAAGTTAAAAAAACCTTGGAGCAAAGGACTGAAGTAGTGTTTATGGTGAGAGAACTATACCTATCCATCTCATTGCGCAGCACGTAAAGCACTCGGGCTCCTAAGATGCTGCCTTTAAAAGTAACGGATTGAACGATCACTGTAAACAGCTGAATAGGGGACACAATAGATCTTTTAGGTTACATACATACATGCAAAGTCGAAACTCAAATTCGGGGAAGGGCTAATAACAAAAGCAAGTAAGCCGACTTCCAGATGTAACTATAAAGGGGGTTATTTGCACATCTTTGGACGTAGAAATGTGAGTTGTTTGATAATAAAAGGTAAAGCTATATATTCTCTCTGTATATGTGTTTCTAGCTTTTTATATAATATATATTTATTATACATTGTAGTCTCAAGTGAAGATCGGAGTTGATTGAAGTTTGATTGTTAAAAAATCCAAATAAATCTTGCCAGCAGATCATTGTTTGTTACAAATTTTTTATAATAAGCGAATTCACAATTTAGAAATATTCACTTCATATTGTTTTGGGTATTTTTTTTATTTTCAATATATTAAAATAAAATTAATTGGACAAGAGATAATACGAAAAAACTGTTTCAACAAATTCGGTGCGATGACGATAAAATAAGGTTCCATACAAATAATAGAGATTGATCATTCCACAATAGAACAGCAGGCTTCGAGAGTTCCTGTGATGAGTTAGTACAGTTTTCCGTTTTGAATTATATATCATTCGCCGTAAATAAAAATGTAGTATATAAATACCAAAATTATGATTAATTATTATGATAAATTTTTCGCTGAATGTATTTACGGAGAAAATAATTAGATGACAACGATTATTCACGCAGTAATGCCAAAAGTTAGCTGGCATTATTTATCTGCTTTTCGAAATAGACCAGCTCAACGTAGCAGCAGTCTAAATATTTATATACAAGCTGAATCGATGTTGTGAGTAATAAATGTAATACAAACCACCTAGCATTCTCCCATCTTCATTTGATGCCTTAATCTTTTATGAGTTATAACGAATTTATATATAGCTTTTGACAATATAACTACTAAAACACTTTTACACGCATAAGAGGAGAATTTGTTGTGGAATATTCCCAGGAAAAGAAAGGCGATTTGTTTGAGCAATTGCTAAGCTAAAATTAAATCAATTAAATTAAAAGTTTTAGTTAATTTTGAAAATTTTTTAATCTATTTTACAAAGGTTTGTGCGGCATGATAACTGAAAACAAAATAAATTTATAAACTTGACTGCGCCATATTCGAGAAAACTCGGTTTCAACAACAAATGACTTAATGTGTGTTTTTTATTTGCTTTAGTAGAGTGTGTTTCGCTTTTTCTCGCATGTTTTTGGCATACCATCAATCATTTCTTGAAACAATTGTTCCTTCTTCTCCATCAACGTTATTCTCATTTGTTTTTGATATTCTTAAAGTAAGCCTTCTGTCTAGTATTGGGCAGGTCATTCGATCGGATCCAAGTCTAGAGAACATGCTACCAATTATCATTGTTATACGTCAGCTTGAAGTCATTTTGCACAGTTAGTCCTGTTGAATGTAATCTTCCTTCTAAGTATACAGGGTATTCCACGTACTGGTTCACTAAAAGTTTATTGAATGTTCTATTATTTACTTATATTTGCAGATTTTGGCACCAGTATTGTTCGATTGGAACTATATATGTAAATACTTACCAAAATATCTCACTTCGGTTGCACAGAATGGATGCGAACTTTCTTATTTTAAATAGAATGATCTATTTTTTTATTCATTTTTTGGATTCTACAACTATCAATACGTCGTTTTCATTGCTATTCCTATGCTACATGTTGCGTTTTTTTTGAGTTATTTAAGTTTTTCTTTTTCTTAGTCATAATCCTTTGCTCACTGAGAATTTATCTCGGTTAATACTGCAGCAGAGACTCCAAATTTGCTATGTTATGAATGTAGATATAACTCTAAGAACGGTAGCAGCCTTTACATTTAACATCAGGGTGTTCAAACTGAGGAACAAAGTGACATATTTTTCAAATGGCGGAAACTCATTTTTTTTAAATAGAACTCCCTGTTTTTTATTCGGAATTAGGAAGTTTATGTCCTCCCCTATCGCTTTAATCAGCATCCCTATACGTATCTTTATAGATTTTGAGATATGAGCGCTTGTTTGTTAAACAGACTAAGTATTCTTTTTTTTAAATAGAACGCCCTGTTTTTTTATTTTCTGCATTAAGAATAAATTCATCCCTACCTTTATATCACATTCCGTAACTTATCTTTTATAGATTTTGAGATATGAACGACTTTTTGTTAAACAGACTAGCTAGCCTATCTTTGGCGTGTTTGTAGCTGGCTCTGAATGGGATTAATGTAAATTCTTGACTAACCCAAAAGTGTTTATGTATATCATTGTAATTTACCTTTCGTATACGCATATTATAGAAATGACTATTCGAACAGAACATTCTTGTATGGTTATTAAAATAATACATGAATTTGACGTGAATCCATTTCAGAGCCAGCTACAACCATTTAGTGGGCTACTTAGTCTGTTTAACAAAAATGTCGCTCATATCTCAATCTATTAAAGTTAGGTATAGGGAATGCTAATATAAAGCGATAGGGAATGATATTTACTTCTAATTCCGAATTAAATACAGGCTGTTCTATTTAAAAAAATGGTTTTGTGCATTTGAAAATTGTCACTTTGTTCCTCATTGTGAACACCTGTATGTTAAATGTAAGTGTGCTTGCCGTGTTTCTTAAGGTAATATCTACTTCATAACATAGCGAATTCGGAGTCTTTTATTTGCAGTATTAAAACGAGATTTAATTTCTACTGAGGCAATGATTATGACTAAAAAAAAGAATATAACTCAAACGGCAAATGTAGATGGTAGTTAATGAACTGATTGTTTTTATAGTTGTAGATCCAAAATGAATAAAAAATTATATCATTCTATTTAATAAACAAGTTGAATCATTTCCGGTTCACCGGAAGTGATTTTTGTTAGGTATTTTTCATTTATAGTTCCAATCGAACATCTGGTGCGAATCTCATATAAGTAAATAATAGAAACATCATAAATTTTAAGAACCAGTTACGTGGAATACCCTATAACAAAATAAACGATTTCTAAATGCGGGACAAAATCCACACATGGACTTCCAAACATCTATGAAGCAAGACACTCTTTCGTTAGTACTATACTCTATACTAACCGTACGTACCGCCTAAATATATAGCGTTCCACAGAATAACGGAAACCTCCATCAAAAATTGTGCAAAAGTAAAAATGTAGAATGTGTGATTTTGTCCTGCCCTGGTTAGTCGATATAGTCTTTTTTCTACTGTCATTTAAGGCTATTACAGAGACGGCTTTTTATGAATGAATTAAAATGTTGCGTTCTTTTCTATTGGGTCTTTTTTCTAGGCCCCACTTATAGTGCGCGCTACGGAATGATATTTCTAGGTTACTGGGACTTTCAATGGAACACTCAACATGAACGTTTGAACTTCTTTAGATCTTCTTACTGACTTGTGTTGATTCTACGAACATCATCCCAATGCCGTGCGGCTCTAATATGATCTGCTTTGGAGTATTTCGCAAACGCTATAAATCAATCATCAAACACTTTATTTGAGCGTTTTCTTGCCCTTGATTTCTTCTTGTCGGATACTCCCCAAGTTGCCTCTAATGATTTGCACAGAGGTGGATGCTTCATTTTGGTTTAAACATTAATGTATTTTTAATCATTTTTAGTTATAACATATATTCGACTGGCATTAAGTTTATTAACTGGTTCTTGGCAATATAGACAAAACTATGAAGCAACAAAGTCGAAAAAAGAACACATTCGAACTAAATATACTGATTTGACGTTAATATGAACGATTTCGCGTGACTGTGAAACTTGTTATCTACACAAATACGTTTCTTCTACTTTTAAATTTAATATGCAGAACATTCAACTTTATGTAAGAAGCTATTAGATATTAGCTATAAAATAATAAAAATTAGAATAACTAAGTTAACAGTGTACTTTATAAATTGGCGATGTGTGTATTGCTAAATTAAGGATTGAAAGGATATCAACTGGTATTTCAAAACAACTTTTCCTTATATATTGTGTACAAAATAATATTTTTAGTCGCACGAAAATTTTGCAACTATCGGTCATTACTTTTGTGCCCTTTTAGAGCAGGAAGTTAAGCGCGCAAGTAATTAAGTAATCGTAATTATAGGTCGTGTAAAATTTCCAAGTTATCTGCCCTCAATTTGCGGATGGATTATCTGTAATAAAATGTGTAATAGCCTCTACAAATTGACGGTAAGAAAAGTTCATTATGAGGGAAAGAAAATGATAATGTTAATTAGCAAAACATCATTAATATGGTGATTTGGTACACACTTTGATCTCACACAAAAGGTTAACCATCTTAATGATCTTGCTTGTCGCAACAATAAAGCAAAAATGTTTTTGTAGCAAAGACTTATACGCAAAAGGGATGTCGCATCTACCTATCGCTGTTGCAGCACGAGAAATTGCTTTTCTTAATACTCACCCTAGCAATGTGTTAGTTATGTAATTGCATAAATTATTCTGTTAATTTTGTCTTCGCAGTTAAATATTAGTAAAAAAATGAGTGGAAATTATATCCACATCATATAGCTGGTGGAATATGAGAGAGCCGGGACGGCGAGCTAATAAACGGGCTTGAGGCGAAAAATGAGCTCAGAGGGATTGTATCCGGGTTATTTTTATAGGCCGCTGTTAAAATCTCTCTGTCAGCAGTTGGCGTATAGAGAAATAGCCGGTTTTTTTTTATAGTTTTACTTTTATCGTTAAACTGAAGGATTGTTACGGTGTGGCGATATCTAACGTTATCTCCAGAAATATAATATAAAATTTAAAGATGGTATTGGTTCGTTTTCATCGTTTGGGGCGATTCCCATAAAAGCCTCTGTTTTGTTTATTGCTAATTTCCGCGCAGAATATATTCTCGTTTACGGCTAATAACGCGGGAATAAGCGTAAAACCGGTATCTATATTATTATCAAATTGAGGCATTTCCATTTGCCCAGTTTACGAAGGTGGGTTGACTTTTTTTTTGTGCGGAACTAAATTTAGGAATTTACATTTTAAGTTTTTTTTTTCTTCTATAGAGTT